>OY998240.1:37045004-37645004 GCA_963922005.1 Cornus suecica
AAGAAGGTTGGAGAGAAAGAAAGGGCCGGTTAGGAGCGCGCGGAGTATTTTCGTATGCTTTATATTATTGTTGCCCATTAGAGTCTTATAATACAGAAGGAATGAAGTACATATACCGATTCAACTTATTGGACAATTCGAGTGAAATCCGTCCCACTTAAAAAGAATATGGGGTTGGAGAGAAACCAAACAGTCATTTAGGACCGTGTGGACTATTTTGGTATGCTTTATAGTATTGTTGTCCGTAAGAGTCTTATAATTGTGAAGGAATGATGCACAAACACCGATTCTTCTACTTATAGGACGATACGGGTGAAATCCGTCCCACTTAGATAGAAAAGATGGTTGGAAAGAAAGAAAGGGCCGGTTAGGAGCGCGTGGACTATTTTGGTATGCTTTATAGTATTGTTGCCCATAAGAGTTTTATAATAGAGAAGGAATGAAGTACATATACCGATTCAACTTATTGGACGATTCGAGTGAAATCCGTCCCACTTAAAAAGTATATGGGGTAGGAGTGAAACCAAAGGGTCATTTAGGACCGTGTGGACTATTTTGGTATGCTTTATAGTCTTGTTGTCCGTAAGAGTCTTATAATTGTGAAGGAATGATGCACAAACACCGATTCTTCTACTTATAGGACGATACGGGTGAAATCCGTCCCACTTAGATAGAAAAGATGGTTGGAAAGAAAGAAAGGGCCGGTTAGGAGCGCGTGGACTATTTTGGTATGCTTTATAGTATTGTTGCCCATAAGAGTCTTATAATAGAGAAGGAATGAAGTACATATACCGATTCAACTTATTGGACGATTCGAGTGAAATCCGTCCCACTTAAAAAGAATATGGGGTAGGAGTGAAACCAAAGGGTCATTTAGGACCGTGTGGACTATTTTGGTATGCTTTATAGTATTGTTTTCCATAAGAGTCTTCTAACTGTGAAGGAATGATGCACAAACACCGATTCTTCTACTTATAGGACGATACAAGGGAAATCCGTCCCACTTAGATAGAAAAGATGGTTGGAAAGAAGGATAGGGCCAGCCAGGAGCACGTGGACTATTTTGGTATGCTTTATAGTATTGTTGCCCATAAGAGTCTTGTAATACAGAATAATTGAAGTACATATACCGATTCAAGTTATTGGACGATTCGAGTGAAATCCGTCCCACTTAAAAAGAATATGGGGTTGGAGAGAAACCAAAGGGTCATTTAGGTGTGTGGATTATTTTGGTATGCTTTATAGTATTGTTTTCCATAAGAGTCTTCTAACTGTGAAGGAATGATGCACAAACACCGTTTCTTCGACTTATAGGACGATACAAGGGAAATCCGTCCCACTTAGATAGAAAATATGGTTGGAAAGAAAGAAAGGGCCGGCCAGGAGCGCGTGGACTATTTTGGTATGCTTTATAGTATTGTTGCCCATAAGAGTCTTGTAATACAGAAGAAATCAAGTACATATACCGATTCAAGTTATTGGACAATTCGAGTGAAATCCGTCCCACTTAAAAAGAATATGGGGTTGGAGAGAAACCAAAGGGTCATTTAGGACCGCGTGGACTATTTTGGTATGCTTTATAGTATTGTTTTCCATAAGAGTCTTCTAACTGTGAAGGAATGATGCACAAACACCGATTCTACTTATTGGACGATACGGGTGAAATCCGTCCCACTTCGATAGAAAAGAAGGTTGGAGAGAAAGAAAGGGCCGGTTAGGAGCGCGCGGAGTATTTTCGTATGCTTTATATTATTGTTGCCCATTAGAGTCTTATAATACAGAAGGAATGAAGTACATATACCGATTCAACTTATTGGACAATTCGAGTGAAATCCGTCCCACTTAAAAAGAATATGGGGTTGGAGAGAAACCAAACAGTCATTTAGGACCGTGTGGACTATTTTGGTATGCTTTATAGTATTGTTGTCCGTAAGAGTCTTATAATTGTGAAGGAATGATGCACAAACACCGATTCTTCTACTTATAGGACGATACGGGTGAAATCCGTCCCACTTAGATAGAAAAGATGGTTGGAAAGAAAGAAAGGGCCGGTTAGGAGCGCGTGGACTATTTTGGTATGCTTTATAGTATTGTTGCCCATAAGAGTCTTATAATAGAGAAGGAATGAAGTACATATACCGATTCAACTTATTGGACGATTCGAGTGAAATCCGTCCCACTTAAAAAGTATATGGGGTAGGAGTGAAACCAAAGGGTCATTTAGGACCGTGTGGACTATTTTGGTACGCTTTATAGTCTTGTTGTCCGTAAGAGTCTTATAATTGTGAAGGAATGATGCACAAACACCGATTCTTCTACTTATAGGACGATACGGGTGAAATCCGTCCCACTTAGATAGAAAAGATGGTTGGAAAGAAAGAAAGGGCCGGTTAGGAGCGCGTGGACTATTTTGGTATGCTTTATAGTATTGTTGCCCATAAGAGTCTTATAATAGAGAAGGAATGAAGTACATATACCGATTTAACTTATTGGACGATTCGAGTGAAATCCGTCCCACTTAAAAAGAATATGGGGTAGGAGTGAAACCAAAGGGTCATTTAGGACCGTGTGGACTATTTTGGTATGCTTTATAGTATTGTTTTCCATAAGAGTCTTCTAACTGTGAAGGAATGATGCACAAACACCGATTCTTCTACTTATAGGACGATACAAGGGAAATCCGTCCCACTTAGATAGAAAAGATGGTTGGAAAGAAGGATAGGGCCAGCCAGGAGCACGTGGACTATTTTGGTATGCTTTATAGTATTGTTGCCCATAAGAGTCTTGTAATACAGAAGAATTGAAGTACATATACCGATTCAAGTTATTGGAAAATTCGAGTGAAATCCGTCCCACTTAAAAAGAATATGGGGTTGGAGAGAAACCAAAGGGTCATTTAGGTGTGTGGATTATTTTGGTATGCTTTATAGTATTGTTTTCCATAAGAGTCTTCTAACTGTGAAGGAATGATGCACAAACACCGTTTCTTCTACTTATAGGACGATACAAGGGAAATCCGTCCCACTTAGATAGAAAATATGGATGGAAAGAAAGAAAGGGCCGGCCAGGAGCGCGTGGACTATTTTGGTATGCTTTATAGTATTGTTGCCCATAAGAGTCTTGTAATACAGAAGAAATCAAGTACATATACCGATTCAAGTTATTGGACGATTCGAGTGAAATCCGTCCCACTTAAAAAGAATATGGGGTTGGAGAGAAACCAAAGGGTCATTTAGGACCGCGTGGACTATTTTGGTATGCTTTATAGTATTGTTTTCCATAAGAGTCTTCTAACTGTGAAGGAATGATGCACAAACACCGATTCTACTTATTGGACGATACGGGTGAAATCCGTCCCACTTCGATAGAAAAGAAGGTTGGAGAGAAAGAAAGGGCCGGTTAGGAGCGCGCGGAGTATTTTCGAATGCTTTATATTATTGTTGCCCATTAGAGTCTTATAATACAGAAGGAATGAAGTACATATACCGATTCAACTTATTGGACAATTAGAGTGAAATCCGTCCCACTTAAAAAGAATATGGGGTTGGAGAGAAACCAAACAGTCATTTAGGACCGTGTGGACTATTTTGGTATGCTTTATAGTATTGTTGTCCGTAAGAGTCTTATAATTGTGAAGGAATGATGCACAAACACCGATTCTTCTACTTATAGGACGATACGGGTGAAATCCGTCCCACTTAGATAGAAAAGATGGTTGGAAAGAAAGAAAGGGCCGGTTAGGAGCGCGTGGACTATTTTGGTATGCTTTATAGTATTGTTGCCCATAAGAGTCTTATAATAGAGAAGGAATGAAGTACATATACCGATTCAACTTATTGGACGATTCGAGTGAAATCCGTCCCACTTAAAAAGTATATGGGGTAGGAGTGAAACCAAAGGGTCATTTAGGACCGTGTGGACTATTTTGGTATGCTTTATAGTCTTGTTGTCCGTAAGAGTCTTATAATTGTGAAGGAATGATGCACAAACACCGATTCTTCTACTTATAGGACGATACGGGTGAAATCCGTCCCACTTAGATAGAAAAGATGGTTGGAAAGAAAGAAAGGGCCGGTTAGGAGCGCGTGGACTATTTTGGTATGCTTTATAGTATTGTTGCCCATAAGAGTCTTATAATAGAGAAGGAATGAAGTACATATACCGATTCAACTTATTGGACGATTCGAGTGAAATCCGTCCCACTTAAAAAGAATATGGGGTAGGAGTGAAACCAAAGGGTCATTTAGGACCGTGTGGACTATTTTGGTATGCTTTATAGTATTGTTTTCCATAAGAGTCTTCTAACTGTGAAGGAATGATGCACAAACACCGATTCTTCTACTTATAGGACGATACAAGGGAAATCCGTCCCACTTAGATAGAAAAGATGGTTGGAAAGAAGGATAGGGCCAGCCAGGAGCACGTGGACTATTTTGGTATGCTTTATAGTATTGTTGCCCATAAGAGTCTTGTAATACAGAAGAATTGAAGTACATATACCGATTCAAGTTATTGGACGATTCGAGTGAAATCCGTCCCACTTAAAAAGAATATGGGGTTGGAGAGAAACCAAAGGGTCATTTAGGTGTGTGGATTATTTTGGTATGCTTTATAGTATTGTTTTCCATAAGAGTCTTCTAACTGTGAAGGAATGATGCACAAACACCGTTTCTTCTACTTATAGGACGATACAAGGGAAATCCGTCCCACTTAGATAGAAAATATGGTTGGAAAGAAAGAAAGGGCCGGCCAGGAGCGCGTGGACTATTTTGGTATGCTTTATAGTATTGTTGCCCATAAGAGTCTTGTAATACAGAAGAAATCAAGTACATATACCGATTCAAGTTATTGGACGATTCGAGTGAAATCCGTCCCACTTAAAAAGAATATGGGGTTGGAGAGAAACCAAAGGGTCATTTAGGACCGCGTGGACTATTTTGGTATGCTTTATAGTATTGTTTTCCATAAGAGTCTTCTAACTGTGAAGGAATGATGCACAAACACCGATTCTTCTACTTATAGGACGAAACAAGGGAAATCCGTCCCACTTAGATAGAAAAGATGGTTGGAAAGAAGGATAGGGCCAGCCAGGAGCACGTGGACTATTTTGGTATGCTTTATAGTATTGTTGCCCATAAGAGTCTTGTAATACAGAAGAATTGAAGTACATATACCGATTCAAGTTATTGGACGATTCGAGTGAAATCCGTCCCACTTAAAAAGAATATGGGGTTGGAGAGAAACCAAAGGGTCATTTAGGTGTGTGGATTATTTTGGTATGCTTTATAGTATTGTTTTCCATAAGAGTCTTCTAACTGTGAAGGAATGATGCACAAACACCGTTTCTTCTACTTATAGGACGATACAAGGGAAATCCGTCCCACTTAGATAGAAAATATGGTTGGAAAGAAAGAAAGGGCCGGCCAGGAGCGCGTGGACTATTTTGGTATGCTTTATAGTATTGTTGCCCATAAGAGTCTTGTAATACAGAAGAAATCAAGTACATATACCGATTCAAGTTATTGGACGATTCGAGTGAAATCCGTCCCACTTAAAAAGAATATGGGGTTGGAGAGAAACCAAAGGGTCATTTAGGACCGCGTGGACTATTTTGGTATGCTTTATAGTATTGTTTTCCATAAGAGTCTTCTAACTGTGAAGGAATGATGCACAAACACCGATTCTACTTATTGGACGATACGGGTGAAATCCGTCCCACTTCGATAGAAAAGAAGGTTGGAGAGAAAGAAAGGGCCGGTTAGGAGCGCGCGGAGTATTTTCGTATGCTTTATATTATTGTTGCCCATTAGAGTCTTATAATACAGAAGGAATGAAGTACATATACCGATTCAACTTATTGGACAATTCGAGTGAAATCCGTCCCACTTAAAAAGAATATGGGGTAGGAGTGAAACCAAAGGGTCATTTAGGACCGCGTGGACTATTTTGGTATGCTTTATAGTATTGTTGTCCGTAAGAGTCTTATAATTGTGAAGGAATGATGCACAAACACCGATTCTTCTACTTATAGGACGATACGGGTGAAATCCGTCCCACTTAGATAGAAAAGATGGTTGGAAAGAAAGAAAGGGCCGGTTAGGAGCGCGTGGACTATTTTGGTATGCTTTATAGTATTGTTGCCCATAAGAGTCTTATAATAGAGAAGGAATGAAGTACATATACCGATTCAACTTATTGGACGATTCGAGTGAAATCCGTCCCACTTAAAAAGAATATGGGGTTGGAGAGAAACCAAAGGGTCATTTAGGACCGCGTGGACTATTTTGGTATGCTTTATAGTATTGTTGTCCGTAAGAGTCTTATAATTGTGAAGGAATGATGCACAAACACCGATTCTTCTACTTATAGGACGATACGGGTGAAATCCGTCCCACTTAGATAGAAAAGATGGTTGGAAAGAAAGAAAGGGCCGGTTAGGAGCGCGTGGACTATTTTGGTATGCTTTATAGTATTGTTGCCCATAAGATTCTTATAATAGAGAAGGAATGAAGTACATATACCGATTCAACTTATTGGACGATTCGAGTGAAATCCGTCCCACTTAAAAAGAATATGGGGTAGGAGTGAAACCAAAGGGTCATTTAGGACCGTGTGGACTATTTTGGTATGCTTTATAGTATTGTTGTCCGTAAGAGTCTTATAATTGTAAAGGAATGATGCACAAACACCGATTCTTCTACTTATAGGACGATACGGGTGAAATCCGTCCCACTTAGATAGAAAAGATGGTCGGAAAGAAAGAAAGGGCCGGTTAGGAGCGCGTGGACTATTTTGGTATGCTTTATAGTATTGTTGCCCATAAGAGTCTTATAATAGAGAAGGAATGAAGTACATATACCGATTCAACTTATTGGACGATTCGAGTGAAATCCGTCCCACTTAAAAAGAATATGGGGTTGGAGAGAAACCAAAGGGTCATTTAGGACCGCGTGGACTATTTTGGTATGCTTTATAGTATTGTTGTCCGTAAGAGTCTTATAATTGTGAAGGAATGATGCACAAACACCGATTCTTCTACTTATAGGACGATACGGGTGAAATCCGTCCCACTTAGATAGAAAAGATGGTTGGAAAGAAAGAAAGGGCCGGTTAGGAGCGCGTGGACTATTTTGGTATGCTTTATAGTATTGTTGCCCATAAGAGTCTTATAATAGAGAAGGAATGAAGTACATATACCGATTCAACTTATTGGACGATTCGAGTGAAATCCGTCCCACTTAAAAAGAATATGGGGTAGGAGTGAAACCAAAGGGTCATTTAGGACCGTGTGGACTATTTTGGTATGCTTTATAGTATTGTTGTCCGTAAGAGTCTTATAATTGTAAAGGAATGATGCACAAACACCGATTCTTCTACTTATAGGACGATACGGGTGAAATCCGTCCCACTTAGATAGAAAAGATGGTCGGAAAGAAAGAAAGGGCCGGTTAGGAGCGCGTGGACTATTTTGGTATGCTTTATAGTATTGTTGCCCATAAGAGTCTTATAATAGAGAAGGAATGAAGTACATATACCGATTCAACTTATTGGACGATTCGAGTGAAATCCGTCCCACTTAAAAAGAATATGGGGTTGGAGAGAAACCAAAGGGTCATTTAGGACCGCGTGGACTATTTTGGTATGCTTTATAGTATTGTTGTCCGTAAGAGTCTTATAATTGTGAAGGAATGATGCACAAACACCGATTCTTCTACTTATAGGACGATACGGGTGAAATCCGTCTCACTTAGATAGAAAAGATGGTTGGAAAGAAAGAAAGGGCCGGTTAGGAGCGCGTGGACTATTTTGGTATGCTTTATAGTATTGTTGCCCATAAGAGTCTTATAATAGAGAAGGAATGAAGTACATATACCGATTCAACTTATTGGACGATTCGAGTGAAATCCGTCCCACTTAAAAAGAATATGGGGTAGGAGTGAAACCAAAGGGTCATTTAGGACCGTGTGGACTATTTTGGTATGCTTTATAGTATTGTTGTCCGTAAGAGTCTTATAACTGTGAAGGAATGATGCACAAACACCGATTCTTCTACTTATAGGACGATACGGGTGAAATCCGTCCCACTTAGATAGAAAAGATGGTTGGAAAGAAGGATAGGGCCAGCCAGGAGCACGTGGACTATTTTGGTATGCTTTATAGTATTGTTGCCCATAAGAGTCTTGTAATACAGAAGAATTGAAGTACATATACCGATTCAAGTTATTGGACGATTCGAGTGAAATCCGTCCCACTTAAAAAGAATATGGGGTTGGAGAGAAACCAAAGGGTCATTTAGGTGTGTGGATTATTTTGGTATGCTTTATAGTATTGTTTTCCATAAGAGTCTTCTAACTGTGAAGGAATGATGCACAAACACCGTTTCTTCTACTTATAGGACGATACAAGGGAAATCCGTCCCACTTAGATAGAAAATATGGTTGGAAAGAAAGAAAGGGCCGGCCAGGAGCGCGTGGACTATTTTGGTATGCTTTATAGTATTGTTGCCCATAAGAGTCTTGTAATACAGAAGAAATCAAGTACATATACCGATTCAAGTTATTGGACGATTCGAGTGAAATCCGTCCCACTTAAAAAGAATATGGGGTTGGAGAGAAACCAAAGGGTCATTTAGGACCGCGTGGACTATTTTGGTATGCTTTATAGTATTGTTTTCCATAAGAGTCTTCTAACTGTGAAGGAATGATGCACAAACACCGATTCTTCTACTTATAGGACGATACAAGGGAAATCCGTCCCACTTAGATAGAAAAGATGGTTGGAAAGAAGGATAGGGCCAGCCAGGAGCACGTGGACTATTTTGGTATGCTTTATAGTATTGTTGCCCATAAGAGTCTTGTAATACAGAAGAATTGAAGTACATATACCGATTCAAGTTATTGGACGATTCGAGTGAAATCCGTCCCACTTAAAAAGAATATGGGGTTGGAGAGAAACCAAAGGGTCATTTAGGACCGCGTGGACTATTTTGGTATGCTTTATAGTATTGTTTTCCATAAGAGTCTTCTAACTGTGAAGGAATGATGCACAAACACCGATTCTTCTACTTATAGGACGATACAAGGGAAATCCGTCCCACTTAGATAGAAAAGATGGTTGGAAAGAAGGATAGGGCCAGCCAGGAGCACGTGGAATATTTTGGTATGCTTTATAGTATTGTTGCCCATAAGAGTCTTGTAATACAGAAGAATTGAAGTACATATACCGATTCAAGTTATTGGACGATTCGAGTGAAATCCGTCCCACTTAAAAAGAATATGGGGTTGGAGAGAAACCAAAGGGTCATTTAGGTGTGTGGATTATTTTGGTATGCTTTATATTATTGTTTTCCATAAGAGTCTTCTAACTGTGAAGGAATGATGCACAAACACCGTTTCTTCTACTTATAGGACGATACAAGGGAAATCCGTCCCACTTAGATAGAAAATATGGTTGGAAAGAAAGAAAGGGCCGGCCAGGAGCGCGTGGACTATTTTGGTATGCTTTATAGTATTGTTGCCCATAAGAGTCTTGTAATACAGAAGAAATCAAGTACATATACCGATTCAAGTTATTGGACGATTCGAGTGAAATCCGTCCCACTTAAAAAGAATATGGGGTTGGAGAGAAACCAAAGGGTCATTTAGGACCGCGTGGACTATTTTGGTATGCTTTATAGTATTGTTTTCCATAAGAGTCTTCTAACTGTGAAGGAATGATGCACAAACACCGATTCTTCTACTTATAGGACGATACGGGTGAAATCCGTCCCACTTAGATAGAAAAGATGGTTGGAAAGAAGGATAGGGCCAGCCAGGAGCACGTGGACTATTTTGGTATGCTTTATAGTATTGTTGCCCATAAGAGTCTTGTAATACAGAAGAATTGAAGTACATATACCGATTCAAGTTATTGGACGATTCGAGTGAAATCCGTCCCACTTAAAAAGAATATGGGGTTGGAGAGAAACCAAAGGGTCATTTAGGTGTGTGGATTATTTTGGTATGCTTTATAGTATTGTTTTCCATAAGAGTCTTCTAACTGTGAAGGAATGATGCACAAACACCGTTTCTTCTACTTATAGGACGATACAAGGGAAATCCGTCCCACTTAGATAGAAAATATGGTTGGAAAGAAAGAAAGGGCCGGCCAGGAGCGCGTGGACTATTTTGGTATGCTTTATAGTATTGTTGCCCATAAGAGTCTTGTAATACAGAAGAAATCAAGTACATATACCGATTCAAGTTATTGGACGATTCGAGTGAAATCCGTCCCACTTAAAAAGAATATGGGGTTGGAGAGAAACCAAAGGGTCATTTAGGACCGCGTGGACTATTTTGGTATGCTTTATAGTATTGTTTTCCATAAGAGTCTTCTAACTGTGAAGGAATGATGCACAAACACCGATTCTTCTACTTATAGGACGATACAAGGGAAATCCGTCCCACTTAGATAGAAAAGATGGTTGGAAAGAAGGATAGGGCCAGCCAGGAGCACGTGGACTATTTTGGTATGCTTTATAGTATTGTTGCCCATAAGAGTCTTGTAATACAGAAGAATTGAAGTACATATACCGATTCAAGTTATTGGACGATTCGAGTGAAATCCGTCCCACTTAAAAAGAATATGGGGTTGGAGAGAAACCAAAGGGTCATTTAGGTGTGTGGATTATTTTGGTATGCTTTATAGTATTGTTTTCCATAAGAGTCTTCTAACTGTGAAGGAATGATGCACAAACACCGTTTCTTCTACTTATAGGACGATACAAGGGAAATCCGTCCCACTTAGATAGAAAATATGGTTGGAAAGAAAGAAAGGGCCGGCCAGGAGCGCGTGGACTATTTTGGTATGCTTTATAGTATTGTTGCCCATAAGAGTCTTGTAATACAGAAGAAATCAAGTACATATACCGATTCAAGTTATTGGACGATTCGAGTGAAATCCGTCCCACTTAAAAAGAATATGGGGTTGGAGAGAAACCAAAGGGTCATTTAGGACCGCGTGGACTATTTTGGTATGCTTTATAGTATTGTTTTCCATAAGAGTCTTCTAACTGTGAAGGAATGATGCACAAACACCGATTCTTCTACTTATAGGACGATACAAGGGAAATCCGTCCCACTTAGATAGAAAAGATGGTTGGAAAGAAGGATAGGGCCAGCCAGGAGCACGTGGACTATTTTGGTATGCTTTATAGTATTGTTGCCCATAAGAGTCTTGTAATACAGAAGAATTGAAGTACATATACCGATTCAAGTTATTGGACGATTCGAGTGAAATCCGTCCCACTTAAAAAGAATATGGGGTTGGAGAGAAACCAAAGGGTCATTTAGGTGTGTGGATTATTTTGGTATGCTTTATAGTATTGTTTTCCATAAGAGTCTTCTAACTGTGAAGGAATGATGCACAAACACCGTTTCTTCTACTTATAGGACGATACAAGGGAAATCCGTCCCACTTAGATAGAAAATATGGTTGGAAAGAAAGAAAGGGCCGGCCAGGAGCGCGTGGACTATTTTGGTATGCTTTATAGTATTGTTGCCCATAAGAGTCTTGTAATACAGAAGAAATCAAGTACATATACCGATTCAAGTTATTGGACGATTCGAGTGAAATCCGTCCCACTTAAAAAGAATATGGGGTTGGAGAGAAACCAAAGGGTCATTTAGGACCGCGTGGACTATTTTGGTATGCTTTATAGTATTGTTTTCCATAAGAGTCTTCTAACTGTGAAGGAATGATGCACAAACACCGATTCTTCTACTTATAGGACGATACAAGGGAAATCCGTCCCACTTAGATAGAAAAGATGGTTGGAAAGAAGGATAGGGCCAGCCAGGAGCACGTGGACTATTTTGGTATGCTTTATAGTATTGTTGCCCATAAGAGTCTTGTAATACAGAAGAATTGAAGTACATATACCGATTCAAGTTATTGGACGATTCGAGTGAAATCCGTCCCACTTAAAAAGAATATGGGGTTGGAGAGAAACCAAAGGGTCATTTAGGTGTGTGGATTATTTTGGTATGCTTTATAGTATTGTTTTCCATAAGAGTCTTCTAACTGTGAAGGAATGATACACAAACACCGTTTCTTCTACTTATAGGACGATACAAGGGAAATCCGTCCCACTTAGATAGAAAATATGGTTGGAAAGAAAGAAAGGGCCGGCCAGGAGCGCGTGGACTATTTTGGTATGCTTTATAGTATTGTTGCCCATAAGAGTCTTGTAATACAGAAGAAATCAAGTACATATACCGATTCAACTTATTGGACGATTCGAGTAAAATCCGTCCCACTTAAAAAGAATATGGGGTTGGAGAGAAACCAAAGGGTCATTTAGGACCGCGTGGACTATTTTGGTATGCTTTATAGTATTGTTTTCCATAAGAGTCTTCTAACTGTGAAGGAATGATGCACAAACACCGATTCTACTTATTGGACGATACGGGTGAAATCCGTCCCACTTCGATAGAAAAGAAGGTTGGAGAGAAAGAAAGGGCCGGTTAGGAGCGCGCGGAGTATTTTCGTATGCTTTATATTATTGTTGCCCATTAGAGTCTTATAATACAGAAGGAATGAAGTACAAATACCGATTCAACTTATTGGACAATTCGAGTGAAATCCGTCCCACTTAAAAAGAATATGGGGTTGGAGAGAAACCAAACAGTCATTTAGGACCGTGTGGACTATTTTGGTATGCTTTATAGTATTGTTGTCCGTAAGAGTCTTATAATTGTGAAGGAATGATGCACAAACACCGATTCTTCTACTTATAGGACGATACGGGTGAAATCCGTCCCACTTAGATAGAAAAGATGGTTGGAAAGAAAGAAAGGGCCGGTTAGGAGCGCGTGGACTATTTTGGTATGCTTTATAGTATTGTTGCCCATAAGAGTCTTATATTAGAGAAGGAATGAAGTACATATACCGATTCAACTTATTGGACGATTCGAGTGAAATCCGTCCCACTTAAAAAGAATATGGGGTAGGAGTGAAACCAAAGGGTCATTTAGGACCGTGTGGACTATTTTGGTATGCTTTATAGTATTGTTGTCCGTAAGAGTCTTATAATTGTGAAGGAATGATGCACAAACACCGATTCTTCTTCTTATAGGACGATACGGGTGAAATCCGTCCCACTTAGATAGAAAAGATGGTTGGAAAGAAAGAAAGGGCCGGTTAGGAGCGCGTGGACTATTTTGGTATGCTTTATAGTATTGTTGCCCATAAGAGTCTTATAATAGAGAAGGAATGAAGTACATATACCGATTCAACTTATTGGACGATTCGAGTGAAATCCGTCCCACTTAAAAAGAATATGGGGTAGGAGTGAAACCAAAGGGTCATTTAGGACCGTGTGGTCTATTTTGGTATGCTTTATAGTATTGTTGTCCGTAAGAGTCTTATAATTGTGAAGGAATGATGCACAAACACCGATTCTTCTACTTATAGGACGATACGGGTGAAATCCGTCCCACTTAGATAGAAAAGATGGTTGGAAAGAAAGAAAGGGCCGGTTAGGAGCGCGTGGACTATTTTGGTATGCTTTATAGTATTGTTGCCCATAAGAGTCTTATAATAGAGAAGGAATGAAGTACATATACCGATTCAACTTATTGGACGATTCGAGTGAAATCCGTCCCACTTAAAAAGAATATGGGGTAGGAGTGAAACCAAAGGGTCATTTAGGACCGTGTGGACTATTTTGGTATGCTTTATAGTATTGTTGTCCGTAAGAGTCTTATAATTGTGAAGGAATGATGCACAAACACCGATTCTTCTACTTATAGGACGATACGGGTGAAATCCGTCCCACTTAGACAGAAAAGATGGTTGGAAAGAAAGAAAGGGCCGGTTAGGAGCGCGTGGACTATTTTGGTATGCTTTATAGTATTGTTGCCCATAAGAGTCTTATAATAGAGAAGGAATGAAGTACATATACCGATTCAACTTATTTGACGATTCGAGTGAAATCCGTCCCACTTAAAAAGAATATGGGGTAGGAGTGAAACCAAAGGGTCATTTAGGACCATGTGGACTATTTTGGTATGCTTTATAGTATTGTTTTCCATAAGAGTCTTCTAACTGTGAAGGAATGATGCACAAACACCGATTCTTCTACTTATAGGACGATACAAGGGAAATCCGTCCCACTTAGATAGAAAAGATGGTTGGAAAGAAAGATAGGGCCGGCCAGGAGCGCGTGGACTATTTTGGTATGCTTTATAGTATTGTTGCCCATAAGAGTCTTGTAATACAGAAGAAATCAAGTACATATACCGATTCAAGTTATTGGACGATTCGAGTGAAATCCGTCCCACTTAAAAAGAATATGGGGTTGGAGAGAAACCAAAGGGTCATTTAGGACCGCGTGGACTATTTTGGTATGCTTTATAGTATTGTTTTCCATAAGAGTCTTCTAACTGTGAAGGAATGATGCACAAACACCGATTCTACTTATTGGACGATACGGGTGAAATCCGTCCCACTTCGATAGAAAAGAAGGTTGGAGAGAAAGAAAGGGCCGGTTAGGAGCGCGCGGAGTATTTTCGTATGCTTTATATTATTGTTGCCCATTAGAGTCTTATAATACAGAAGGAATGAAGTACATATACCGATTCAACTTATTGGACAATTCGAGTGAAATCCGTCCCACTTAAAAAGAATATGGGGTTGGAGAGAAACCAAACAGTCATTTAGGACCGTGTGGACTATTTTGGTATGCTTTATAGTATTGTTGTCCGTAAGAGTCTTATAATTGTGAAGGAATGATGCACAAACACCGATTCTTCTACTTATAGGACGATACGGGTGAAATCCGTCCCACTTAGATAGAAAAGATGGTTGGAAAGAAAGAAAGGGTCGGTTAGGAGCGCGTGGAGTATTTTGGTATGCTTTATAGTATTGTTGCCCATAAGAGTCTTATAATAGAGAAGGAATGAAGTACATATACCGATTCAACTTATTGGACGATTCGAGTGAAATCCGTCCCACTTAAAAAGAATATGGGGTAGGAGTGAAACCAAAGGGTCATTTAGGACCGTGTGGACTATTTTGGTATGCTTTATAGTATTGTTGTCCGTAAGAGTCTTATAATTGTGAAGGAATGATGCACAAACACCGATTCTTCTACTTATAGGACGATACGGGTGAAATCCGTCCCACTTAGATAGAAAAGATGGTTGGAAAGAAAGAAAGGGCCGGTTAGGAGCGCGTGGACTATTTTGGTATGCTTTATAGTATTGTTGCCCATAAGAGTCTTATATTAGAGAAGGAATGAAGTACATATACCGATTCAACTTATTGGACGATTCGAGTGAAATCCGTCCCACTTAAAAAGAATATGGGGTAGGAGTGAAACCAAAGGGTCATTTAGGACCGTGTGGACTATTTTGGTATGCTTTATAGTATTGTTGTCCGTAAGAGTCTTATAATTGTGAAGGAATGATGCACAAACACCGATTCTTCTACTTATAGGACGATACGGGTGAAATCCGTCCCACTTAGATAGAAAAGATGGTTGGAAAGAAAGAAAGGGCCGGTTAGGAGCGCGTGGACTATTTTGGTATGCTTTATAGTATTGTTGCCCATAAGAGTCTTATATTAGAGAAGGAATGAAGTACATATACCGATTCAACTTATTGGACGATTCGAGTGAAATCCGTCCCACTTAAAAAGAATATGGGGTAGGAGTGAAACCAAAGGGTCATTTAGGACCGTGTGGACTATTTTGGTATGCTTTATAGTATTGTTGTCCGTAAGAGTCTTATAATTGTGAAGGAATGATGCACAAACACCGATTCTTCTACTTATAGGACGATACGGGTGAAATCCATCCCACTTAGATAGAAAAGATGGTTGGAAAGAAAGAAAGGGCCGGTTAGGAGCGCGCGGAGTATTTTGGTATGCTTTATAGTATTGTTGCCCATAAGAGTCTTATAATAGAGAAGGAATGAAGTACATATACCGATTCAACTTATTGGACGATTCGAGTGAAATCCGTCCCACTTAAAAAGAATATGGGGTAGGAGTGAAACCAAAGGGTCATTTAGGACCGTGTGGACTATTTTGGTATGCTTTATAGTATTGTTGTCCGTAAGAGTCTTATAATTGTGAAGGAATGATGCACAAACACCGATTCTTCTACTTATAGGACGATACGGGTGAAATCCGTCCCACTTAGATAGAAAAGATGGTTGGAAAGAAAGAAAGGGCCGGTTAGGAGCGCGTGTACTATTTTGGTATGCTTTATAGTATTGTTGCCCATAAGAGTCTTATAATAGAGAAGGAATGAAGTACATATACCGATTCAACTTATTGGACGATTCGAGTGAAATCCGTCCCACTTAAAAAGAATATGGGGTTGGAGAGAAACCAAAGGGTCATTTAGGACCGTGTGGACTATTTTGGTATGCTTTATAGTATTGTTGTCCGTAAGAGTCTTATAATTGTGAAGGAATGATGCACAAACACCGATTCTTCTACTTATAGGACGATACGGGTGAAATCCGTCCCACTTAGATAGAAAAGATGGTTGGAAAGAAAGAAAGGGTCGGTTAGGAGCGCGTGGACTATTTTGGTATGCTTTATAGTATTGTTGCCCATAAGAGTCTTATAATAGAGAAGGAATGAAGTACATATACCGATTCAACTTATTGGACGATTCGAGTGAAATCCGTCCCACTTAAAAAGAATATGGGGTAGGAGTGAAACCAAAGGGTCATTTAGGACCGTGTGGACTATTTTGGTATGCTTTATAGTATTGTTGTCCGTAAGAGTCTTATAATTGTGAAGGAATGATGCACAAACACCGATTCTTCTACTTATAGGACGATACGGGTGAAATCCGTCCCACTTAGATAGAAAAGATGGTTGGAAAGAAAGAAAGGGCCGGTTAGGAGCGCGTGGACTATTTTGGTATGCTTTATAGTATTGTTGCCCATAAGAGTCTTATAATAGAGAAGGAATGAAGTACATATACCGATTCAACTTATTGGACGATTCGAGTGAAATCCGTCCCACTTAAAAAGAATATGGGGTTGGAGAGAAACCAAAGGGTCATTTAGGACCGTGTGGACTATTTTGGTATGCTTTATAGTATTGTTGTCCGTAAGAGTCTTATAATTGTGAAGGAATGATGCACAAACACCGATTCTTCTACTTATAGGACGATACGGGTGAAATCCGTCCCACTTAGATAGAAAAGATGGTTGGAAAGAAAGAAAGGGTCGGTTAGGAGCGCGTGGACTATTTTGGTATGCTTTATAGTATTGTTGCCCATAAGAGTCTTATAATAGAGAAGGAATGAAGTACATATACCGATTCAACTTATTGGACGATTCGAGTGAAATCCGTCCCACTTAAAAAGAATATGGGGTAGGAGTGAAACCAAAGGGTCATTTAGGACCGTGTGGACTATTTTGGTATGCTTTATAGTATTGTTGTCCGTAAGAGTCTTATAATTGTGAAGGAATGATGCACAAACACCGATTCTTCTACTTATAGGACGATACGGGTGAAATCCGTCCCACTTAGATAGAAAAGATGGTTGGAAAGAAAGAAAGGGCCGGTTAGGAGCGCGTGGACTATTTTGGTATGCTTTATAGTATTGTTGCCCATAAGAGTCTTATATTAGAGAAGGAATGAAGTACATATACCGATTCAACTTATTGGACGATTCGAGTGAAATCCGTCCCACTTAAAAAGAATATGGGGTAGGAGTGAAACCAAAGGGTCATTTAGGACCGTGTGGACTATTTTGGTATGCTTTATAGTATTGTTGTCCGTAAGAGTCTTATAATTGTGAAGGAATGATGCACAAACACCGATTCTTCTACTTATAGGAAGATACGGGTGAATTTCGTCCCACTTAGACAGAAAAGATGGTTGGAAAGAAAGAAAGGGCCGGTTAGGAGCGCGTGTACTATTTTGGTATGCTTTATAGTATTGTTGCCCATAAGAGTCTTATAATAGAGAAGGAATGAAGTACATATACCGATTCAACTTATTGGACGATTCGAGTGAAATCCGTCCCACTTAAAAAGAATATGGGGTAGGAGTGAAACCAAAGGGTCATTTAGGACCGTGTGGACTATTTTGGTATGCTTTATAGTATTGTTGTCCGTAAGAGTCTTATAATTGTGAAGGAATGATGCACAAACACCGATTCTTCTACTTATAGGACGATACGGGTGAAATCCGTCCCACTTAGATAGAAAAGATGGTTGGAAAGAAAGAAAGGGCCGGTTAGGAGCGCGTGGACTATTTTGGTATGCTTTATAGTATTGTTGCCCATAAGAGTCTTATATTAGAGAAGGAATGAAGTACATATACCGATTCAACTTATTGGACGATTCGAGTGAAATCCGTCCCACTTAAAAAGAATATGGGGTAGGAGTGAAACCAAAGGGTCATTTAGGACCGTGTGGACTATTTTGGTATGCTTTATAGTATTGTTGTCCGTAAGAGTCTTATAATTGTGAAGGAATGATGCACAAACACCGATTCTTCTACTTATAGGACGATACGGGTGAAATCCGTCCCACTTAGATAGAAAAGATGGTTGGAAAGAAAGAAAGGGCCGGTTAGGAGCGCGCGGAGTATTTTGGTATGCTTTATAGTATTGTTGCCCATAAGAGTCTTATAATAGAGAAGGAATGAAGTACATATACCGATTCAACTTATTGGACGATTCGAGTGAAATCCGTCCCACTTAAAAAGAATATGGGGTAGGAGTGAAACCAAAGGGTCATTTAGGACCGTGTGGACTATTTTGGTATGCTTTATAGTATTGTTGTCCGTAAGAGTCTTATAATTGTGAAGGAATGATGCACAAACACCGATTCTTCTACTTATAGGACGATACGGGTGAAATCCGTCCCACTTAGATAGAAAAGATGGTTGGAAAGAAAGAAAGGGCCGGTTAGGAGCGCGTGTACTATTTTGGTATGCTTTATAGTATTGTTGCCCATAAGAGTCTTATAATAGAGAAGGAATGAAGTACATATACCGATTCAACTTATTGGACGATTCGAGTGAAATCCGTCCCACTTAAAAAGAATATGGGGTAGGAGTGAAACCAAAGGGTCATTTAGGACCGTGTGGACTATTTTGGTATGCTTTATAGTATTGTTGTCCGTAAGAGTCTTATAATTGTGAAGGAATGATGCACAAACACCGATTCTTCTACTTATAGGACGATACGGGTGAAATCCGTCCCACTTAGACAGAAAAGATGGTTGGAAAGAAAGAAAGGGCCGGTTAGGAGCGCGTGGACTATTTTGGTATGCTTTATAGTATTGTTGCCCATAAGAGTCTTATAATAGAGAAGGAATGAAGTACATATACCGATTCAACTTATTGGACGATTCGAGTGAAATCCGTCCCACTTAAAAAGAATATGGGGTAGGAGTGAAACCAAAGGGTCATTTAGGACCGTGTGGACTATTTTGGTATGCTTTATAGTATTGTTGTCCGTAAGAGTCTTATAATTGTGAAGGAATGATGCACAAACACCGATTCTTCTACTTATAGGAAGATACGGGTGAATTTCGTCCCACTTAGACAGAAAAGATGGTTGGAAAGAAAGAAAGGGCCGGTTAGGAGCGCGTGGACTATTTTGGTATGCTTTATAGTATTGTTGCCCATAAGAGTCTTATAATAGAGAAGGAATGAAGTACATATACCGATTCAACTTATTGGACGATTCGAGTGAAATCCGTCCCACTTAAAAAGAATATGGGGTAGGAGTGAAACCAAAGGGTCATTTAGGACCGTGTGGACTATTTTGGTATGCTTTATAGTATTGTTTTCCATAAGAGTCTTCTAACTGTGAAGGAGTGATGCACAAACACCGATTCTTCTACTTATAGGACGATACAAGGGAAATCCGTCCCACTTAGATAGAAAAGATGGTTGGAAAGAAAGAAAGGGCCGGCCAGGAGCGCGTGGTCTATTTTGGTATGCTTTATAGTATTGTTGCCCATAAGAGTCTTGTAATACAGAAGAAATCAAGTACATATACCGATTCAAGTTATTGGACGATTCGAGTGAAATCCGTCCCACTTAAAAAGAATATGGGGTTGGAGAGAAACCAAAGGGCCATTTAGGACCGCGTGGACTATTTTGGTATGCTTTATAGTATTGTTTTCCATAAGAGTCTTCTAACTGTGAAGGAATGATGCACAAACACCGATTCTACTTATTGGACGATACGGGTGAAATCCGTCCCACTTCGATAGAAAAGAAGGTTGGAGAGAAAGAAAGGGCCGGTTAGGAGCGCGCGGAGTATTTTCGTATGCTTTATATTATTGTTGCCCATTAGAGTCTTATAATACAGAAGGAATGAAGTACATATACCGATTCAACTTATTGGACAATTCGAGTGAAATCCGTCCCACTTAAAAAGAATATGGGGTTGGAGAGAAACCAAACAGTCATTTAGGACCGTGTGGACTATTTTGGTATGCTTTATAGTATTGTTGTCCGTAAGAGTCTTATAATTGTGAAGGAATGATGCACAAACACCGATTCTTCTACTTATAGGACGATACGGGTGAAATCCGTCCCACTTAGATAGAAAAGATGGTTGGAAAGAAAGAAAGGGCCGGTTAGGAGCGCGTGGACTATTTTGGTATGCTTTATAGTATTGTTGCCCATAAGAGTCTTATAATAGAGAAGGAAGGAAGTACATATACCGATTCAACTTATTGGACGATTCGAGTGAAATCCGTCCCACTTAAAAAGAATATGGGGTAGGAGTGAAACCAAAGGGTCATTTAGGACCGTGTGGACTATTTTGGTATGCTTTATAGTATTGTTGTCCGTAAGAGTCTTATAATTGTGAAGGAATGATGCACAAACACCGATTCTTCTACTTATAGGACGATACGGGTGAAATCCGTCCCACTTAGATAGAAAAGATGGTTGGAAAGAAAGAAAGGGCCGGTTAGGAGCGCGTGGACTATTTTGGTATGCTTTATAGTATTGTTGCCCATAAGAGTCTTATAATAGAGAAGGAATGAAGTACATATACCGATTCAACTTATTGGACGATTCGAGTGAAATCCGTCCCACTTGAAAAGAATATGGGGTAGGAGTGAAACCAAAGGGTCATTTAGGACCGTGTGGACTATTTTGGTATGCTTTATAGTAGTGTTTTCCATAAGAGTCTTCTAACTGTGAAGGAATGATGCACAAACACCGATTCTTCTACTTATAGGACGATACAAGGGAAATCCGTCCCACTTAGATAGAAAAGATGGTTGGAAAGAAAGATAGGGCCAGCCAGGAGCACGTGGACTATTTTGGTATGCTTTATAGTATTGTTGCCCATAAGTGTCTTGTAATACAGAAGAATTGAAGTACATATACCGATTCAAGTTATTGGACGATTCGAGTGAAATCCGTCCCACTTAAAAACAATATGGGGTTGGAGAGAAACCAAAGGGTCATTTAGGACCGCGTGGACTATTTTGGTATGCTTTATAGTATTGTTTTCCATAAGAGTCTTCTAACTGTGAAGGAATGATGCACAAACACCGATTCTACTTATTGGACGATACGGGTGAAATCCGTCCCACTTCGATAGAAAAGAAGGTTGGAGAGAAAGAAAGGGCCGGTTAGGAGCGCGCGGAGTATTTTCGTATGCTTTATATTATTGTTTCCCATTAGAGTCTTATAATACAGAAGGAATGAAGTACATATACCGATTCAACTTATTGGACAATTCGAGTGAAATCCGTCCCACTTAAAAAGAATATGGGGTTGGAGAGAAACCAAACTGTCATTTAGGACCATGTGGACTATTTTGGTATGCTTTATAGTATTGTTGTCCGTAAGAGTCTTATAATTGTGAAGGAATGATGCACAAACACCGATTCTTCTACTTATAGGACGATACGGGTGAAATCTGTCCCACTTAGATAGAAAAGATGGTTGGAAAGAAAGAAAGGGCCGGTTAGGAGCGCGTGGACTATTTTGGTATGCTTTATAGTATTGTTGCCCATAAGAGTCTTATAATAGAGAAGGAATGAAGTACATATACCGATTCAACTTATTGGACGATTCGAGTGAAATCCGTCCCACTTAAAAAGAATATGGGGTAGGAGTGAAACCAAAGGGTCATTTAGGACCGTGTGGACTATTTTGGTATGCTTTATAGTATTGTTGTCCGTAAGAGTCTTATAATTGTGAAGGAATGATGCACAAACACCGATTCTTCTACTTATAGGACGATACAAGGGAAATCCGTCCCACTTAGATAGAAAAGATGGTTGGAAAGAAAGATAGGGCCAGCCAGGAGCACGTGGACTATTTTGGTATGCTTTATAGTATTGTTGCCCATAAGAGTCTTGTAATACAGAAGAATTGAAGTACATATACCGATTCAATTTATTGGACGATTCGAGTGAAATCCGTCCCACTTAAAAAGAATATGGGGTTGGAAAGAAACCAAAGGGTCATTTAGGACCGCGTGGACTATTTTGGAATGCTTTATAGTATTGTTTTCCATAAGAGTCTTCTAACTGTGAAGGAATGATGCACAAACACCGATTCTTCTACTTATAGGACGATACAAGGGAAATCCGTCCCACTTAGATAGAAAAGATGGTTGGAAAGAAAGATAGGGCCAGCCAGGAGCACGTGGACTATTTTGGTATGCTTTATAGTATTGTTGCCCATAAGTGTCTTGTAATACAGAAGAATTGAAGTACATATACCGATTCAAGTTATTGGACGATTCGAGTGAAATCCGTCCCACTTAAAAAGAATATGGGGTTGGAGAGAAACCAAAGGGTCATTTAGGACCGCGTGGACTATTTTGGTATGCTTTATAGTATTGTTTTCCATAAGAGTCTTCTAACTGTGAAGGAATGATGCACAAACACCGTTTCTTCTACTTATAGGACGATACAAGGGAAATCCGTCCCACTTAGATAGAAAATATGGTTGGAAAGAAAGAAAGGGCCGGCCAGGAGCCCGTGGACTATTTTGGTATGCTTTATAGTATTGTTGCCCATAAGTGTCTTGTAATACAGAAGAATTGAAGTACATATACCGATTCAAGTTATTGGACGATTCGAGTGAAATCCGTCCCACTTAAAAACAATATGGGGTTGGAGAGAAACCAAAGGGTCATTTAGGACCGCGTGGACTATTTTGGTATGCTTTATAGTATTGTTTTCCATAAGAGTCTTCTAACTGTGAAGGAATGATGCACAAACACCGATTCTACTTATTGGACGATACGGGTGAAATCCGTCCCACTTCGATAGAAAAGAAGGTTGGAGAGAAAGAAAGGGCCGGTTAGGAGCGCGCGGAGTATTTTCGTATGCTTTATATTATTGTTTCCCATTAGAGTCTTATAATACAGAAGGAATGAAGTACATATACCGATTCAACTTATTGGACAATTCGAGTGAAATCCGTCCCACTTAAAAAGAATATGGGGTTGGAGAGAAACCAAACTGTCATTTAGGACCATGTGGACTATTTTGGTATGCTTTATAGTATTGTTGTCCGTAAGAGTCTTATAATTGTGAAGGAATGATGCACAAACACCGATTCTTCTACTTATAGGACGATACGGGTGAAATCTGTCCCACTTAGATAGAAAAGATGGTTGGAAAGAAAGAAAGGGCCGGTTAGGAGCGCGTGGACTATTTTGGTATGCTTTATAGTATTGTTGCCCATAAGAGTCTTATAATAGAGAAGGAATGAAGTACATATACCGATTCAACTTATTGGACGATTCGAGTGAAATCCGTCCCACTTAAAAAGAATATGGGGTAGGAGTGAAACCAAAGGGTCATTTAGGACCGTGTGGACTATTTTGGTATGCTTTATAGTATTGTTGTCCGTAAGAGTCTTATAATTGTGAAGGAATGATGCACAAACACCGATTCTTCTACTTATAGGACGATACAAGGGAAATCCGTCCCACTTAGATAGAAAAGATGGTTGGAAAGAAAGATAGGGCCAGCCAGGAGCACGTGGACTATTTTGGTATGCTTTATAGTATTGTTGCCCATAAGAGTCTTGTAATACAGAAGAATTGAAGTACATATACCGATTCAATTTATTGGACGATTCGAGTGAAATCCGTCCCACTTAAAAAGAATATGGGGTTGGAAAGAAACCAAAGGGTCATTTAGGACCGCGTGGACTATTTTGGAATGCTTTATAGTATTGTTTTCCATAAGAGTCTTCTAACTGTGAAGGAATGATGCACAAACACCGATTCTTCTACTTATAGGACGATACAAGGGAAATCCGTCCCACTTAGATAGAAAAGATGGTTGGAAAGAAAGATAGGGCCAGCCAGGAGCACGTGGACTATTTTGGTATGCTTTATAGTATTGTTGCCCATAAGTGTCTTGTAATACAGAAGAATTGAAGTACATATACCGATTCAAGTTATTGGACGATTCGAGTGAAATCCGTCCCACTTAAAAAGAATATGGGGTTGGAGAGAAACCAAAGGGTCATTTAGGACCGCGTGGACTATTTTGGTATGCTTTATAGTATTGTTTTCCATAAGAGTCTTCTAACTGTGAAGGAATGATGCACAAACACCGTTTCTTCTACTTATAGGACGATACAAGGGAAATCCGTCCCACTTAGATAGAAAATATGGTTGGAAAGAAAGAAAGGGCCGGCCAGGAGCCCGTGGACTATTTTGGTATGCTTTATAGTATTGTTGCCCATAAGAGTCTTGTAATACAGAAGAAATCAAGTACATATACCGATTCAAGTTATTGGACGATTCGAGTGAAATCCGTCCCACTTAAAAAGAATATGGGGTTGGAGTGAAACCAAAGGGTCATTTAGGACCGTGTGGACTATTTTGGTATGCTTTATAGTATTGTTGTCCGTAAGAGTCTTATAATTGTGAAGGAATGATGCACAAACACCGATTCTTCTACTTATAGGACGATACGGGTGAAATCCGTCCCACTTAGATAGAAAAGATGGTTGGAAAGAAAGAAAGGGCCGGTTAGGAACGCGTGGACTATTTTGGTATGCTTTATAGTATTGTTGCCCATAAGAGTCTTATAATAGAGAAGGAATGAAGTACATATACCGATTCAACTTATTGGACGATTCGAGTGAAATCCGTCCCACTTAAAAAGAATATGGGGTAGGAGTGAAACCAAAGGGTCATTTAGGACCGTGTGGACTATTTTGGTATGCTTTATAGTATTGTTGTCCGTAAGAGTCTTATAATTGTGAAGGAATGATGCACAAACACCGATTCTTCTACTTATAGGACGATACGGGTGAAATCCGTCCCACTTAGATAGAAAAGATGGTTGGAAAGAAAGAAACGGCCGGTTAGGAGCGCGCGGAGTATTTTGGTATGCTTTATAGTATTGTTGCCCATAAGAGTCTTATAATAGAGAAGGAATGAAGTACATATACCGATTCAAGTTATTGGACGATTCGAGTGAAATCCGTCCCACTTAAAAAGAATATGGGGTTGGAGAGAAACCAAAGGGTCATTTAGGACCGCGTGGACTATTTTGGTATGCTTTATAGTATTGTTTTCCATAAGAGTCTTCTAACTGTGAAGGAATGATGCACAAACACCGATTCTTCTACTTATAGGACGATACAAGGGAAATCCGTCCCACTTAGATAGAAAAGATGGGTGGAAAGAAGGATAGGGCCAGCCAGGAGCACGTGGACTATTTTGGTATGCTTTATAGTATTGTTGCCCATAAGAGTCTTGTAATACAGAAGAATTGAAGTACATATACCGATTCAAGTTATTGGACAATTCGAGTGAAATCCGTCCCACTTAAAAAGAATATGGGGTTGGAGAGAAACCAAACAGTCATTTAGGACCGTGTGGACTATTTTGGTATGCTTTATAGTATTGTTTTCCATAAGAGTCTTCTAACTGTGAAGGAATGATGCACAAACACCGATTCTTCTACTTATAGGACGATACAAGGGAAATCCGTCCCACTTAGATAGAAAAGATGGTTGGAAAGAAAGATAGGGCCAGCCAGGAGCACGTGGACTATTTTGGTATGCTTTATAGTATTGTTGCCCATAAGAGTCTTGTAATACAGAAGAATTGAAGTACATATACCGATTCAAGTTATTGGACGATTCGAGTGAAATCCGTCCCACTTAAAAAGAATATGGGGTTGGAGAGAAACCAAAGGGTCATTTAGGACCGCGTGGACTATTTTGGTATGCTTTATAATATTGTTTTCCATAAGAGTCTTCTAACTGTGAAGGAATGATGCACAAACACCGTTTCTTCTACTTATAGGACGATACAAGGGAAATCCGTCCCACTTAGATAGAAAATATGGTTGGAAAGAAAGAAAGGGCCGGCCAGGAGCGCGTGGACTATTTTGGTATGCTTTATAGTATTGTTGCCCATAAGAGTCTTGTAATACAGAAGAAATCAAGTACATATACCGATTCAAGTTATTGGACGATTCGAGTGAAATCCGTCCCACTTAAAAAGAATATGGGGTTGGAGTGAAACCAAAGGGTCATTTAGGACCGCGTGGACTATTTTGGTATGCTTTATAGTATTGTTTTCCATAAGAGTCTTCTAACTGTGAAAGAATGATGCACAAACACCGATTCTACTTATTGGACGATACGGGTGAAATCCGTCCCACTTCGATAGAAAAGAAGGTTGGAGAGAAAGAAAGGGCCGGTTAGGAGCGCGCGGAGTATTTTCGTATGCTTTATATTATTGTTGCCCATTAGAGTCTTATAATACAGAAGGAATGAAGTACATATACCGATTCAACTTATTGGACAATTCGAGTGAAATCCGTCCCACTTAAAAAGAATATGGGGTTGGAGAGAAACCAAACAGTCATTTAGGACCGTGTGGACTATTTTGGTATGCTTTATAGTATTGTTGTCCGTAAGAGTCTTATAATTGTGAAGGAATGATGCACAAACACCGATTCTTCTACTTATAGGACGATACGGGTGAAATCCGTCCCACTTAGATAGAAAAGATGGTTGGAAAGAAAGATAGGGCCGGTTAGGAGCGCGTGGACTATTTTGGTATGCTTTATAGTATTGTTGCCCATAAGAGTCTTATAATAGAGAAGGAATGAAGTACATATACCGATTCAACTTATTGGACGATTCGAGTGAAATCCGTCCCACTTAAAAAGAATATGGGGTAGGAGTGAAACCAAAGGGTCATTTAGGACCGTGTGGACTATTTTGGTATGCTTTATAGTATTGTTGTCCGTAAGAGTCTTATAATTGTGAAGGAATGATGCACAAACACCGATTCTTCTACTTATAGGACGATACGGGTGAAATCCGTCCCACTTAATAGAAAAGATGGTTGGAAAGAAAGAAACGGCCGGTTAGGAGCGCGTGGACTATTTTGGTATGCTTTATAGTATTGTTGCCCATAAGAGTCTTATAATAGAGAAGGAATGAAGTACATATACCGATTCAAGTTATTGGACGATTCGAGTGAAATCCGTCCCACTTAAAAAGAATATGGGGTTGGAGAGAAACCAAAGGGTCATTTAGGACCGCGTGGACTATTTTGGTATGCTTTATAGTATTGTTTTCCATAAGTCTTCTAACTGTGAAGGAATGATGCACAAACACCGATTCTTCTACTTATAGGACGATACAAGGGAAATCCGTCCCACTTAGATAGAAAAGATGGTTGGAAAGAAGGATAGGGCCAGCCAGGAGCACGTGGACTATTTTGTATGCTTTATAGTATTGTTGCCCATAAGAGTCTTGTAATACAGAAGAATTGAAGTACATATACCGATTCAAGTTATTGGACAATTCGAGTGAAATCCGTCCCACTTAAAAAGAATATGGGGTTGGAGAGAAACCAAACAGTCATTTAGGACCGTGTGGACTATTTTGGTATGCTTTATAGTATTTTTTTCCATAAGAGTCTTCTAACTATGAAGGAATGATGCACAAACACCGATTCTTCTACTTATAGGACGATACAAGGGAAATCCGTCCCACTTAGATAGAAAAGATGGTTGGAAAGAAAGATAGGGCCAGCCAGGAGCACGTGGACTATTTTGGTATGCTTTATAGTATTGTTGCCCATAAGAGTCTTGTAATACAGAAGAATTGAAGTACATATACCGATTCAAGTTATTGGACGATTCGAGTGAAATCCGTCCCACTTAAAAAGAATATGGGGTTGGAGAGAAACCAAAGGGTCATTTAGGACCGCGTGGACTATTTTGGTATGCTTTATAGTATTGTTTTCCATTAGAGTCTTCTAACTGTGAAGGAATGATGCACAAACACCGTTTCTTCTACTTATAGGACGGTACAAGGGAAATCCGTCCCACTTAGATAGAAAATATGGTTGGAAAGAAAGAAAGGGCCGGCCAGGAGCGCGTGGACTATTTTGGTATGCTTTATAGTATTGTTGCCCATAAGAGTCTTGTAATACAGAAGAAATCAAGTACATATACCGATTCAAGTTATTGGACGATTCGAGTGAAATCCGTCCCACTTAAAAAGAATATGGGATTGGAGAGAAACCAAAGGGTCATTTAGGACCGCGTGGACTATTTTGGTATGCTTTATAGTATTGTTTTCCATAAGAGTCTTCTAACTGTGAAGGAATGATGCACAAACACCGATTCTACTTATTGGACGATACGGGTGAAATCCGTCCCACTTCGATAGAAAAGAAGGTTGGAGAGAAAGAAAGGGCCGGTTAGGAGCGCGCGGAGTATTTTCGTATGCTTTATATTATTGTTGCCCATTAGAGTCTTATAATACAGAAGGAATGAAGTACATATACCGATTCAACTTATTGGACAATTCGAGTGAAATCCGTCCCACTTAAAAAGAATATGGGGTTGGAGAGAAACCAAACAGTCATTTAGGACCGTGTGGACTATTTTGGTATGCTTTATAGTATTGTTGTCCGTAAGTGTCTTATAATTGTGAAGGAATGATGCACAAACACCGATTCTTCTACTTATAGGACGATACGGGTGAAATCCGTCCCACTTAGATAGAAAAGATGGTTGGAAAGAAAGAAAGGGCCGGTTAGGAGCGCGTGGACTATTTTGGTATGCTTTATAGTATTGTTGCCCATAAGAGTCTTATAATAGAGAAGGAATGAAGTACATATACCGATTCAACTTATTGGACGATTCGAGTGAAATCCGTCCCACTTAAAAAGAATATGGGGTAGGAGTGAAACCAAAGGGTCATTTAGGACCGTGAGAACTATTTTGGTATGCTTTATAGTATTGTTGTCCGTAAGAGTCTTATAATTGTGAAGGAATGATGCACAAACACCGATTCTTCTACTTATAGGACGATACGGGTGAAATCCGTCCCACTTAGATAGAAAAGATGGTTGGAAAGAAAGAAAGGGCCGGTTAGGAGCGCGTGGACTATTTTGGTATGCTTTATAGTATTGTTGCCCATAAGAGTCTTATAATAGAGAAGGAATGAAGTACATATACCGATTCAACTTATTGGACGATTCGAGTGAAATCCGTCCCACTTAGAAAAGAATATGGGGTAGGAGTGAAACCAAAGGGTCATTTAGGACCGTGTGGACTATTTTGGTATGCTTTATAGTATTGTTGTCCGTAAGAGTCTTATAATTGTGAAGGAATGATGCACAAACACCGATTCTTCTACTTATAGGACGATACGGGTGAAATCCGTCCCACTTAGACAGAAAAGATGGTTGGAAAGAAAGAAAGGGCCGGTTAGGAGCGCGTGGACTATTTTGGTATGCTTTATAGTATTGTTGCCCATAAGAGTCTTATAATAGAGAAGGAATGAAGTACATATACCGATTCAAGTTATTGGACGATTCGAGTGAAATCCGTCCCACTTAAAAAGAATATGGGGTTGGAGAGAAACCAAAGGGTCATTTAGGACCGCGTGGACTATTTTGGTATGCTTTATAGTATTGTTTTCCATAAGAGTCTTCTAACTGTGAAGGAATGATGCACAAACACCGTTTCTTCTACTTATAGGACGATACAAGGGAAATCCGTCCCACTTAGATAGAAAATATGGTTGGAAAGAAAGAAAGGGCCGGCCAGGAGCGCGTGGACTATTTTGGTATGCTTTATAGTATTGTTGCCCATAAGAGTCTTGTAATACAGAAGAAATCAAGTACATATACTGATTCAAGTTATTGGACGATTCGAGTGAAATCCGTCCCACTTAAAAAGAATATGGGGTTGGAGAGAAACCAAAGGGTCATTTAGGACCGCGTGGACTATTTTGGTATGCTTTATAGTATTGTTTTCCATAAGAGTCTTCTAACTGTGAAGGAATGATGCACAAACACCGATTCTACTTATTGGACGATACGGGTGAAATCCGTCCCACTTCGATAGAAAAGAAGGTTGGAGAGAAAGAAAGGGCCGGTTAGGAGCGCGCGGAGTATTTTCGTATGCTTTATATTATTGTTGCCCATTAGAGTCTTATAATACAGAAGGAATGAAGTACATATACCGATTCAACTTATTGGACAATTCGAGTGAAATCCGTCCCACTTAAAAAGAATATGGGGTTGGAGAGAAACCAAAAGGTCATTTAGGACCGCGTGGACTATTTTGGTATGCTTTATAGTATTGTTTTCCATAAGAGTCTTCTAACTGTGAAGGAATGATGCACAAACACCGTTTCTTCTACTTATAGGACGATACAAGGGAAATCCGTCCCACTTAGATAGAAAATATGGTTAGAAAGAAAGAAAGGGCCGGCCAGGAGCGCGTGGACTATTTTGGTATGCTTTATAGTATTGTTGCCCATAAGAGTCTTATAATAGACAAGGAATGAAGTACATATACCGATTCAAGTTATTGGACGATTCGAGTGAAATCCGTCCCACTTAAAAAGAATATGGGGTTGGAGAGAAACCAAAGGGTCATTTAGGACCGCGTGGACTATTTTGGTATGCTTTATAGTATTGTTTTCCATAAGAGTCTTCTAACTGTGAAGGAATGATGCACAAACACCGTTTCTTCTACTTATAGGACGATACAAGGGAAATCCGTCCCACTTAGATAGAAAATATGGTTGGAAAGAAAGAAAGGGCCGGCCAGGAGCGCGTGGACTATTTTGGTATGCTTTATAGTATTGTTGCCCATAAGAGTCTTGTAATACAGAAGAAATCAAGTACATATACTGATTCAAGTTATTGGACGATTCGAGTGAAATCCGTCCCACTTAAAAAGAATATGGGGTTGGAGAGAAACCAAAGGGTCATTTAGGACCGCGTGGACTATTTTGGTATGCTTTATAGTATTGTTTTCCATAAGAGTCTTCTAACTGTGAAGGAATGATGCACAAACACCGATTCTACTTATTGGACGATACGGGTGAAATCCGTCCCACTTCGATAGAAAAGAAGGTTGGAGAGAAAGAAAGGGCCGGTTAGGAGCGCGCGGAGTATTTTCGTATGCTTTATATTATTGTTGCCCATTAGAGTCTTATAATACAGAAGGAATGAAGTACATATACCGATTCAACTTATTGGACAATTCGAGTGAAATCCGTCCCACTTAAAAAGAATATGGGGTTGGAGAGAAACCAAACAGTCATTTAGGACCGTGTGGACTATTTTGGTATGCTTTATAGTATTGTTGTCCGTAAGAGTCTTATAATTGTGAAGGAATGATGCACAAACACCGATTCTTCTACTTATAGGACGATACGGGTGAAATCCGTCCCACTTAGATAGAAAAGATGGTTGGAAAGAAAGAAAGGGCCGGTTAGGAGCGCGTGGACTATTTTGGTATGCTTTATAGTATTGTTGCCCATAAGAGTCTTATAATAGAGAAGGAATGAAGTACATATACCGATTCAACTTATTGGACGATTCGAGTGAAATCCGTCCCACTTAAAAAGAATATGGGGTAGGAGTGAAACCAAAGGGTCATTTAGGACCGTGTGGACTATTTTGGTATGCTTTATAGTATTGTTGTCCGTAAGAGTCTTATAATTGTGAAGGAATGATGCACAAACACCGATTCTTCTACTTATAGGACGATACAAGGGAAATCCGTCCCACTTAGATAGAAAAGATGGTTGGAAAGAAAGATAGGGCCAGCCAGGAGCACGTGGACTATTTTGGTATGCTTTATAGTATTGTTGCCCATAAGAGTCTTGTAATACAGAAGAATTGAAGTACATATACCGATTCAAGTTATTGGACGATTCGAGTGAAATCCGTCCCACTTAAAAAGAATATGGGGTTGGAAAGAAACCAAAGGGTCATTTAGGACCGCGTGGACTATTTTGGTATGCTTTATAGTATTGTTTTCCATAAGAGTCTTCTAACTGTGAAGGAATGATGCACAAACACCGTTTCTTCTACTTATAGGACGATACAAGGGAAATCCGTCCCACTTAGATAGAAAATATGGTTGGAAAGAAAGAAAGGGCCGGCCAGGAGCGCGTGGACTATTTTGGTATGCTTTATAGTATTGTTGCCCATAAGAGTCTTGTAATACAGAAGAAATCAAGTACATATACCGATTCAAGTTATTGGACGATTCGAGTGAAATCCGTCCCACTTAAAAAGAATATGGGGTTGGAGAGAAACCAAAGGGTCATTTAGGACCGCGTGGACTATTTTGGTATGCTTTATAGTATTGTTTTCCATAAGAGTCTTCTAACTGTGAAGGAATGATGCACAAACACCGATTCTACTTATTGGACGATACGGGTGAAATCCGTCCCACTTCGATAGAAAAGAAGGTTGGAGAGAAAGAAAGGGCCGGTTAGGAGCGCGCGGAGTATTTTCGTATGCTTTATATTATTGTTTCCCATTAGAGTCTTATAATACAGAAGGAATGAAGTACATATACCGATTCAACTTATTGGACAATTCGAGTGAAATCCGTCCCACTTAAAAAGAATATGGGGTTGGAGAGAAACCAAACTGTCATTTAGGACCATGTGGACTATTTTGGTATGCTTTATAGTATTGTTGTCCGTAAGAGTCTTATAATTGTGAAGGAATGATGCACAAACACCGATTCTTCTACTTATAGGACGATACGGGTGAAATCCGTCCCACTTAGATAGAAAAGATGGTTGGAAAGAAAGAAAGGGCCGGTTAGGAGCGCGTGGACTATTTTGGTATGCTTTATAGTATTGTTGCCCATAAGAGTCTTATAATAGAGAAGGAATGAAGTACGTATACCGATTCAACTTATTGGACGATTCGAGTGAAATCCGTCCCACTTAAAAAGAATATGGGGTAGGAGTGAAACCAAAGGGTCATTTAGGACCGTGTGGACTATTTTGGTATGCTTTATAGTATTGTTGTCCGTAAGAGTCTTATAATTGTGAAGGAATGATGCACAAACACCGATTCTTCTACTTATAGGACGATACAAGGGAAATCCGTCCCACTTAGATAGAAAAGATGGTTGGAAAGAAAGATAGGGCCAGCCAGGAGCACGTGGACTATTTTGGTATGCTTTATAGTATTGTTGCCCATAAGAGTCTTGTAATACAGAAGAATTGAAGTACATATACCGATTCAAGTTATTGGACGATTCGAGTGAAATCCGTCCCACTTAAAAAGAATATGGGGTTGGAAAGAAACCAAAGGGTCATTTAGGACCGCGTGGACTATTTTGGTATGCTTTATAGTATTGTTTTCCATAAGAGTCTTCTAACTGTGAAGGACTGATGCACAAACACCGTTTCTTCTACTTATAGGACGATACAAGGGAAATCCGTCCCACTTAGATAGAAAATATGGTTGGAAAGAAAGAAAGGGCCGGCCTGGAGCGCGTGGACTATTTTGGTATGCTTTATAGTATTGTTGCCCATAAGAGTCTTGTAATACAGAAGAAATCAAGTACATATACCGATTCAAGTTATTGGACGATTCGAGTGAAATCCGTCCCACTTAAAAAGAATATGGGGTTGGAGAGAAACCAAAGGGTCATTTAGGACCGCGTGGACTATTTTGGTATGCTTTATAGTATTGTTTTCCATAAGAGTCTTCTAACTGTGAAGGAATGATGCACAAACACCGATTCTACTTATTGGACGATACGGGTGAAATCCGTCCCACTTCGATAGAAAAGAAGGTTGGAGAGAAAGAAAGGGCCGGTTAGGAGCGCGCGGAGTATTTTCGTATGCTTTATATTATTGTTGCCCATTAAAGTCTTATAATACAGAAGGAATGAAGTACAAATACCGATTCAACTTATTGGACAATTCGAGTGAAATCCGTCCCACTTAAAAAGAATATGGGGTTGGAGAGAAACCAAACAGTCATTTAGGACCGTGTGGACTATTTTGGTATGCTTTATAGTATTGTTGTCCGTAAGAGTCTTATAATTGTGAAGGAATGATGCACAAACACCGATTCTTCTACTTATAGGACGATACGGGTGAAATCCGTCCCACTTAGATAGAAAAGATGGTTGGAAAGAAAGAAAGGGCCGGTTAGGAGCGCGTGGACTATTTTGGTATGCTTTATAGTATTGTTGCCCATAAGAGTCTTATAATAGAGAAGGAATGAAGTACATATACCGATTCAACTTATTGGACGATTCGAGTGAAATCCGTCCCACTTAAAAAGAATATGGGGTAGGAGTGAAACCAAAGGGTCATTTAGGACCGTGTGGACTATTTTGGTATGCTTTATAGTATTGTTGTCCGTAAGAGTCTTATAATTGTGAAGGAATGATGCACAAACACCGATTCTTCTACTTATAGGACGATACGGGTGAAATCCGTCCCACTTAGATAGAAAAGATGGTTGGAAAGAAAGACACGGTCGGTTAGGAGCGCGTGGACTATTTTGGTATGCTTTATAGTATTGTTGCCCATAAGAGTCTTATAATAGAGAAGGAATGAAGTACATATACCGATTCAAGTTATTGGACGATTCGAGTGAAATCCGTCCCACTTAAAAAGAATATGGGGTTGGAGAGAAACCAAAGGGTCATTTAGGACCGCGTGGACTATTTTGGTATGCTTTATAGTATTGTTTTCCATAAGAGTCTTCTAACTGTGAAGGAATGATGCACAAACACCGATTCTTCTACTTATAGGACGATACAAGGGAAATCCGTCCCACTTAGATAGAAAAGATGGTTGGAAAGAAGGATAGGGCCAGCCAGGAGCACGTGGACTATTTTGGTATGCTTTATAGTATTGTTGCCCATAAGAGTCTTGTAATACAGAAGAATTGAAGTACATATACCGATTCAAGTTATTGGACAATTCGAGTGAAATCCGTCCCACTTAAAAAGAATTTGGGGTTGGAGAGAAACCAAACAGTCATTTAGGACCGTGTGGACTATTTTGGTATGCTTTATAGTATTGTTTTCCATAAGAGTCTTCTAACTGTGAAGGAATGATGCACAAACACCGATTCTTCTACTTATAGGACGATACAAGGGAAATCCGTCCCACTTAGATAGAAAAGATGGTTGGAAAGAAAGATAGGGCCAGCCAGGAGCACGTGGACTATTTTGGTATGCTTTATAGTATTGTTGCCCATAAGAGTCTTGTAATACAGAAGAATTGAAGTACATATACCGATTCAAGTTATTGGACGATTCGAGTGAAATCCGTCCCACTTAAAAAGAATATGGGGTTGGAGAGAAACCAAAGGGTCATTTAGGACCGCGTGGACTATTTTGGTATGCTTTATGTTTTCCATAAGAGTCTTCTAACTGTGAAGGAATGATGCACAAACACCGTTTCTTCTACTTATAGGACGATACAAGGGAAATCCGTCCCACTTAGATAGAAAATATGGTTGGAAAGAAAGAAAGGGCCGGCCAGGAGCGCGTGGACTATTTTGGTATGCTTTATAGTATTGTTGCCCATAAGAGTCTTGTAATACAGAAGAAATCAAGTACATATACCGATTCAAGTTATTGGACGATTCGAGTGAAATCCGTCCCACTTAAAAAGAATATGGGGTTGGAGTGAAACCAAAGGGTCATTTAGGACCGCGTGGACTATTTTGGTATGCTTTATAGTATTGTTTTCCATAAGAGTCTTCTAACTGTGAAGGAATGATGCACAAACACCGATTCTACTTATTGGACGATACGGGTGAAATCCGTCCCACTTCGATAGAAAAGAAGGTTGGAGAGAAAGAAAGGGCCGGTTAGGAGCGCGCGGAGTATTTTCGTATGCTTTATATTATTGTTGCCCATTAAAGTCTTATAATACAGAAGGAATGAAGTACAAATACCGATTCAACTTATTGGACAATTCGAGTGAAATCCGTCCCACTTAAAAAGAATATGGGGTTGGAGAGAAACCAAACAGTCATTTAGGACCGTGTGGACTATTTTGGTATGCTTTATAGTATTGTTGTCCGTAAGAGTCTTATAATTGTGAAGGAATGATGCACAAACACCGATTCTTCTACTTATAGGACGATACGGGTGAAATCCGTCCCACTTAGATAGAAAAGATGGTTGGAAAGAAAGAAAGGGCCGGTTAGGAGCGCGTGGACTATTTTGGTATGCTTTATAGTATTGTTGCCCATAAGAGTCTTATAATAGAGAAGGAATGAAGTACATATACCGATTCAACTTATTGGACGATTCGAGTGAAATCCGTCCCACTTAAAAAGAATATGGGGTAGGAGTGAAACCAAAGGGTCATTTAGGACCGTGTGGACTATTTTGGTATGCTTTATAGTCTTGTTGTCCGTAAGAGTCTTATAATTGTGAAGGAATGATGCACAAACACCGATTCTTCTACTTATAGGACGATACGGGTGAAATCCGTCCCACTTAGATAGAAAAGATGGTTGGAAAGAAAGACACGGTCGGTTAGGAGCGCGTGGACTATTTTGGTATGCTTTATAGTATTGTTGCCCATAAGAGTCTTATAATAGAGAAGGAATGAAGTACATATACCGATTCAAGTTATTGGACGATTCGAGTGAAATCCGTCCCACTTAAAAAGAATATGGGGTTGGAGAGAAACCAAAGGGTCATTTAGGACCGCGTGGACTATTTTGGTATGCTTTATAGTATTGTTTTCCATAAGAGTCTTCTAACTGTGAAGGAATGATGCACAAACACCGATTCTTCTACTTATAGGACGATACAAGGGAAATCCGTCCCACTTAGATAGAAAAGATGGTTGGAAAGAAGGATAGGGCCAGCCAGGAGCACGTGGACTATTTTGGTATGCTTTATAGTATTGTTGCCCATAAGAGTCTTGTAATACAGAAGAATTGAAGTACATATACCGATTCAAGTTATTGGACAATTCGAGTGAAATCCGTCCCACTTAAAAAGAATATGGGGTTGGAGAGAAACCAAACAGTCATTTAGGACCGTGTGGACTATTTTGGTATGCTTTATAGTATTGTTTTCCATAAGAGTCTTCTAACTGTGAAGTAATGATGCACAAACACCGATTCTTCTACTTATAGGACGATACAAGGGAAATCCGTCCCACTTAGATAGAAAAGATGGTTGGAAAGAAAGATAGGGCCAGCCAGGAGCACGTGGACTATTTTGGTATGCTTTATAGTATTGTTGCCCATAAGAGTCTTGTAATACAGAAGAATTGAAGTACATATACCGATTCAAGTTATTGGACGATTCGAGTGAAATCCGTCCCACTTAAAAAGAATATGGGGTTGGAGAGAAACCAAAGGGTCATTTAGGACCGCGTGGACTATTTTGGTATGCTTTATGTTTTCCATAAGAGTCTTCTAACTGTGAAGGAATGATGCACAAACACCGTTTCTTCTACTTATAGGACGATACAAGGGAAATCCGTCCCACTTAGATAGAAAATATGGTTGGAAAGAAAGAAAGGGCCGGCCAGGAGCGCGTGGACTATTTTGGTATGCTTTATAGTATTGTTGCCCATAAGAGTCTTATAATAGAGAAGGAATGAAGTACATATACCGATTCAACTTATTGGACGATTCGAGTGAAATCCGTCCCACTTAAAAAGAATATGGGGTTGGAGAGAAACCAAACAGTCATTTAGGACCGTGTGGACTATTTTGGTATGCTTTATAGTATTGTTGTCCGTAAGAGTCTTATAATTGTGAAGGAATGATGCACAAACACCGATTCTTCTACTTATAGGACGATACGGGTGAAATCCGTCCCACTTAGATAGAAAAGATGGTTGGAAAGAAAGAAAGGGCCGGTTAGGAGCGCGTGGACTATTTTGGTATGCTTTGTAGTATTGTTGCCCATAAGAGTCTTATAATAGAGAAGGAATGAAGTACATATACCGATTCAACTTATTGGACGATTCGAGTGAAATCCGTCCCACTTAAAAAGAATATGGGGTAGGAGTGAAACCAAAGGGTCATTTAGGACCGTGTGGACTATTTTGGTATGCTTTATAGTATTGTTGTCCGTAAGAGTCTTATAATTGTGAAGGAATGATGCACAAACACCGATTCTTCTACTTATAGGACGATACGGGTGAAATCCGTCCCACTTAGATAGAAAAGATGGTTGGAAAGAAAGAAACGGCCGGTTAGGAGCGCGTGGACTATTTTGGTATGCTTTATAGTATTGTTGCCCATAAGAGTCTTATAATAGAGAAGGAATGAAGTACATATACCGATTCAAGTTATTGGACGATTCGAGTGAAATCCGTCCCACTTAAAAAGAATATGGGGTTGGAGAGAAACCAAAGGGTCATTTAGGACCGCGTGGACTATTTTGGTATGCTTTATAGTATTGTTTTCCATAAGAGTCTTCTAACTGTGAAGGAATGATGCACAAACACCGATTCTTCTACTTATAGGACGATACGGGTGAAATCCGTCCCACTTAGATAGAAAAGATGGTTGGAAAGAAAGACACGGTCGGTTAGGAGCGCGTGGACTATTTTGGTATGCTTTATAGTATTGTTGCCCATAAGAGTCTTATAATAGAGAAGGAATGAAGTACATATACCGATTCAAGTTATTGGACGATTCGAGTGAAATCCGTCCCACTTAAAAAGAATATGGGGTTGGAGAGAAACCAAAGGGTCATTTAGGACCGCGTGGACTATTTTGGTATGCTTTATAGTATTGTTTTCCATAAGAGTCTTCTAACTGTGAAGGAATGATGCACAAACACCGATTCTTCTACTTATAGGACGATACAAGGGAAATCCGTCCCACTTAGATAGAAAATATGGTTGGAAAGAAAGAAAGGGCCGGCCAGGAGCGCGTGGACTATTTTGGTATGCTTTATAGTATTGTTGCCCATAAGAGTCTTGTAATACAGAAGAAATCAAGTACATATACCGATTCAAGTTATTGGACGATTCGAGTGAAATCCGTCCCACTTAAAAAGAATATGGGGTTGGAGTGAAACCAAAGGGTCATTTAGGACCGCGTGGACTATTTTGGTATGCTTTATAGTATTGTTTTCCATAAGAGTCTTCTAACTGTGAAGGAATGATGCACAAACACCGATTCTACTTATTGGACGATACGGGTGAAATCCGTCCCACTTCGATAGAAAAGAAGGTTGGAGAGAAAGAAAGGGCCGGTTAGGAGCGCGCGGAGTATTTTCGTATGCTTTATATTATTGTTGCCCATTAGAGTCTTATAATACAGAAGGAATGAAGTACATATACCGATTCAACTTATTGGACAATTCGAGTGAAATCCGTCCCACTTAAAAAGAATATGGGGTTGGAGAGAAACCAAACAGTCATTTAGGACCGTGTGGACTATTTTGGTATGCTTTATAGTATTGTTGTCCGTAAGAGTCTTATAATTGTGAAGGAATGATGCACAAACACCGATTCTTCTACTTATAGGACGATACGGGTGAAATCCGTCCCACTTAGATAGAAAAGATGGTTGGAAAGAAAGAAAGGGCCGGTTAGGAGCGCGTGGACTATTTTGGTATGCTTTATAGTATTGTTGCCCATAAGAGTCTTATAATAGAGAAGGAATGAAGTACATATACCGATTCAACTTATTGGACGATTCGAGTGAAATCCGTCCCACTTAAAAAGAATATGGGGTAGGAGTGAAACCAAAGGGTCATTTAGGACCGTGTGGACTATTTTGGTATGCTTTATAGTCTTGTTGTCCGTAAGAGTCTTATAATTGTGAAGGAATGATGCACAAACACCGATTCTTCTACTTATAGGACGATACGGGTGAAATCCGTCCCACTTAGATAGAAAAGATGGTTGGAAAGAAAGACACGGTCGGTTAGGAGCGCGTGGACTATTTTGGTATGCTTTATAGTATTGTTGCCCATAAGAGTCTTATAATAGAGAAGGAATGAAGTACATATACCGATTCAAGTTATTGGACGATTCGAGTGAAATCCGTCCCACTTAAAAAGAATATGGGGTTGGAGAGAAACCAAAGGGTCATTTAGGACCGCGTGGACTATTTTGGTATGCTTTATAGTATTGTTTTCCATAAGAGTCTTCTAACTGTGAAGGAATGATGCACAAACACCGATTCTTCTACTTATAGGACGATACAAGGGAAATCCGTCCCACTTAGATAGAAAAGATGGTTGGAAAGAAGGATAGGGCCAGCCAGGAGCACGTGGACTATTTTGGTATGCTTTATAGTATTGTTGCCCATAAGAGTCTTGTAATACAGAAGAATTGAAGTACATATACCGATTCAAGTTATTGGACAATTCGAGTGAAATCCGTCCCACTTAAAAAGAATATGGGGTTGGAGAGAAACCAAACAGTCATTTAGGACCGTGTGGACTATTTTGGTATGCTTTATAGTATTGTTTTCCATAAGAGTCTTCTAACTGTGAAGTAATGATGCACAAACACCGATTCTTCTACTTATAGGACGATACAAGGGAAATCCGTCCCACTTAGATAGAAAAGATGGTTGGAAAGAAAGATAGGGCCAGCCAGGAGCACGTGGACTATTTTGGTATGCTTTATAGTATTGTTGCCCATAAGAGTCTTGTAATACAGAAGAATTGAAGTACATATACCGATTCAAGTTATTGGACGATTCGAGTGAAATCCGTCCCACTTAAAAAGAATATGGGGTTGGAGAGAAACCAAAGGGTCATTTAGGACCGCGTGGACTATTTTGGTATGCTTTATGTTTTCCATAAGAGTCTTCTAACTGTGAAGGAATGATGCACAAACACCGTTTCTTCTACTTATAGGACGATACAAGGGAAATCCGTCCCACTTAGATAGAAAATATGGTTGGAAAGAAAGAAAGGGCCGGCCAGGAGCGCGTGGACTATTTTGGTATGCTTTATAGTATTGTTGCCCATAAGAGTCTTATAATAGAGAAGGAATGAAGTACATATACCGATTCAACTTATTGGACGATTCGAGTGAAATCCGTCCCACTTAAAAAGAATATGGGGTTGGAGAGAAACCAAACAGTCATTTAGGACCGTGTGGACTATTTTGGTATGCTTTATAGTATTGTTGTCCGTAAGAGTCTTATAATTGTGAAGGAATGATGCACAAACACCGATTCTTCTACTTATAGGACGATACGGGTGAAATCCGTCCCACTTAGATAGAAAAGATGGTTGGAAAGAAAGAAAGGGCCGGTTAGGAGCGCGTGGACTATTTTGGTATGCTTTGTAGTATTGTTGCCCATAAGAGTCTTATAATAGAGAAGGAATGAAGTACATATACCGATTCAACTTATTGGACGATTCGAGTGAAATCCGTCCCACTTAAAAAGAATATGGGGTAGGAGTGAAACCAAAGGGTCATTTAGGACCGTGTGGACTATTTTGGTATGCTTTATAGTATTGTTGTCCGTAAGAGTCTTATAATTGTGAAGGAATGATGCACAAACACCGATTCTTCTACTTATAGGACGATACGGGTGAAATCCGTCCCACTTAGATAGAAAAGATGGTTGGAAAGAAAGAAACGGCCGGTTAGGAGCGCGTGGACTATTTTGGTATGCTTTATAGTATTGTTGCCCATAAGAGTCTTATAATAGAGAAGGAATGAAGTACATATACCGATTCAAGTTATTGGACGATTCGAGTGAAATCCGTCCCACTTAAAAAGAATATGGGGTTGGAGAGAAACCAAAGGGTCATTTAGGACCGCGTGGACTATTTTGGTATGCTTTATAGTATTGTTTTCCATAAGAGTCTTCTAACTGTGAAGGAATGATGCACAAACACCGATTCTTCTACTTATAGGACGATACGGGTGAAATCCGTCCCACTTAGATAGAAAAGATGGTTGGAAAGAAAGACACGGTCGGTTAGGAGCGCGTGGACTATTTTGGTATGCTTTATAGTATTGTTGCCCATAAGAGTCTTATAATAGAGAAGGAATGAAGTACATATACCGATTCAAGTTATTGGACGATTCGAGTGAAATCCGTCCCACTTAAAAAGAATATGGGGTTGGAGAGAAACCAAAGGGTCATTTAGGACCGCGTGGACTATTTTGGTATGCTTTATAGTATTGTTTTCCATAAGAGTCTTCTAACTGTGAAGGAATGATGCACAAACACCGATTCTTCTACTTATAGGACGATACAAGGGAAATCCGTCCCACTTAGATAGAAAATATGGTTGGAAAGAAAGAAAGGGCCGGCCAGGAGCGCGTGGACTATTTTGGTATGCTTTATAGTATTGTTGCCCATAAGAGTCTTGTAATACAGAAGAAATCAAGTACATATACCGATTCAAGTTATTGGACGATTCGAGTGAAATCCGTCCCACTTAAAAAGAATATGGGGTTGGAGTGAAACCAAAGGGTCATTTAGGACCGCGTGGACTATTTTGGTATGCTTTATAGTATTGTTTTCCATAAGAGTCTTCTAACTGTGAAGGAATGATGCACAAACACCGATTCTACTTATTGGACGATACGGGTGAAATCCGTCCCACTTCGATAGAAAAGAAGGTTGGAGAGAAAGAAAGGGCCGGTTAGGAGCGCGCGGAGTATTTTCGTATGCTTTATATTATTGTTGCCCATTAGAGTCTTATAATACAGAAGGAATGAAGTACATATACCGATTCAACTTATTGGACAATTCGAGTGAAATCCGTCCCACTTAAAAAGAATATGGGGTTGGAGAGAAACCAAACAGTCATTTAGGACCGTGTGGACTATTTTGGTATGCTTTATAGTATTGTTGTCCGTAAGAGTCTTATAATTGTGAAGGAATGATGCACAAACACCGATTCTTCTACTTATAGGACGATACGGGTGAAATCCGTCCCACTTAGATAGAAAAGATGGTTGGAAAGAAAGAAAGGGCCGGTTAGGAGCGCGTGGACTATTTTGGTATGCTTTGTAGTATTGTTGCCCATAAGAGTCTTATAATAGAGAAGGAATGAAGTACATATACCGATTCAACTTATTGGACGATTCGAGTGAAATCCGTCCCACTTAAAAAGAATATGGGGTAGGAGTGAAACCAAAGGGTCATTTAGGACCGTGTGGACTATTTTGGTATGCTTTATAGTATTGTTGTCCGTAAGAGTCTTATAATTGTGAAGGAATGATGCACAAACACCGATTCTTCTACTTATAGGACGATACGGGTGAAATCCGTCCCACTTAGATAGAAAAGATGGTTGGAAAGAAAGAAACGGCCGGTTAGGAGCGCGTGGACTATTTTGGTATGCTTTATAGTATTGTTGCCCATAAGAGTCTTATAATAGAGAAGGAATGAAGTACATATACCGATTCAAGTTATTGGACGATTCGAGTGAAATCCGTCCCACTTAAAAAGAATATGGGGTTGGAGAGAAACCAAAGGGTCATTTAGGACCGCGTGGACTATTTTGGTATGCTTTATAGTATTGTTTTCCATAAGAGTCTTCTAACTGTGAAGGAATGATGCACAAACACCGATTCTTCTACTTATAGGACGATACAAGGGAAATCCGTCCCACTTAGATAGAAAAGATGGTTGGAAAGAAGGATAGGGCCAGCCAGGAGCACGTGGACTATTTTGGTATGCTTTATAGTATTGTTGCCCATAAGAGTCTTGTAATACAGAAGAATTGAAGTACATATACCGATTCAAGTTATTGGACAATTCGAGTGAAATCCGTCCCACTTAAAAAGAATATGGGGTTGGAGAGAAACCAAACAGTCATTTAGGACCGTGTGGACTATTTTGGTATGCTTTATAGTATTGTTTTCCATAAGAGTCTTCTAACTGTGAAGGAATGATGCACAAACACCGATTCTTCTACTTATAGGACGATACAAGGGAAATCCGTCCCACTTAGATAGAAAAGATGGTTGGAAAGAAAGATAGGGCCAGCCAGGAGCACGTGGACTATTTTGGTATGCTTTATAGTATTGTTGCCCATAAGAGTCTTGTAATACAGAAGAATTGAAGTACATATACCGATTCAAGTTATTGGACGATTCGAGTGAAATCCGTCCCACTTAAAAAGAATATGGGGTTGGAGAGAAACCAAAGGGTCATTTAGGACCGCGTGGACTATTTTGGTATGCTTTATGTTTTCCATAAGAGTCTTCTAACTGTGAAGGAATGATGCACAAACACCGTTTCTTCTACTTATAGGACAATACAAGGGAAATCCGTCCCACTTAGATAGAAAATATGGTTGGAAAGAAAGAAAGGGCCGGCCAGGAGCGCGTGGACTATTTTGGTATGCTTTATAGTATTGTTGCCCATAAGAGTCTTGTAATACAGAAGAAATCAAGTACATATACCGATTCAAGTTATTGGACGATTCGAGTGAAATCCGTCCCACTTAAAAAGAATATGGGGTTGGAGTGAAACCAAAGGGTCATTTAGGACCGCGTGGACTATTTTGGTATGCTTTATAGTATTGTTTTCCATAAGAGTCTTCTAACTGTGAAGGAATGATGCACAAACACCGATTCTACTTATTGGACGATACGGGTGAAATCCGTCCCACTTCGATAGAAAAGAAGGTTGGAGAGAAAGAAAGGGCCGGTTAGGAGCGCGCGGAGTATTTTCGTATGCTTTATATTATTGTTGCCCATTAGAGTCTTATAATACAGAAGGAATGAAGTACATATACCGATTCAACTTATTGGACAATTCGAGTGAAATCCGTCCCACTTAAAAAGAATATGGGGTTGGAGAGAAACCAAACAGTCATTTAGGACCGTGTGGACTATTTTGGTATGCTTTATAGTATTGTTGTCCGTAAGAGTCTTATAATTGTGAAGGAATGATGCACAAACACCGATTCTTCTACTTATAGGACGATACGGGTGAAATCCGTCCCACTTAGATAGAAAAGATGGTTGGAAAGAAAGAAAGGGCCGGTTAGGAGCGCGTGGACTATTTTGGTATGCTTTGTAGTATTGTTGCCCATAAGAGTCTTATAATAGAGAAGGAATGAAGTACATATACCGATTCAACTTATTGGACGATTCGAGTGAAATCCGTCCCACTTAAAAAGAATATGGGGTAGGAGTGAAACCAAAGGGTCATTTAGGACCGTGTGGACTATTTTGGTATGCTTTATAGTATTGTTGTCCGTAAGAGTCTTATAATTGTGAAGGAATGATGCACAAACACCGATTCTTCTACTTATAGGACGATACGGGTGAAATCCGTCCCACTTAGATAGAAAAGATGGTTGGAAAGAAAGAAACGGCCGGTTAGGAGCGCGTGGACTATTTTGGTATGCTTTATAGTATTGTTGCCCATAAGAGTCTTATAATAGAGAAGGAATGAAGTACATATACCGATTCAAGTTATTGGACGATTCGAGTGAAATCCGTCCCACTTAAAAAGAATATGGGGTTGGAGAGAAACCAAAGGGTCATTTAGGACCGCGTGGACTATTTTGGTATGCTTTATAGTATTGTTTTCCATAAGAGTCTTCAAACTGTGAAGGAATGATGCACAAACACCGATTCTTCTACTTATAGGACGATACAAGGGAAATCCGTCCCACTTAGATAGAAAAGATGGTTGGAAAGAAGGATAGGGCCAGCCAGGAGCACGTGGACTATTTTGTATGCTTTATAGTATTGTTGCCCATAAGAGTCTTGTAATACAGAAGAATTGAAGTACATATACCGATTCAAGTTATTGGACAATTCGAGTGAAATCCGTCCCACTTAAAAAGAATATGGGGTTGGAGAGAAACCAAACAGTCATTTAGGACCGTGTGGACTATTTTGGTATGCTTTATAGTATTGTTTTCCATAAGAGTCTTCTAACTATGAAGGAATGATGCACAAACACCGATTCTTCTACTTATAGGACGATACAAGGGAAATCCGTCCCACTTAGATAGAAAAGATGGTTGGAAAGAAAGATAGGGCCAGCCAGGAGCACGTGGACTATTTTGGTATGCTTTATAGTATTGTTGCCCATAAGAGTCTTGTAATACAGAAGAATTGAAGTACATATACCGATTCAAGTTATTGGACGATTGGAGTGAAATCCGTCCCACTTAAAAAGAATATGGGGTTGGAGAGAAACCAAAGGGTCATTTAGGACCGCGTGGACTATTTTGGTATGCTTTATAGTATTGTTTTCCATAAGAGTCTTCTAACTGTGAAGGAATGATGCACAAACACCGTTTCTTCTACTTATAGGACGATACAAGGGAAATCCGTCCCACTTAGATAGAAAATATGGTTGGAAAGAAAGAAAGGGCCGGCCACGAGCGCGTGGACTATTTTGGTATGCTTTATAGTATTGTTGCCCATAAGAGTCTTGTAATACAGAAGAAATCAAGTACATATACCGATTCAAGTTATTGGACGATTCGAGTGAAATCCGTCCCACTTAAAAAGAATATGGGGTTGGAGAGAAACCAAAGGGTCATTTAGGACCGCGTGGACTATTTTGGTATGCTTTATAGTATTGTTTTCCATAAGAGTCTTCTAACTGTGAAGGAATGATGCACAAACACCGATTCTACTTATTGGACGATACGGGTGAAATCCGTCCCACTTCGATAGAAAAGAAGGTTGGAGAGAAAGAAAGGGCCGGTTAGGAGCGCGCGGAGTATTTTCGTATGCTTTATATTATTGTTGCCCATTAGAGTCTTATAATACAGAAGGAATGAAGTACATATACCGATTCAACTTATTGGACAATTCGAGTGAAATCCGTCCCACTTAAAAAGAATATGGGGTTGGAGAGAAACCAAACAGTCATTTAGGACCGTGTGGACTATTTTGGTATGCTTTATAGTATTGTTGTCCGTAAGAGTCTTATAATTGTGAAGGAATGATGCACAAACACCGATTCTTCTACTTATAGGACGATACGGGTGAAATCCGTCCCACTTAGATAGAAAAGATGGTTGGAAAGAAAGAAAGGGCCGGTTAGGAGCGCGTGGACTATTTTGGTATGCTTTATAGTATTGTTGCCCATAAGAGTCTTATAATAGAGAAGGAATGAAGTACATATACCGATTCAACTTATTGGACGATTCGAGTGAAATCCGTCCCACTTAAAAAGAATATGGGGTAGGAGTGAAACCAAAGGGTCATTTAGGACCGTGTGAACTATTTTGGTATGCTTTATAGTATTGTTGTCCGTAAGAGTCTTATAATTGTGAAGGAATGATGCACAAACACCGATTCTTCTACTTATAGGACGATACGGGTGAAATCCGTCCCACTTAGATAGAAAAGATGGTTGGAAAGAAAGAAAGGGCCGGTTAGGAGCGCGTGGACTATTTTGGTATGCTTTATAGTATTGTTGCCCATAAGAGTCTTATAATAGAGAAGGAATGAAGTACATATACCGATTCAACTTATTGGACGATTCGAGTGAAATCCGTCCCACTTAAAAAGAATATGGGGTAGGAGTGAAACCAAAGGGTCATTTAGGATCGTGTGAACTATTTTGGTATGCTTTATAGTATTGTTGTCCGTAAGAGTCTTATAATTGTGAAGGAATGATGCACAAACACCGATTCTTCTACTTATAGGACGATACGGGTGAAATCCGTCCCACTTAGATAGAAAAGATGGTTGGAAAGAAAGAAAGGGCCGGTTAGGAGCGCGTGGACTATTTTGGTATGCTTTATAGTATTGTTGCCCATAAGAGTCTTATAATAGAGAAGGAATGAAGTACATATACCGATTCAACTTATTGGACGATTCGAGTGAAATCCGTCCCACTTAGAAAAGAATATGGGGTAGGAGTGAAACCAAAGGGTCATTTAGGACCGTGTGGACTATTTTGGTATGCTTTATAGTATTGTTGTCCGTAAGAGTCTTATAATTGTGAAGGAATGATGCACAAACACCGATTCTTCTACTTATAGGACGATACGGGTGAAATCCGTCCCACTTAGACAGAAAAGATGGTTGGAAAGAAAGAAAGGGCCGGTTAGGAGCGCGTGGACTATTTTGGTATGCTTTATAGTATTGTTGCCCATAAGAGTCTTATAATAGAGAAGGAATGAAGTACATATACCGATTCAAGTTATTGGACGATTCGAGTGAAATCCGTCCCACTTAAAAAGAATATGGGGTTGGAGAGAAACCAAAGGGTCATTTAGGACCGCGTGGACTATTTTGGTATGCTTTATAGTATTGTTTTCCATAAGAGTCTTCTAACTGTGAAGGAATGATGCACAAACACCGTTTCTTCTACTTATAGGACGATACAAGGGAAATCCGTCCCACTTAGATAGAAAATATGGTTGGAAAGAAAGAAAGGGCCGGCCAGGAGCGCGTGGACTATTTTGGTATGCTTTATAGTATTGTTGCCCATAAGAGTCTTGTAATACAGAAGAAATCAAGTACATATACTGATTCAAGTTATTGGACGATTCGAGTGAAATCCGTCCCACTTAAAAAGAATATGGGGTTGGAGAGAAACCAAAGGGTCATTTAGGACCGCGTGGACTATTTTGGTATGCTTTATAGTATTGTTTTCCATAAGAGTCTTCTAACTGTGAAGGAATGATGCACAAACACCGATTCTACTTATTGGACGATACGGGTGAAATCCGTCCCACTTCGATAGAAAAGAAGGTTGGAGAGAAAGAAAGGGCCGGTTAGGAGCGCGCGGAGTATTTTCGTATGCTTTATATTATTGTTGCCCATTAGAGTCTTATAATACAGAAGGAATGAAGTACATATACCGATTCAACTTATTGGACAATTCGAGTGAAATCCGTCCCACTTAAAAAGAATATGGGGTTGGAGAGAAACCAAACAGTCATTTAGGACCGTGTGGACTATTTTGGTATGCTTTATAGTATTGTTGTCCGTAAGAGTCTTATAATTGTGAAGGAATGATGCACAAACACCGATTCTTCTACTTATAGGACGATACGGGTGAAATCCGTCCCACTTAGATAGAAAAGATGGTTGGAAAGAAAGAAAGGGCCGGTTAGGAGCGCGTGGACTATTTTGGTATGCTTTATAGTATTGTTGCCCATAAGAGTCTTATAATAGAGAAGGAATGAAGTACATATACCGATTCAACTTATTGGACGATTCGAGTGAAATCCGTCCCACTTAAAAAGAATATGGGGTAGGAGTGAAACCAAAGGGTCATTTAGGACCGTGTGGACTATTTTGGTATGCTTTATAGTATTGTTGTCCGTAAGAGTCTTATAATTGTGAAGGAATGATGCACAAACACTGATTCTTCTACTTATAGGACGATACGGGTGAAATCCGTCCCACTTAGATAGAAAAGATGGTTGGAAAGTTGGAGAAAATCCTCTGATCAGTATAAAAGAGAAAGGAAGTAAGAGCCCTATTGCTTTGTTGGTTTCAGGTGTTGGTAGGATGGGACCCATTTCTAACAAGAAATTTAAAACTAAAAGGGTATTGAAAAGAGAGGAAAGAGGGGGAGATCAGTCTGCTCAAAATTAGTTTTCCATATGAATTGCTATATTTGGAATGTTCGTGGTCTTAATGGGGAGGTGAAACAGAAGGAAATTAAGTTAATGATTAAGTCTCTAGATATTGCTATTTTTTGTTTGATTGAGACAAAGGTTTTAAAGAACAATGTTGATAAGGTGTTGAAAGTGATTTGCCCAGGTTGGAGGTTAGTTAATAATTATGATTTTGCGGATTTGGGGAGATTATGGATTTGTTGGGACCCAAAGAAAATGAATGTGGATTTATTAAAGGGCAGTGCTCAATTTCTTCATTGTAAAGTGAGTTATGTTGATAATAAATGCAAATGCTTTGCTACCTTTATTTATGGAAGTAATGATTATATTGAGAGAAGAATTTTATGGAAAGAGCTTTTTGATATTTCTATGGCTTTGAAGAACAACCCTTGGTTTTGTGCGGGTGATTTAAATGCTATTAGATATCAGCATGAGAAATGGGGCGGGGATGAGAAGTGGAATGCAAAAATGAGGGAATGTGGTCAGGCTCTAGACAAAGCAGGATTAATGGATTTGAAGTATAATGGTATCAAATTTTCTTGGTCCAATGGTCATGTGTTTAGTAAGCTGGATAGATGCTTAGTGAATTCAGCTTGGGTTGATTATTTTCAAACCACTGAAGTTTCTTTTTTGCCTCCAGGGGTTTCGGATCATGCTTGTATTTCGGTTAAAATTCCTATGGAGGTAGAGAGGGTTAAAAGACCGTTTAGGTTCAACAATTTTTTAACTAAACATGAAAAGTTTACTCAAGTGGTGAGAGAAGCGTGGAATGGCCAGGTTACGGGGAGTAAAATGTTTGTGGTGAGTCAGAAGCTGAAAATGGTAAAGAATGCTTTGAAAATTCTCAATAAAACACATTTTGATAATTTACCAAGTCAAGTTTCTGAAGCTAGGAAAAAGTTATTGAACATTCAATGCTTGGTGGATATGGATCCTGGAAATCAAGAGTTTCAAAGAATTGAAAAAGATAGTCTTAAGCAGTTTTACAAAGTGTCAAATGCGGAGGAATGTTTATATAGACAGTTATCTAGGATTCAATGGCTGAGGCTAGGAGATCAGAACACCAGCTATTTTCATAAGATTGCAAATCAGAGGAAATTTCATAACAATATTGTTTCCATAACTAAAGAGGATGGTACTGTCCTGACTAATAAAAGTGATGTTAATAGAGAGATTGTGGGATTTTACAAGAGTCTTTGCCAAGAGAGGAGAGGTCAGGATCCCTGTTTTGAATGAGTTTATTCAACATCCTATTTCTCTTGAGCAAAGTAGGGGCATGAATAGAGATGTGACCAGAGAAGAAATCAAAGCTACTTTCCTTGCTATAAAAGATGACAAAGCTCCAGGGCCGGATGGTCTGAATGCTGTGTTTTATAAGGCTGCCTGGGATGTTATTGGAAATGAGGTGGTGGATGCCATTATGGATTTTTTTGCTTCAGGTCAGTTGCTTTCTGAGTTAAATTGTACTTCCATCTCTCTTCTTCCCAAAGTGGATAATCCTACTAAAGTGACAGAGTTTAGGCCTATTTCAGTTTGCAATGTGTTGTATAAATGCATAGCTAAAATTATTGCTAATAGGCTGAAGCCCATTCTTGAATCGTGTATAAGTGCAAATCAATCAGGGTTTGTTCCTGGTAGGAGTATTTGTGATAATATTTTGCTAGCACAAGAGATATTACTCCATTACCATAAAGATGAGTCCCCAGCTAGAGTTGCCATGAAAATTGATTTGACTAAAGCTTATGATTCTGTCTCTTGGGATTTTTTGAGTGAGGTGTTGAAGTGTTTTGGGTTGCCTGAAAGAGTTAGAGGTTGGATTCTTGCTTGTTGCTCTTCTCCTAAGTTTTCTATTAATATTAATGGAGCTCTTGAAGGGTTTTTCAAAGGGGGAAGAGGGCTTAGGCAAGGGGATCCTATGTCTCCTTATCTTTTTGTGATGTGTATGGAAGTTCTTTCAGGAATGTTGAATAAGTTGGGGAAAAATGACGCGTTTAAGTTCCATTCCAAATGTAAAAATTTGGAGATTAATCACTTGATGTTTGCTGATGACCTATTCCTCTTCTGTGAGGGTAGTGAAAATTCAGTGAATTGTATGTTGGATGTATTGAGGAAGTTTAGTGATTTTTCAGGTTTATTTCCTAATACCTCAAAGAGCTCCATTTTTACATCGGGTGTGGAGGGTAGAGTTTTGGATAATATTATCCGCGGGTCCAACTTTTCAATTGGAAAATTGCCTGTCAAGTATCTAGGGGTGCCTCTGATTTCTTCTAAGCTTAATGCTAATGATTGTCAAGAGTTAGTTTTGAAAATTACTAGAAGGGTTCAGTCTTGGAATTGCAGATTCCTTTCCTTTGCGGGTAGGTTACAATTGATTGCCTCGGTGTTGTTTTCAGTTCAAGTTTATTGGAGTTCTACTTATATCCTTCCAAAATCGGTGTTTAAACAGCTGAATGAGATTATGAGGAAATTCTTGTGGAAAGGGGCTGACTTGAAGAGTGGAGGTGAGAAAATGGCATGGACTAAAGTGTTTTTGCCGAAGGATGAAGGGGGCTTAGCTTAAAAGATTTGATAGCTTGGAATGTGGCTGCTATTGGTAAGCAGCTTTGGAACCTGTTGCAGCCTATTCCCACTAACCTTTGGAGTAAGTGGGCTAGGATAGAGCTCATGAAAGACCAAAATTTTTGGTTGCTTAAGGTCCCAGATAAAAGATCTTGGTCATGGAAAAAGATAATGGGGCTAAGAGATACATTTAGACAGTACATTGAGTACAAGGTTGGGAATGGAAATAATATTCTTCTTTGGCATGATGATTGGTTGTATCCCACTTCTATTGTAGAAAAACATGGGGATAGGATCAGGTATGATTCTGGGTTAAGGAACAATTGTAAAGTCAATGCCATAATCAGAGATGGGCAATGGTACCCTCCTTTTGCAAACTCTCACAAATTAATGGAGTTAAGAGATGATATTGCAATCCTCCCCCCTCCTGATTGCCATGATGTTGATACTTTGATTTGGAAACCTACCAAGGGTAAGTATTTTATTAGCTCGGCTTGGAATTTGTTAAGGAACAGGGATAGTCAAGTTAAATGGTACAAAACTGTGTGGTTCCCAAATAATATTCCAAGACATGCTTTCATTTTATGGACTTTAATTCATAATAGGATGCAAACTCAAGATAAATTGGTCATTTATGGGTTGCTTCAGCAACAAAAATGTGTCTTCTGTGACTTACCGTGTGAAAATAGGGAACATCTATTTTTTGAATGCAGTTTCTCTTCTCAAGTTTGGTCTTCGGTTGCTATTGAAAATGGTTTGAAGCAAGTTGGGAAGAAGTGGGTGGATATAGTAAATTGGTGCAATGACCATTGTACTAACAATACTTTAAAGGCATGTGTTACCAAACTCGCATTGGCTGCAAGTGTTTACATCTTATGGAGGGAGAGGAACCTCAGGTTGTTTGCAGGAGAGTTTAAAAAGGAGGTTCAACTTGTTCAGGAGATAAATTCTTCTGTCAAATTTAGATTGTATCACTTGTTGGATATTCAAAATGGAGATAGAGTTTCAAGCAATGGGTGAGGGGAATATTTGCTCAGTTTTCCTGGAATTTATGTTCTGGGTTGGTGTTTGGATGAGTGGTAGAGAGTCAGTGTTTCTGGGTGTATGGTTCGGGAAATGGTTCAGACTTCGTGGGAGGTACTTTGTGATCTTTTCTATAAATGTTGCATTGTCTTTTGATCCCTTTGTTTACACTGTGCAGATTTATAAGTTGGTTGCTGAAGTTCAAGGGGTCCGGATGGCTATGAAGACTCTCACTGTGATAGAAATTAATTTCTGTAATCTGATGAAGATTATGTATATTATATTTGTGGGGAGGTGCTCTAGAGATATGTTATACATTGGTTGCTATAGTCTTATGTTTTATCAGACTTGTATTTTTGTTGTAAGGGTTATGGTGATTCTCTTGTATAATCCCTTGTGTTTAGAGTTAAGCTTAACTCTTTGGTGGGTTTGGGGGTTCCACCCTTGGGGTATGCCCCAAGTATTTTGTAGGCTTCTAGCCATTTTTTAATTTTCTATAATATTGACTTACTTTTCAAAAAAAAAAAAAAAAAAAAAAAAGATGGTTGGAAAGAAAGAAAGGGCCGGTTAGGAGCGCGTGGACTATTTTGGTATGCTTTATAGTATTGTTGCCCATAAGAGTCTTATAATAGAGAAGGAATGAAGTACATATACCGATTCAACTTATTGGACGATTCGAGTGAAATCCGTCCCACTTAAAAAGAATATGGGGTAGGAGTGAAACCAAAGGGTCATTTAGGACCGTGTGGACTATTTTGGTATGCTTTATAGTATTGTTTTCCATAAGAGTCTTCTAACTGTGAAGGAATGATGCACAAACACCGATTCTTCTACTTATAGGACGATACAAGGGAAATCCGTCCCACTTAGATAGAAAAGATGGTTGGAAAGAAAGATAGGGCCAGCCAGGAGCACGTGGACTATTTTGGTATGCTTTATAGTATTGTTGCCCATAAGAGTCTTGTAATACAGAAGAATTGAAGTACATATACCGATTCAAGTTATTGGACGATTCGAGTGAAATCCGTCCCACTTAAAAAGAATATGGGGTTGGAGAGAAACCAAAGGGTCATTTAGGTGTGTGGATTATTTTTTTTATTTTTTTTTTTTTGAAAAGTAAGTCAGTATTATAGAAAATTAAAAAATGGCTAGAAGCCTACAAAATATTTGGGGCATACCCCAAGTGTGGAACCCCCAAACCCACCAGAGAGTTAAGCTTAACTCTAAACACAGGGGATTATACAAGAGAATCACCATAACCCTTAGAACAATAAAACAAGTCTGATAAAACATAAGACTATAGGAACCAATGTTTAACATATCTCTAGAGCACCTCCCCACAAATATAATATACATAATCTTCATCAGATTACAGAAATTAATTTCTATCACAGCGAGAGTCTTCATAGCCATCCGAACCCCTTGAACTTCAGCAACCCACTTATAAATCTGCACAGTATAAACAAAAGGATCAAAAGATAATGCAACATTTATAAAAAAGATCACAAAGCACCTCCCACGAAGTCTGAACCATTTCCTGAACCATAATCCCATAAACACTGACTCTCTACCACTCATCCAAACACAAACCCAGAACATAAATTCCAGGAAGACTAAGCAAATATTCCCCTCACCCATTGCTTGCAACTCTATCTCCATTTTGAATATCCAACAAGTGATACAATCTAAATTTGACAGAAGAATTTATCTCCTGAACAAGTTGAACCTCCTTTTTAAACTCTCCTGCATACAACCTGAGGTTTCTCTCCCTCCATAAGATGTAAACACTTGCAGCCAATGCGAGTTTGGTAACACATGCCTTTAAAGTATTGTTAGTACAATGGTCATTGCACCAATTTACTATATCCACCCACTTCTTCCCAACTTGCTTCAAACCATTTTCAATAGCAACCGAAGACCAAACTTGAGAAGAGAAACTGCATTCAAAAAATAGATGTTCCTTGTTTTCACACGGTAAGTCACAGAAGACACATTTTTGTTGCTGAAGTAACCCATAAATGACCAATTTATCTTGAGTTTGCATCCTATTATGAATTAAAGTCCATAAAATGAAAGCATGTCTTGGAATATTATTTGGGAACCACACAGTCTTGTACCATTTAACTTGACTATCCCTGTTCCTTAACAAATTCCAAGCCGAACTAATAGAATACTTACCCTTGGTAGGCTTCCAAATCAAAGTGTCAACATCATGGCAATCAGGAGGGGGGAGGATTGCAATATCATCTCTTAACTCCATTAATTTGTGAGAGTTTGCAAAAGGAGGGTACCATTGCCCATTTCTGATTATGGCATTGACTTTACAATTGTTTCTTAACCCAGAATCATACCTGATCCTATCCCCATGTTTTTCTACAATAGAATTGGGATACAACCAATCATCATGCCAAAGAAGAATATTATCGCCATTCCCAACCTTGTACTCAATGTATTGTCTAAATGTATCTCTTAGACCCATTATCTTCTTCCATGACCAAGATCTTTTATCCGGGACCTTAAGCAGCCAGAAATTTTGGTCTTTCATGAGCTCAATCCTTGCCCACTTGCTCCAGAGGTTAGTGGGAATAGGCTGTAACAGGTTCCAGAGCTGCTTACCAATAGCTGCCACATTCCAAGCTATCAAATCCTTTAATCCTAAGCCCCCTTCATCTTTCGGCAAACACACTTTAGCCCATGCCAACTTCTCACCACCACTCTTCAAATCAGCCCCTTTCCATAAGAATTTCCTCATTATCTCATTCAGTTGTTTAAACACAGATTTTGGAAGGATATAAGTAGAACTCCAATAAACCTGAACTGAAAACAACACTGAGGCAATCAATTGTAACCTACCCGCAAAGGAAAGGAATCTGCAATTCCAAGCCTGAACCCTTCTGGTAATTTTCAATACTAGCTCTTGACAGTCAGCTGCATTAAGCTTTGAAGAAATCAGAGGCACCCCTAAATACTTGACAGGTAATTTTCCAATTGAAAAGTTGGTCCCAAGGATTATATTTTCTAAGACTCTACCTTCCACACCCGATGTAAAAATGGAGCTCTTTGAAGTATTAGGAATTAAACCTGAAAAATCACTAAACTTCCTCAAAACATCCAGCATACAGTTCACTGAATTTTCACTACCCTCACAAAAGAGGAATAGGTCATCAGCAAACATCAAATGATTAATCTCCAATTTTTTACATTTGGCGTGGAACTTAAAAGAGTCATTTTTCCCCAGTTTATTCAACATCCCTGAGAGAACTTCCATACACATCACAAAAAGATAAGGAGACATAGGGTCCCCTTGCCTAAGCCCTCTTCCCCCTTTGAAAAACCCTTCAAGAGCCCCATTAATATTTATAGAGAACTTAGGAGAAGAGCAACAAGTAAGAATCCAACCTCTAACTCTATCAGGCAAACCAAAACACTTCAATACCTCACCCAAAAAATCCCAAGAGACAGAGTCATAAGCTTTAGTCAAGTCAATTTTCATAGCAACTCTAGCTGGAGACTCATCTTTATGGTAATGGAGTAATATCTCTTGAGCTAGCAGAACATTATCACAAATACTCCTACCCGGAACAAACCCAGATTGATTTGCACTTATACTCGAGTCAAGAATGGATTTCAACCTATTAGCAATAATTTTTGCTATGCATTTATACAACACATTGCATACTGAAATAGGCCTGAACTCCGTCACTTTAGTAGGATTATCAACTTTGGGAATGAGGGAAATGGAAGTACAGTTTACTTCAGAAAGCAATTGACCCGAAGCAAAGAAATCCATTATGGCATCCACCACCTCATTGCCAATAACATCCCAGGCCGCCTTATAAAACACTGCATTCAAACCATCCGGTCCTGGGGCTTTGTCATCTTTTATAGCAAGGAAGGTAGCTTTGATTTCTTCTCTGGTCACATCTCTATTCATGTCCATACTTTGCTCTAGAGAAATAGGGTGTTGAATAAACTCATTCAAAACCGGGATTCTGACTTCATCTCTCTTAGCAAAAAGATTCTTGTAAAATCCCACAATCTCTCTACTAACATCACCTTTATCAGTCAGAACAGTGCCATCCTCTCTAGTTATGGAAACTATATTATTAAGAGCTTTCCTCTGATTAGCAATCTTATGAAAATAGCTGGTGTTTTGATCTCCTAGCCTCAGCCATTGAATCCTAGATAGCTGTCTATATAAACATTCCTCGGCATTTGACACTTTATAAAATTGTTTAAGACAGTCCTTTTCTATTCTTTGGAATTCGTGATTTCCAGGATCCAAATCCACCAAGCATTGAATGTTCAATAACTTTTTCCTAGCTTCAGACACTTGAGTTGGTAAATTATCAAAGTGAGATTTATTTAAAATTTTCAATGCATTCTTTACCATTTTCAACTTCTGACTTACCACAAACATTTTACTCCCAGTAACTTGGCCATTCCACGCATCTCTCACCACTTGAGTAAACTTTTCATGTTTAGTTAAAAAATTGTTGAACCTAAAAGGTCTTTTAACCCTCTCTACCTCCATAGAGAACTTAACCGTAATACAAGCATGATCCGAAACCCCTGGAGGCAAAAAAGAAACTTCAGTGGTTTGAAAATAATCAACCCAAGCTGAATTCACTAAGCATCTATCCAGCTTACAAAACACATGACCATTGGACCAAGAAAATTTGATACCATTATATTTCAAATCCATTAATCCTGCTCTATCTAGAGCCTGCCCACATTCCCTCATTTTTGCATTCCACTTGTCATCCCCGCCCCATTTCTCATGTTGATATCTAATAGCATTTAAGTCACCCGCACAAATCCAGGGGCTGTTCTTCAAAGCCATGGAAATATCAAACAACTCTTTCCATAAAATCCTTCTCTCAATATAATCATTACTTCCATAAATAAATGTAGCGAAGCAATTGTAAATTTTATCAACAGTACTCACTTTACAGTGAAGAAATTGAGCATTGCCCTTCAATAAATCCACATTCATCTTCTTTGGGTCCCAACAAATCCATAATCTCCCCAACTCCGCAAAATCATAATTATTAACTAACCTCCAACCTGAGCAAATCACTTTCATCACTTTATCAACATTGTTCTTTAAAACCTTTGTCTCAATCAAACAAAAAATAGAAATATCTAACGATTTAATCATTAACTTTATTTCCTTCTGTTTCACCTCCCCATTAAGACCACGAACATTCCAAATATAACAATTCATATGGAAACTAATTTTGAGCCGACTGATCTCCCCCCTTATCCTCTCTTTTCAAGACCCTTTTAGTTTTAAATTTCTTGTTAGAAATGGGGCCCAACATACCAACACCTGAAACCAACAAGGGAGTTGGGTTCTTAATCCCTTTCTCTTTTATCCTACGAGGGATTTCCCCAGCTTTATGTCCATGCTTCTCTTCCTCTACCCTTTTCCCTGGTTCATGTATAAAGCCTTCCTTTTCATTATCAGTATCAATTTCCCAATCCTCCATTATCTCCCCATCATCAAAATCTCCCAAGCATGAGAATTTATTAGGAGAAAGAACATTTGTATTATCCCTAGGAACCTCTATCTTCAACTCATTTACATTCACCAGGACCTCATGATTTTTTAATTCATTTGACTCAACAATATTCTCAATCTCAACAACTTTATTCCCTAAATTCTGAATATCTTTAGGTATAACATTTACCTGCTCCTGATTTATGTCGTCAGAATTACTTGTTTCTCCAACTTTCTTCCCAACAACAACCCATTCTTTCTTAATCTCTTTAGTTTTTTGAATTGCATTTTGGACTTTCATTTTAACACAATTTTTGGATGAATGTCCAAAAATCTCACAGTGCTCACATTTCATGGGAACCCATTGATATTCAACACCAATAGTAACAATTCTCCCATCAGCCAACTTGACCCCTACCTCAGACGGAAATTCAGCTTTAATATCAACCTCAATACACATCCTGACATAATTTAATCTACCCCTATCATCAGTTTGAGAATCAGTATATAGAGGTCTTCCCAAAATGCTAGCAATATAACCCAACCCATCCGAAGTCCACAATTGTAATGGAATATGATAAAATTTAGCCCATATTGGAACACTTTTTAACCCTTGTTTATAGATAGTAAGATCAAGCCTCCACTTTTGCAACACCATAAGCTGGTTTGCAAAATGCCAAGGTCCGCCTTCTAAAATAGAATTACTACTTTCAGCACTATCAAACTTGAACAAAAAGAAACCCCTATCTAGGCTCATAACCTCAGTCATCCCATTATTACCCCAGAGTCTCTTTGCAATGGAATTTACAGTTGGGAATGGTAGTTTCCTATCCATACAATAACCCACTAAGCAATCCCTCCACAAATAACACCCCTTCATTTCGACCTCATAAGGTATTTCAACAATTTTATCTTTCACCGCTTGTGGAAAGTATTTTAATTGCATTTTGTTCTTTGAAATATTTTTAATTAGAGTATCAGCCCATGACAAAGTAGGTTTAACAGTACCTTCATCACCCCCTAGCTTCGGCAAGTTTTCACTCACCCCAGAAAAAATCCCATTCATCGAAGAGACTGAAGGATCAACACCCTTAGTACCCTCATCACACAGATTAATTTCAGACTTTTCTACATACACTTGGTGTTCATTTGAAACCCCACCTGAAACTACTTCTATCACAGAATCCTTTCCTTTTTTAGGAGACCCCTGTTGTGAAACATTGTGTATCATTTTACTATCTACCTCAGGATTTCCAGACTTACCCTTATACTGCTCATTCAGTTCATTACTGAGCATCTCAACCAGTTTATTCAGACGCTCAATCTCAACAGCATCCCCCATAACCAGACTCATTAAAGAGAAAAAAAACACAAATAGGGCACCAACCCTCACCAAAATCACCAGGGCAGCAACCCTTGCAACAGGAAAAAAAGAAAAAAACAGGAAAAGAAAAAGAAAAAAAAAACACGAATAGGGCACCAACCCTCACCAAACACCAGGGCAGCAACCCTTGCAACAAAAATAAATGGGCACCAAAAGAGAGATGAAAAAATCTTACCCTGACCTACCACAACACAAAATTAAGCTTAACAACAGCACAGCTTCAGCATTGCTTGTACTGCTTCAGGATAGCAGGCTTCTAAAAAATAGTTTCAGCAAAAAACTTGAAATGGCTCTGCTCCAAAACTTAGCTTCGGATCCACTTCGGCAAGCAGCTGCAGAAACCGCTACAGGTCGCACAGCTACAGGGCTCTGCTCACAGCACCGCAAATTTCAGATTGTCTTCTTCAGCGGACGAAACCGTAACACAATCAGCAGCAGCTTCAGATAGCAGCTACCGAACCAGGAACGCAGCAGCCGCTCCCTGGTTTGACGAATAGCGCACGTCTTCGTCAAACAATCAATCGTCGTCTGATATGGATACAAACCGACGAGCGAAAAACACAGTCGCCCCTACCCAGCGGCGTCAGAGAACCTGGATCCACGACCACCGAACCGGGATGGGAGCCCACGCCCACCGAAACTATAACAGCTTCAAGCAAAATACAGCAACAACGCCCACCAAATCGCCCTTACACAGCTGACGATTTCGTCAGGATCTTGTGGGTATGAACGTCTCTTCGAAATAGAAACTTCACCAAGCCTACGAACTGACCGGTTAGCTTCAGGCAAAATCAGCAACCTAAAAACCTCAACACCCTTACTCAGACTTCAGGGTATTGTGGACAAGAAATGCCGCTCGCCCTTCACTTCAAATTTGAACCACCTAGCAGATCACCGATTTGAAAGAGAGAACCACGAAAGACAACCCCCCACTTCACTACTTCGTCGCCGACCACAGTCACCTGTTGGGTTCTTCTCGCAAGCAGCTCCTACAAGCAAATCGTGTGGACAGACTACCGGAGCAGGACTTTGGTGAGTAGAGAATAGAAGTCAACGGCCCATAAACAGAAAAAAACCCCAAGAACAAACATTCAGATCTGAAAATCGTTTAGAAACTCAGTGTATTAATCTGATATTTGTCTTCACTCATGATAACTCAGTGGACTATCATAACAAATGAATTGGTCAAACTGTGAAGGAATGATGCACAAACACCGTTTCTTCTACTTATAGGACGATACAAGGGAAATCCGTCCCACTTAGATAGAAAATATGGTTGGAAAGAAAGAAAGGGCCGGCCAGGAGCGCGTGGACTATTTTGGTATGCTTTATAGTATTGTTGCCCATAAGAGTCTTGTAATACAGAATAAATCAAGTACATATACCGATTCAAGTTATTGGACGATTCGAGTGAAATCCGTCCCACTTAAAAAGAATATGGGGTTGGAGAGAAACCAAAGGGTCATTTAGGACCGCGTGGACTATTTTGGTATGCTTTATAGTATTGTTTTCCATAAGAGTCTTCTAACTGTGAAGGAATGATGCACAAACACCGATTCTACTTATTAGACGATACGGGTGAAATCCGTCCCACTTCGAAAGAAAAGAAGGTTGGAGAGAAAGAAAGGGCCGGTTAGGAGCGCGCGGAGTATTTTCGTATGCTTTATATTATTGTTGCCCATTAGAGTCTTATAATACAGAAGGAATGAAGTACATATACCGATTCAACTTATTGGACAATTCGAGTGAAATCCGTCCCACATAAAAAGAATATGGGGTTGGAGAGAAACCAAACAGTCATTTAGGACCGTGTGGACTATTTTGGTATGCTTTATAGTATTGTTGTCCGTAAGAGTCTTATAATTGTGAAGGAATGATGCACAAACACCGATTCTTCTACCTATAGGACGATACGGGTGAAATCCGTCCCACTTAGATAGAAAAGATGGTTGGAAAGAAAGAAAGGGCCGGTTAGGAGCGCGTGGACTATTTTGGTATGCTTTATAGTATTGTTGCCCATAAGAGTCTTATAATAGAGAAGGAATGAAGTACATATACCGATTCAACGTATTGGACGATTCGAGTGAAATCCGTCCCACTTAAAAAGAATATGGGGTAGGAGTGAAACCAAAGGGTCATTTAGGACCGTGTGGACTATTTTGGTATGCTTTATAGTATTGTTGTCCGTAAGAGTCTTATAATTGTGAAGGAATGATGCACAAACACCGATTCTTCTACTTATAGGACGATACGGGTGAAATCCGTCCCACTTAGATAGAAAAGATGGTTGGAAAGAAAGAAAGGGCCGGTTAGGAGCGCGTGGACTATTTTGGTATGCTTTATAGTATTGTTGCCCATAAGAGTCTTGTAATACAGAAGAAATCAAGTACATATACCGATTCAAGTTATTGGACGATTCGAGTGAAATCCGTCCCACTTAAAAAGAATATGGGGTTGGAGAGAAACCAAAGGGTCATTTAGGACCGCGTGGACTATTTTGGTATGCTTTATAGTATTGTTTTCCATAAGAGTCTTCTAACTGTGAAGGAATGATGCACAAACACCGATTCTTCTACTTATAGGACGATACAAGGGAAATCCGTCCCACTTAGATAGAAAAGATGGTTGGAAAGAAAGATAGGGCCAGCCAGGAGCACGTGGACTATTTTGGTATGCTTTATAGTATTGTTGCCCATAAGAGTCTTGTAATACAGAAGAATTGAAGTACATATACCGATTCAAGTTATTGGACGATTCGAGTGAAATCCGTCCCACTTAAAAAGAATATGGGGTTGGAGAGAAACCAAAGGGTCATTTAGGTGTGTGGATTATTTTGGTATGCTTTATAGTATTGTTTTCCATAAGAGTCTTCTAACTGTGAAGGAATGATGCACAAACACCGTTTCTTCTACTTATAGGACGATACAAGGGAAATCCGTCCCACTTAGATAGAAAATATGGTTGGAAAGAAAGAAAGGGCCGGCCAGGAGCGCGTGGACTATTTTGGTATGCTTTATAGTATTGTTGCCCATAAGAGTCTTGTAATACAGAAGAAATCAAGTACATATACCGATTCAAGTTATTGGACGATTCGAGTGAAATCCGTCCCACTTAAAAAGAATATGGGGTTGGAGAGAAACCAAAGGGTCATTTAGGACCGCGTGGACTATTTTGGTATGCTTTATAGTATTGTTTTCCATAAGAGTCTTCTAACTGTGAAGGAATGATGCACAAACACCGATTCTACTTATTGGACGATACGGGTGAAATCCGTCCCACTTCGACAGATATGAAGGTTGGAGAGAAAGAAAGGGCCGGTTAGGAGCGCGCGGAGTATTTTCGTATGCTTTATATTATTGTTGCCCATTAGAGTCTTATAATACAGAAGGAATGAAGTACATATACCGATTCAACTTATTGGACAATTCGAGTGAAATCCGTCCCACTTAAAAAGAATATGGGGTTGGAGAGAAACCAAACAGTCATTTAGGACCGTGTGGACTATTTTGGTATGCTTTATAGTATTGTTGTCCGTAAGAGTCTTATAATTGTGAAGGAATGATGCACAAACACCGATTCTTCTACTTATAGGACGATACGGGTGAAATCCGTCCCACTTAGATAGAAAAGATGGTTGGAAAGAAAGAAAGGGCCGGTTAGGAGCGCGTGGACTATTTTGGTATGCTTTATAGTATTGTTGCCCATAAGAGTCTTATAATAGAGAAGGAATGAAGTACATATACCGATTCAACTTATTGGACGATTCGAGTGAAATCCGTCCCACTTAAAAAGAATATGGGGTAGGAGTGAAACCAAAGGGTCATTTAGGACCGTGTGGACTATTTTGGTATGCTTTATAGTATTGTTTTCCATAAGAGTCTTCTAACTGTGAAGGAATGATGCACAAACACCGATTCTTCTACTTATAGGACGATACAAGGGAAATCCGTCCGACTTAGATAGAAAAGATGGTTGGAAAGAAAGATAGGGCCAGCCAGGAGCACGTGGACTATTTTGGTATGCTTTATAGTATTGTTGCCCAAAAGAGTCTTGTAATACAGAAGAATTGAAGTACATATACCGATTCAAGTTATTGGACGATTCGAGTGAAATCCGTCCCACTTAAAAAGAATATGGGGTAGGAGTGAAACCAAAGGGTCATTTAGGACCGTGTGGACTATTTTGGTATGCTTTATAGTATTGTTTTCCATAAGAGTCTTCTAACTGTGAAGGAATGATGCACAAACACCGTTTCTTCTACTTATAGGACGATACAAGGGAAATCCGTCCCACTTAGATAGAAAATATGGTTGGAAAGAAAGAAAGGGCCGGCCAGGAGCGCGTGGACTATTTTGGTATGCTTTATAGTATTGTTGCCCATAAGAGTCTTGTAATACAGAAGAAATCAAGTACATATACCGATTCAAGTTATTGGACGATTCGAGTGAAATCCGTCCCACTTAAAAAGAATATGGGGTTGGAGAGAAACCAAAGGGTCATTTAGGACCGCGTGGACTATTTTGGTATGCTTTATAGTATTGTTTTCCATAAGAGTCTTCTAACTGTGAAGGAATGATGCACAAACACCGATTCTACTTATTGGACGATACGGGTGAAATCCGTCCCACTTCGATAGAAAAGAAGGTTGGAGAGAAAGAAAGGGCCGGTTAGGAGCGCGCGGAGTATTTTCGTATGCTTTATATTATTGTTGCCCATTAGAGTCTTATAATACAGAAGGAATGAAGTACATATACCGATTCAACTTATTGGACAATTCGAGTGAAATCCGTCCCACTTAAAAAGAATATGGGGTTGGTGAGAAACCAAACAGTCATTTAGGACCGTGTGGACTATTTTGGTATGCTTTATAGTATTGTTGTCCGTAAGAGTCTTATAATTGTGAAGGAATGATGCACAAACACCGATTCTTCTACTTATAGGACGATACGGGTGAAATCCGTCCCACTTAGATAGAAAAGATGGTTGGAAAGAAAGAAAGGGCCGGTTAGGAGCGCGTGGACTATTTTGGTATGATTTATAGTATTGTTGCCCATAAGAGTCTTATAATAGAGAAGGAATGAAGTACATATACCGATTCAACTTATTGGACGATTCGAGTGAAATCCGTCCCACTTAAAAAGAATATGGGGTAGGAGTGAAACCAAATGGTCATTTAGGACCGTGTGGACTATTTTGGTATGCTTTATAGTATTGTTTTCCATAAGAGTCTTCTAACTGTGAAGGAATGATGCACAAACACCGATTCTTCTACTTATAGGACGATACAAGGGAAATCCGTCCCACTTAGATAGAAAAGATGGTTGGAAAGAAAGATTGGGCCAGCCAGGAGCACGTGGACTATTTTGGTATGCTTTATAGTATTGTTGCCCATAAGAGTCTTGTAATACAGAAGAATTGAAGTACATATACCGATTCAAGTTATTGGACGATTCGAGTGAAATCCGTCCCACTTAAAAAGAATATGGGGTTGGAGAGAAACCAAAGGGTCATTTAGGTGTGTGGATTATTTTGGTATGCTTTATTGTATTGTTTTCCATAAGAGTCTTCTAACTGTGAAGGAATGATGCACAAACACCGTTTCTTCTACTTATAGGACGATACAAGGGAAATCCGTCCCACTTAGATAGAAAATATGGTTGGAAAGAAAGAAAGGGCTGGCCAGGAGCGCGTGGACTATTTTGGTATGCTTTATAGTATTGTTGCCCATAAGAGTCTTGTAATACAGAAGAAATCAAGTACATATACCGATTCAAGTTATTGGACGATTCGAGTGAAATCCGTCCCACTTAAAAAGAATATGGGGTTGGAGAGAAACCAAAGGGTCATTTAGGACCGCGTGGACTATTTTGGTATGCTTTATAGTATTGTTTTCCATAAGAGTCTTCTAACTGTGAAGGAATGATGCACAAACACCGATTCTACTTATTGGACGATACGGGTGAAATCCGTCCCACTTCGATAGAAAAGAAGGTTGGAGAGAAAGAAAGGGCCGGTTAGGAGCGCGCGGAGTATTTTCGTATGCTTTATATTATTGTTGCCCATTAGAGTCTTATAATACAGAAGGAATGAAGTACATATACCGATTCAACTTATTGGACAATTCGAGTGAAATCCGTCCCACTTAAAAAGAATATGGGGTTGGAGAGAAACCAAACAGTCATTTAGGACCGTGTGGACTATTTTGGTATGCTTTATAGTATTGTTGTCCGTAAGAGTCTTATAATTGTGAAGGAATGATGCACAAACACCGATTCTTCTACTTATAGGACGATACGGGTGAAATCCGTCCCACTTAGATAGAAAAGATGGTTGGAAAGAAAGAAAGGGCCGGTTAGGAGCGCGTGGACTATTTTGGTATGCTTTATAGTATTGTTGCCCATAAGAGTCTTATAATAGAGAAGGAATGAAGTACATATACCGATTCAACTTATTGGACGATTCGAGTGAAATCCGTCCCACTTAAAAAGAATATGGGGTAGGAGTGAAACCAAATGGTCATTTAGGACCGTGTGGACTATGTTGGTATGCTTTATAGTATTGTTTTCCATAAGAGTCTTCTAACTGTGAAGGAATGATGCACAAACACCGATTCTTCTACTTATAGGACGATACAAGGGAAATCCGTCCCACTTAGATAGAAAAGATGGTTGGAAAGAAAGATAGGGCCAGCCAGGAGCACGTGGACTATTTTGGTATGCTTTATAGTATTGTTGCCCAAAAGAGTCTTGTAATACAGAAGAATTGAAGTACATATACCGATTCAAGTTATTGGACGATTCGAGTGAAATCCGTCCCACTTAAAAAGAATATGGGGTTGGAGAGAAACCAAAGGGTCATTTAGGTGTGTGGATTATTTTGGTATGCTTTATAGTATTGTTTTCCATAAGAGTCTTCTAACTGTGAAGGAATGATGCACAAACACCGTTTCTTCTACTTATAGGACGATACAAGGGAAATCCGTCCCACTTAGATAGAAAATATGGTTGGAAAGAAAGAAAGGGCCGGCCAGGAGCGCGTGGACTATTTTGGTATGCTTTATAGTATTGTTGCCCATAAGAGTCTTGTAATACAGAAGAAATCAAGTACATATACCGATTCAAGTTATTGGACGATTCGAGTGAAATCCGTCCCACTTAAAAAGAATATGGGGTTGGAGAGAAACCAAAGGGTCATTTAGGACCGCGTGGACTATTTTGGTATGCTTTATAGTATTGTTTTCCATAAGAGTCTTCTAACTGTGAAGGAATGATGCACAAACACCGATTCTACTTATTGGACGATACGGGTGAAATCCGTCCCACTTCGATAGAAAAGAAGGTTGGAGAGAAAGAAAGGGCCGGTTAGGAGCGCGCGGAGTATTTTCGTATGCTTTATATTATTGTTGCCCATTAGAGTCTTATAATACAGAAGGAATGAAGTACATATACCGATTCAACTTATTGGACAATTCGAGTGAAATCCGTCCCACTTAAAAAGAATATGGGGTTGGAGAGAAACCAAACAGTCATTTAGGACCGTGTGGACTATTTTGGTATGCTTTATAGTATTGTTGTCCGTAAGAGTCTTATAATTGTGAAGGAATGATGCACAAACACCGATTCTTCTACTTATAGGACGATACGGGTGAAATCCGTCCCACTTAGATAGAAAAGATGGTTGGAAAGAAAGAAAGGGCCGGTTAGGAGCGCGTGGACTATTTTGGTATGCTTTATAGTATTGTTGCCCATAAGAGTCTTATAATAGAGAAGGAATGAAGTACATATACCGATTCAACTTATTGGACGATTCGAGTGAAATCCGTCCCACTTAAAAAGAATATGGGGTAGGAGTGAAACCAAATGGTCATTTAGGACCGTGTGGACTATGTTGGTATGCTTTATAGTATTGTTTTCCATAAGAGTCTTCTAACTGTGAAGGAATGATGCACAAACACCGATTCTTCTACTTATAGGACGATACAAGGGAAATCCGTCCCACTTAGATAGAAAAGATGGTTGGAAAGAAAGATAGGGCCAGCCAGGAGCACGTGGACTATTTTGGTATGCTTTATAGTATTGTTGCCCAAAAGAGTCTTGTAATACAGAAGAATTGAAGTACATATACCGATTCAAGTTATTGGACGATTCGAGTGAAATCCGTCCCACTTAAAAAGAATATGGGGTTGGAGAGAAACCAAAGGGTCATTTAGGTGTGTGGATTATTTTGGTATGCTTTATAGTATTGTTTTCCATAAGAGTCTTCTAACTGTGAAGGAATGATGCACAAACACCGTTTCTTCTACTTATAGGACGATACAAGGGAAATCCGTCCCACTTAGATAGAAAATATGGTTGGAAAGAAAGAAAGGGCCGGCCAGGAGCGCGTGGACTATTTTGGTATGCTTTATAGTATTGTTGCCCATAAGAGTCTTGTAATACAGAAGAAATCAAGTACATATACCGATTCAAGTTATTGGACGATTCGAGTGAAATCCGTCCCACTTAAAAAGAATATGGGGTTGGAGAGAAACCAAAGGGTCATTTAGGACCGCGTGGACTATTTTGGTATGCTTTATAGTATTGTTTTCCATAAGAGTCTTCTAACTGTGAAGGAATGATGCACAAACACCGATTCTACTTATTGGACGATACGGGTGAAATCCGTCCCACTTCGATAGAAAAGAAGGTTGGAGAGAAAGAAAGGGCCGGTTAGGAGCGCGCGGAGTATTTTCGTATGCTTTATATTATTGTTGCCCATTAGAGTCTTATAATACAGAAGGAATGAAGTACATATACCGATTCAACTTATTGGACAATTCGAGTGAAATCCGTCCCACTTAAAAAGAATATGGGGTTGGAGAGAAACCAAACAGTCATTTAGGACCGTGTGGACTATTTTGGTATGCTTTATAGTATTGTTGTCCGTAAGAGTCTTATAATTGTGAAGGAATGATGCACAAACACCGATTCTTCTACTTATAGGACGATACGGGTGAAATCCGTCCCACTTAGATAGAAAAGATGGTTGGAAAGAAAGAAAGGGCCGGTTAGGAGCGCGTGGACTATTTTGGTATGCTTTATAGTATTGTTGCCCATAAGAGTCTTATAATAGAGAAGGAATGAAGTACATATACCGATTCAAGTTATTGGACGATTCGAGTGAAATCCGTCCCACTTAAAAAGAATATGGGGTAGGAGTGAAACCAAATGGTCATTTTGGACCGTGTGGACTATTTTGGTATGCTTTATAGTATTGTTTTCCATAAGAGTCTTCTAACTGTGAAGGAATGATGCACAAACACCGATTCTTCTACTTATAGGACGATACAAGGGAAATCCGTCCCACTTAGATAGAAAAGATGGTTGGAAAGAAAGATAGGGCCAGCCAGGAGCACGTGGACTATTTTGGTATGCTTTATAGTATTGTTGCCCAAAAGAGTCTTGTAATACAGAAGAATTGAAGTACATATACCGATTCAAGTTATTGGACGATTCGAGTGAAATCCGTCCCACTTAAAAAGAATATGGGGTTGGAGAGAAACCAAAGGGTCATTTAGGTGTGTGGATTATTTTGGTATGCTTTATAGTATTGTTTTCCATAAGAGTCTTCTAACTGTGAAGGAATGATGCACAAACACCGTTTCTTCTACTTATAGGACGATACAAGGGAAATCCGTCCCACTTAGATAGAAAATATGGTTGGAAAGAAAGAAAGGGCCGGCCAGGAGCGCGTGGACTATTTTGGTATGCTTTATAGTATTGTTGCCCATAAGAGTCTTGTAATACAGAAGAAATCAAGTACATATACCGATTCAAGTTATTGGACGATTCGAGTGAAATCCGTCCCACTTAAAAAGAATATGGGGTTGGAGAGAAACCAAAGGGTCATTTAGGACCGCGTGGACTATTTTGGTATGCTTTATAGTATTGTTTTCCATAAGAGTCTTCTAACTGTGAAGGAATGATGCACAAACACCGATTCTACTTATTGGACGATACGGGTGAAATCCGTCCCACTTCGATAGAAAAGAAGGTTGGAGAGAAAGAAAGGGCCGGTTAGGAGCGCGCGGAGTATTTTCGTATGCTTTATATTATTGTTGCCCATTAGAGTCTTATAATACAAAAGGAATGAAGTACATATACCGATTCAACTTATTGGACAATTCGAGTGAAATCCGTCCCACTTAAAAAGAATATGGGGTTGGTGAGAAACCAAACAGTCATTTAGGACCGTGTGGACTATTTTGGTATGCTTTATAGTATTGTTGTCCGTAAGAGTCTTATAATTGTGAAGGAATGATGCACAAACACCGATTCTTCTACTTATAGGACGATACGGGTGAAATCCGTCCCACTTAGATAGAAAAGATGGTTGGAAAGAAAGAAAGGGCCGGTTAGGAGCGCGTGGACTATTTTGGTATGCTTTATAGTATTGTTGCCCATAAGAGTCTTATAATAGAGAAGGAATGAAGTACATATACCGATTCAACTTATTGGACGATTCGAGTGAAATCCGTCCCACTTAAAAAGAATATGGGGTAGGAGTGAAACCAAATGGTCATTTAGGACCGTGTGGACTATTTTGGTATGCTTTATAGTATTGTTTTCCATAAGAGTCTTCTAACTGTGAAGGAATGATGCACAAACACCGATTCTTCTACTTATAGGACGATACAAGGGAAATCCGTCCCACTTAGATAGAAAAGATGGTTGGAAAGAAAGATAGGGCCAGCCAGGAGCACGTGGACTATTTTGGTATGCTTTATAGTATTGTTGCCCATAAGAGTCTTGTAATACAGAAGAATTGAAGTACATATACCGATTCAAGTTATTGGACGATTCGAGTGAAATCCGTCCCACTTAAAAAGAATATGGGGTTGGAGAGAAACCAAAGGGTCATTTAGGTGTGTGGATTATTTTGGTATGCTTTATTGTATTGTTTTCCATAAGAGTCTTCTAACTGTGAAGGAATGATGCACAAACACCGTTTCTTCTACTTATAGGACGATACAAGGGAAATCCGTCCCACTTAGATAGAAAATATGGTTGGAAAGAAAGAAAGGGCTGGCCAGGAGCGCGTGGACTATTTTGGTATGCTTTATAGTATTGTTGCCCATAAGAGTCTTGTAATACAGAAGAAATCAAGTACATATACCGATTCAAGTTATTGGACGATTCGAGTGAAATCCGTCCCACTTAAAAAGAATATGGGGTTGGAGAGAAACCAAAGGGTCATTTAGGACCGCGTGGACTATTTTGGTATGCTTTATAGTATTGTTTTCCATAAGAGTCTTCTAACTGTGAAGGAATGATGCACAAACACCGATTCTACTTATTGGACGATACGGGTGAAATCCGTCCCACTTCGATAGAAAAGAAGGTTGGAGAGAAAGAAAGGGCCGGTTAGGAGCGCGCGGAGTATTTTTGTATGCTTTATATTATTGTTGCCCATTAGAGTCTTATAATACAGAAGGAATGAAGTACATATACCGATTCAACTAATTGGACAATTCGAGTGAAATCCGTCCCACTTAAAAAGAATATGGGGTTGGAGAGAAACCAAACAGTCATTTAGGACCGTGTGGACTATTTTGGTATGCTTTATAGTATTGTTGTCCGTAAGAGTCTTATAATTGTGAAGGAATGATGCACAAACACCGATTCTTCTACTTATAGGACGATACGGGTGAAATCCGTCCCACTTAGATAGAAAAGATGGTTGGAAAGAAAGAAAGGGCCGGTTAGGAGCGCGTGGACTATTTTGGTATGCTTTATAGTATTGTTGCCCATAAGAGTCTTATAATAGTGAAGGAATGAAGTACATATACCGATTCAACTTATTGGACGATTCGAGTGAAATCCGTCCCACTTAAAAAGAATATGGGGTAGGAGTGAAACCAAAGGGTCAATTAGGACCGTGTGGACTATTTTGGTATGCTTTATAGTATTGTTGTCCGTAAGAGTCTTATAATTGTGAAGGAATGATGCACAAACACCGATTCTTCTATTTATAGGACGATACGGGTGAAATCCGTCCCACTTAGATAGAAAAGATGGTTGGAAAGAAAGAAAGGGCCGGTCAGGAGCGCGTGGACTATTTTGGTATGCTTTATAGTATTGTTGCCCATAAGAGTCTTATAATAGAGAAGGAATGAAGTACATATACCGATTCAACTTATTGGACGATTCGAGTGAAATCCGTCCCACTTAAAAAGAATATGGGGTAGGAGTGAAACCAAAGGGTCATTTAGGACCGTGTGGACTATTTTGGTATGCTTTATAGTATTGTTGTCCGTAAGAGTCTTCTAACTGTGAAGGAATGATGCACAAACACCGTTTCTTCTACTTATAGGACGATACAAGGGAAATCCGTCCCACTTAGATAGAAAATATGGTTGGAAAGAAAGAAAGGGCTGGCCAGGAGCGCGTGGACTATTTTGGTATGCTTTATAGTATTGTTGCCCATAAGAGTCTTGTAATACAGAAGAAATCAAGTACATATACCGATTCAAGTTATTGGACGATTCGAGTGAAATCCGTCCCACTTAAAAAGAATATGGGGTTGGAGAGAAACCAAAGGGTCATTTAGGACCGGGTGGACTATTTTGGTATGCTTTATAGTATTGTTTTCCATAAGAGTCTTCTAACTGTGAAGGAATGATGCACAAACACCGATTCTACTTATTGGACGATACGGGTGAAATCCGTCCCACTTCGATAGAAAAGAAGGTTGGAGAGAAAGAAAGGGCCGGTTAGGAACGCGCGGAGTATTTTCGTATGCTTTATATTATTGTTGCCCATTAGAGTCTTATAATACAGAAGGAATGAAGTACATATACCGATTCAACTTATTGGACAATTCGAGTGAAATCCGTCCCACTTAAAAAGAATATGGGGTTGGTGAGAAACCATACAGTCATTTAGGACCGTGTGGACTATTTTGGTATGCTTTATAGTATTGTTGTCCGTAAGAGTCTTATAATTGTGAAGGAATGATGCACAAACACCGATTCTTCTACTTATAGGACGATACGGGTGAAATCCGTCCCACTTAGATAGAAAAGATGGTTGGAAAGAAAGAAAGGGCCGGTCAGGAGCGCGTGGACTATTTTGGTATGCTTTATAGTATTGTTGCCCATAAGAGTCTTATAATAGAGAAGGAATGAAGTACATATACCGATTCAACTTATTGGACGATTCGAGTGAAATCCGTCCCACTTAAAAAGAATATGGGGTAGGAGTGAAACCAAATGGTCATTTAGGACCGTGTGGACTATTTTGGTATGCTTTATAGTATTGTTTTCCATAAGAGTCTTCTAACTGTGAAGAAATGATGCACAAACACCGATTCTTCTACTTATAGGACGATACAAGGGAAATCCGTCCCACTTAGATAGAAAAGATGGTTGGAAAGAAAGATAGGGCCAGCCAGGAGCACGTGGACTATTTTGGTATGCTTTATAGTATTGTTGCCCATAAGAGTCTTGTAATACAGAAGAATTGAAGTACATATACCGATTCAAGTTATTGGACGATTCGAGTGAAATCCGTCCCACTTAAAAAGAATATGGGGTTGGAGAGAAACCAAAGGGTCATTTAGGTGTGTGGATTATTTTGGTATGCTTTATTGTATTGTTTTCCATAAGAGTCTTCTAACTGTGAAGGAATGATGCACAAACACCGTTTCTTCTACTTATAGGACGATACAAGGGAAATCCGTCCCACTTAGATAGAAAATATGGTTGGAAAGAAAGAAAGGGCTGGCCAGGAGCGCGTGGACTATTTTGGTATGCTTTATAGTATTGTTGCCCATAAGAGTCTTGTAATACAGAAGAAATCAAGTACATATATCGATTCAAGTTATTGGACGATTCGAGTGAAATCCGTCCCACTTAAAAAGAATATGGGGTAGGAGTGAAACCAAAGGGTCATTTAGGACCGTGTGGACTATTTTGGTATGCTTTATAGTATTGTTGTCCGTAAGAGTCTTATAATTGTGAAGGAATGATGCACAAACACCGATTCTTCTACTTATAGGACGATACGGGTGAAATCCGTCCCACTTAGATAGAAAAGATGGTTGGAAAGAAAGAAAGGGCCGGTCAGGAGCGCGTGGACTATTTTGGTATGCTTTATAGTATTGTTGCCCATAAGTGTCTTATAATAGAGAAGGAATGAAGTACATATACCGATTCAACTTATTGGACGATTCGAGTGAAATCCGTCCCACTTAAAAAGAATATGGGGTAGGAGTGAAACCAAAGGGTCATTTAGGACCGTGTGGACTATTTTGGTATGCTTTATAGTATTGTTGTCCGTAAGAGTCTTCTAACTGTGAAGGAAGGATGCACAAACACCGTTTCATCTACTTATAGGACGATACAAGGGAAATCCGTCCCACTTAGATAGAAAATATGGTTGGAAAGAAAGAAAGGGCTGGCCAGGAGCGCGTGGACTATTTTGGTATGCTTTATAGTATTGTTGCCCATAAGAGTCTTGTAATACAGAAGAAATCAAGTACATATACCGATTCAAGTTATTGGACGATTCGAGTGAAATCCGTCCCACTTAAAAAGAATATGGGGTTGGAGAGAAACCAAAGGGTCATTTAGGACCGGGTGGACTATTTTGGTATGCTTTATAGTATTGTTTTCCATAAGAGTCTTCTAACTGTGAAGGAATGATGCACAAACACCGATTCTACTTATTGGACGATACGGGTGAAATCCGTCCCACTTCGATAGAAAAGAAGGTTGGAGAGAAAGAAAGGGCCGGTTAGGAGCGCGCGGAGTATTTTCGTATGCTTTATATTATTGTTGCCCATTAGAGTCTTATAATACAGAAGGAATGAAGTACATATACCGATTCAACTTATTGGACAATTCGAGTGAAATCCGTCCCACTTAAAAAGAATATGGGGTTGGTGAGAAACCAAACAGTCATTTAGGACCGTGTGGACTATTTTGGTATGCTTTATAGTATTGTTGTCCGTAAGAGTCTTATAATTGTGAAGGAATGATGCACAAACACCGATTCTTCTACTTATAGGACGATACGGGTGAAATCCGTCCCACTTAGATAGAAAAGATGGTTGGAAAGAAAGAAAGGGCCGGTTAGGAGCGCGTGGACTATTTTGGTATGCTTTATAGTATTGTTGCCCATAAGAGTCTTATAATAGAGAAGGAATGAAGTACATATACCGATTCAACTTATTGGACGATTCGAGTGAAATCCGTCCCACTTAAAAAGAATATGGGGTAGGAGTGAAACCAAATGGTCATTTAGGACCGTGTGGACTATTTTGGTATGCTTTATAGTATTGTTTTCCATAAGAGTCTTCTAACTGTGAAGGAATGATGCACAAACACCGATTCTTCTACTTATAGGACGATACAAGGGAAATCCGTCCCACTTAGATAGAAAAGATGGTTGGAAAGAAAGATAGGGCCAGCCAGGAGCACGTGGACTATTTTGGTATGCTTTATAGTATTGTTGCCCATAAGAGTCTTGTAATACAGAAGAATTGAAGTACATATACCGATTCAAGTTATTGGACGATTCGAGTGAAATCCGTCCCACTTAAAAAGAATATGGGGTTGGAGAGAAACCAAAGGGTCATTTAGGTGTGTGGATTATTTTGGTATGCTTTATTGTATTGTTTTCCATAAGAGTCTTCTAACTGTGAAGGAATGATGCACAAACACCGTTTCTTCTACTTATAGGACGATACAAGGGAAATCCGTCCCACTTAGATAGAAAATATGGTTGGAAAGAAAGAAAGGGCTGGCCAGGAGCGCGTGGACTATTTTGGTATGCTTTATAGTATTGTTGCCCATAAGAGTCTTGTAATACAGAAGAAATCAAGTACATATACCGATTCAAGTTATTGGACGATTCGAGTGAAATCCGTCCCACTTAAAAAGAATATGGGGTTGGAGAGAAACCAAAGGGTCATTTAGGACCGCGTGGACTATTTTGGTATGCTTTATAGTATTGTTTTCCATAAGAGTCTTCTAACTGTGAAGGAATAATGCACAAACACCGATTCTACTTATTGGACGATACGGGTGAAATCCGTCCCACTTCGATAGAAAAGAAGGTTGGAGAGAAAGAAAGGGCCGGTTAGGAGCGCGCGGAGTATTTTCGTATGCTTTATATTATTGTTGCCCATTAGAGTCTTATAATTGTGAAGGAATGATGCACAAACACCGATTCTTCTACTTATAGGACGATACGGGTGAAATCCGTCCCACTTAGATAGAAAAGATGGTTGGAAAGAAAGAAAGGGCCGGTTAGGAGCGCGTGGACTATTTTGGTATGCTTTATAGTATTGTTGCCCATAAGAGTCTTATAATAGAGAAGGAATGAAGTACATATACCGATTCAACTTATTGGACGATTCGAGTGAAATCCGTCCCACTTAAAAAGAATATGGGGTAGGAGTGAAACCAAAGGGTCATTTAGGACCGTGTGGACTATTTTGGTATGCTTTATAGTATTGTTTTCCATAAGAGTCTTCTAACTGTGAAGGAATGATGCACAAACACCGATTCTTCTACTTATAGGACGATACGGGTGAAATCCGTCCCACTTAGATAGAAAAGATGGTTGGAAAGAAAGAAAGGGCCGGTCAGGAGCGCGTGGACTATTTTGGTATGCTTTATAGTATTGTTGCCCATAAGAGTCTTATAATAGAGAAGGAATGAAGTACATATACCGATTCAACTTATTGGACGATTCGAGTGAAATCCGTCCCACTTAAAAAGAATATGGGGTAGGAGTGAAACCAAAGAGTCATTTAGGACCGTGTGGACAATTTTGGTATGCTTTATAGTATTGTTGTCCGTAAGAGTCTTATAATTGTGAAGGAATGATGCACAAACACCGATTCTTCTACTTATAGGACGATACAAGGGAAATCCGTCCCACTTAGATAGAAAAGATGGTTGGAAAGAAAGATAGGGCCGGCCAGGAGCACATGGACTATTTTGGTATGCTTTATAGTATTGTTGCCCATAAGAGTCTTGTAATACAGAAGAATTGAAGTACATATACCGATTCAAGTTATTGGACGATTCGAGTGAAATCCGTCCCACTTAAAAAGAATATGGGGTTGGAGAGAAACCAAAGGGTCATTTAGGTGTGTGGATTATTTTGGTATTCTTTATAGTATTGTTTTCCATAAGAGTCTTCTAACTGTGAAGGAATGATCCACAAACACCGATTCTTCTACTTATAGGACGATACAAGGGAAATCCGTCCCACTTATATAGAAAATATCGTTGGAAAGAAAGAAAGGGCCGGCCAGGAGCGCGTGGACTATTTTGGTATGCTTTATAGTATTGTTGCCCATAAGAGTCTTGTAATACAGAAGAAATGAAGTACATATACCGATTCAAGTTATTGGACGATTCGAGTGAAATCCGTCCAACTTAAAAAGAATATGGGGTTGGAGAGAAACCAAAGGGTCATTTAGGACCGCGTGGACTATTTTGGTATGCTTTATAGTATCGTTTTCCATAAGAGTCTTCTAACTGTGAAGGAATGATGCACAAACACCGATTCTACTTATTGGACGATACGGGTGAAATCCGTCCCACTTCGATAGAAGAAAAGGTTGGAGAGAAAGAAAGGGCCGGTTAGGAGCGCGCGGAGTATTTTCGTATGCTTTATATTATTGTTGCCCATTAAAGTCTTATAATACAGAAGGAATGAAGTACATATACCGATTCAACTTATTGGACGATTCGAGTGAAATCCGTCCCACTTAAAAAGAATATGGGGTTGGAGAGAAACCAAACAGTTATTTAGGACCGTGTGGACTATTTTGGTATGCTTTATAGTATTGTTGTCCGTAAGAGTCTTATAATTGTGAAGGAATGATGCACAAACACCGATTCTTCTACTTATAGGACGATACAAGGGAAATCCGTCCCACTTAGATAGAAAAGATGGTTGGAAAGAAAGATAGGGCCAGCCAGGAGCACGTGGACTATTTTGGTATGCTTTATAGTATTGTTGCCCATAAGAGTCTTGTAATACAGAAGAATTGAAGTACATATACCGATACAAGTTATTGGACGATTCGAGTGAAATCCGTCCCACTTAAAAAGAATATGGGGTTGGAGAGAAACCAAAGGGTCATTTAGGTGTGTGGATTATTTTGGTATGCTTTATAGTATTGTTTTCCATAAGAGTCTTATAACTGTGAAGGAATGATGCACAAACACCGATTCTTCTACTTATAGGACGATTCAAGGGAAATCCGTCCCACTTAGATAGAAAAGATGGTTGGAAAGAAAGATAGGGCCGGCCAGGAGCACGTGGACTATTTTGGTATGCTTTATAGTATTGTTGCCCATAAGAGTCTTGTAATACAGAAGAATTGAAGTACTTATACCGATTCAACTTATTGGACGATTCGAGTGAAATCCGTCCAACTTAAAATGAATATGGGGTTGGAGAGAAACCAAAGGGTAATTTAGGACCGCGTGGACTATTTTGGTATGCTTTATAGTATCGTTTTCCATAAGAGTCTTCTAACTGTGAAGGAATGATGCACAAACACCGATTCTTCTACTTATAGGACGATACAAGGGAAATCCGTCCCACTTAGATAGAAAATATGGTTGGAAAGAAAGAAAGGGCCGGCCAGGAGCGCGTGGACTATTTTGGTATGCTTTATAGTATTGTTGCCCATAAGAGTCTTGTAATACAGAAGAAATCAAGTACATATACCGATTCAAGTTATTGGACGATTCGAGTGAAATCCGTCCCACTTAAAAAGAATATGGGGTTGGAGAGAAACCAAAGGGTCATTTAGGACCGCGTGGACTATTTTGGTATGCTTTATAGTATTGTTTTCCATAAGAGTCTTCTAACTGTGAAGGAATGATGCACAAACACCGATTCTACTTATTGGACGATTCGGGTGAAATCCGTCCCACTTCGATAGAAAAGAAGGTTGGGGAGAAAGAAAGGGCCGGTTAGGAGCGCGCGGAGTATTTTCGTATGCTTTATATTATTGTTGCCCATTAGAGTCTTATAATACAGAAGGAATGAAGTACATATACCGATTCAACTTATTGGACGATTCGAGTGAAATCCGTCCCACTTAAAAAGAATATGGGGTTCGAGAGAAACCAAACAGTCATTTAGGACCGTGTGGACTATGTTGGTATGCTTTATAGTATTGTTGTCCGTAAGAGTCTTATAATTGTGAAGGAATGATGCACAAACACCGATTCTTCTACTTATAGGACGATACGGGTGAAATCCGTCCCACTTAGATAGAAAAGATGGTTGGAAAGAAAGAAAGGGCCGGTTAGGAGCGCGTGGACTATTTTGGTATGCTTTATAGTATTGTTGCCCATAAGAGTCTTATAATAGAGAAGGAATGAAGTACATATACCGATTCAACTTATTGGACGATTCGAGTGAAATCCGTCCCACTTAAAAAGAATATGGGGTAGGAGTGAAACCAAAGGGTCATTTAGGATCGTGTGGACTATTTTGGTATGCTTTATAGTATTGTTGTCCGTAAGAGTCTTATAATTGTGAAGGAATGATGCACAAACACCGATTCTTCTACTTATAGGACGATACGGGTGAAATCCGTCCCACTTAGATAGAAAAGATGGTTGGAAAGAAAGAAAGGGCCTGTTAGGAGCGCGTGGACTATTTTGGTATGCTTTATAGTATTGTTGCCCATAAGAGTCTTATAATAGAGAAGGAATGAAGTACATATACCGATTCAACTTATTGGACGATTCGAGTGAAATCCGTCCCACTTAAAAAGAATATGGGGTAGGAGTGAAACCAAAGGGTCATTTAGGACCGTGTGGACTATTTTGGTATGCTTTATAGTATTGTTGTCCGTAAGAGTCTTCTAACTGTGAAGGAATGATGCACAAACACCATTTCTTCTACTTATAGGACGATACAAGGGAAATCCGTCCCACTTAGATAGAAAATATGGTTGGAAAGAAAGAAAGGGCTGGCCAGGAGCGCGTGGACTATTTTGGTATGCTTTATAGTATTGTTGCCCATAAGAGTCTTGTAATACAGAAGAAATCAAGTACATATACCGATTCAAGTTATTGGACGATTCGATTGAAATCCGTCCCACTTAAAAAGAATATGGGGTTGGAGAGAAACCAAAGGGTCATTTAGGACCGCGTGGACTATTTTGGTATGCTTTATAGTATTGTTTTCCATAAGAGTCTTCTAACTGTGAAGGAATGATGCACAAACACCGATTCTACTTATTGGACGATACGGGTGAAATCCGTCCCACTTCGATAGAAAAGAAGGTTGGAGAGAAAGAAAGGGCCGGTTAGGAGCGCGCGGAGTATTTTCGTATGCTTTATATTATTGTTGCCCATTAGAGTCTTATAATACAGAAGGAATGAAGTACATATACCGATTCAACTTATTGGACAATTCGAGTGAAATCCGTCCCACTTAAAAATTATATGGGGTTGGTGAGAAACCAAACAGTCATTTAGGACCGTGTGGACTATTTTGGTATGCTTTATAGTATTGTTGTCCGTAAGAGTCTTATAATTGTGAAGGAATGATGCACAAACACCGATTCTTCTACTTATAGGACGATACGGGTGAAATCCGTCTCACTTAGATAGAAAAGATGGTTGGAAAGAAAGAAAGGGCAGGTTAGGAGCGCGTGGACTATTTTGGTATGCTTTATAGTATTGTTGCCCATAAGAGTCTTATAATAGAGAAGGAATGAAGTACATATACCTATTCAACTTATTGGACGATTCGAGTGAAATCCGTCCCACTTAAAAAGAATATGGGGTAGGAGTGAAACCAAAGGGTCATTTAGGACCGTGTGGACTATTTTGGTATGCTTTATAGTATTGTTTTCCATAAGAGTCTTCTAACTGTGAAGGAATGATGCACAAACACCGATTCTTCTACTTATAGGACGATACAAGGGAAATCCGTCCCACTTAGATAGAAAAGATGGTTGGAAAGAAAGATTGGGCCAGCCAGGAGCACGTGGACTATTTTGGTATGCTTTATAGTATTGTTGCCCATAAGAGTCTTGTAATACAGAAGAATTGAAGTACATATACCGATTCAAGGTATTGGACGATTCGAGTGAAATCCGTCCCACTTAAAAAGAATATGGGGTTGGAGAGAAACCAAAGGGTCATTTAGGTGTGTGGATTATTTTGGTATGCTTTATTGTATTGTTTTCCATAAGAGTCTTCTAACTGTGAAGGAATGATGCACAAACACCGTTTCTTCTACTTATAGGACGATACAAGGGAAATCCGTCCCACTTAGATAGAAAATATGGTTGGAAAGAAAGAAAGGGCCGGCCAGGAGCGCGTGGACTATTTTGGTATGCTTTATAGTATTGTTGCCCATAAGAGTCTTGTAATACAGAAGAAATCAAGTACATATACCGATTCAAGTTATTGGACGATTCGAGTGAAATCCGTCCCACTTAAAAAGAATATGGGGTTGGAGAGAAACCAAAGGGTCATTTAGGACCGCGTGGACTATTTTGGTATGCTTTATAGTATTGTTTTCCATAAGAGTCTTCTAACTGTGAAGGAATGATGCACAAACACCGATTCTACTTATTGGACGATACGGGTGAAATCCGTCCCACTTCGATAGAAAAGAAGGTTGGAGAGAAAGAAAGGGCCGGTTAGGAGCGCGCGGAGTATTTTCGAATGCTTTATATTATTGTTGCCCATTAGAGTCTTATAATACAGAAGGAATGAAGTACATATACCGATTCAACTTATTGGACAATTCGAGTGAAATCCGTCCCACTTAAAAAGAATATGGGGTTGGAGAGAAACCAAACAGTCATTTAGGACCGTGTGGACTATTTTGGTATGCTTTATAGTATTGTTGTCCGTAAGAGTCTTATAATTGTGAAGGAATGATGCACAAACACCGATTCTTCTACTTATAGGACGATACGGGTGAAATCCGTCCCACTTAGATAGAAAAGATGGTTGGAAAGAAAGAAAGGGCCGGTTAGGAGCGCGTGGACTATTTTGGTATGCTTTATAGTATTGTTGCCCATAAGAGTCTTATAATAGAGAAGGAATGAAGTACATATACCGATTCAACTTATTGGACGATTCGAGTGAAATCCGTCCCACTTAAAAGGAATATGGGGTAGGAGTGAAACCAAAGGGTCATTTAGGACCGTGTGGACTATTTTGGTATGCTTTATAGTATTGTTTTCCATAAGAGTCTTCTAACTGTGAAGGAATGATGCACAAACACCGATTCTTCTACTTATAGGACGATACGGGTGAAATCCGTCCCACTTAGATAGAAAAGATGGTTGGAAAGAAAGAAAGGGCCGGTCAGGAGCGCGTGGACTATTTTGGTATGCTTTATAGTATTGTTGCCCATAAGAGTCTTATAATAGAGAAGGAATGAAGTACATATACCGATTCAACTTATTGGACGATTCGAGTGAAATCCGTCCCACTTAAAAAGAATATGGGGTAGGAGTGAAACCAAAGGGTCATTTAGGACCGTGTGGACTATTTTGGTATGCTTTATAGTATTGTTGTCCGTAAGAGTCTTATAATTGTGAAGGAATGATGCACAAACACCGATTCTTCTACTTATAGGACGATACAAGGGAAATCCGTCCCACTTAGATAGAAAAGATGGTTGGAAAGAAAGATAGGGCCGGCCAGGAGCACGTGGACTATTTTGGTATGCTTTATAGTATTGTTGCCCATAAGAGTCTTGTAATACAGAAGAATTGAAGTACATATACCGATTCAAGTTATTGGACGATTCGAGTGAAATCCGTCCCACTTAAAAAGAATATGGGGTTGGAGAGAAACCAAAGGGTCATTTAGGTGTGTGGATTATTTTGGTATTCTTTATAGTATTGTTTTCCATTAGAGTCTTCTAACTGTGAAGGAATGATGCACAAATACCGATTCTTCTACTTATAGGACGATACAAGGGAAATCCGTCCCACTTATATAGAAAATATGGTTGGAAAGAAAGAAAGGGCCGGCCAGGAGCGCGTGGACTATTTTGGTATGCTTTATAGTATTGTTGCCCATAAGAGTCTTGTAATACAGAAGAAATGAAGTACATATACCAATTCAAGTTATTGGACGATTCGAGTGAAATCCGTCCAACTTAAAAAGAATATGGGGTTGGAGAGAAACCAAAGGGTCATTTAGGACCGCGTGGACTATTTTGGTATGCTTTATAGTATCGTTTTCCATAAGAGTCTTCTAACTGTGAAGGAATGATGCACAAACACCGATTCTACTTATTGGACGATTCGGGTGAAATCCGTCCCACTTCGATAGAAAAGAAGGTTGGGGAGAAAGAAAGGGCCGGTTAGGAGCGCGCGGAGTATTTTCGTATCCTTTATATTATTGTTGCCCATTAGAGTCTTATAATACAGAAGGAATGAAGTACATATACCGATTCAACTTATTGGACAATTCGAGTGAAATCCGTCCCACTTAAAAAGAATATGGGGTTGGAGAGAAACCAAACAGTCATTTAGGACCGTGTGGACTATTTTGGTATGCTTTATAGTATTGTTGTCCATAAGAGTCTTATAATTGTGAAGGAATGATGCACAAACACCGATTCTTCTACTTATAGGACGATACGGGTGAAATCCGTCCCACTTAGATAGAAAAGATGGTGGGAAAGAAAGAAAGGGCCGGTTAGGAGCGCGTGGACTATTTTGGTATGCTTTATAGTATTGTTGCCCATAAGAGTCTTATAATAGAGAAGGAATGAAGTACATATACCGATTCAACTTATTGGACGATTCGAGTGAAATCCGTCCCACTTAAAAAGAATATGGGGTAGGAGTGAAACCAAAGGGTCATTTAGGACCGTGTGGACTATTTTGGTATGCTTTATAGTATTGTTGTCCGTAAGAGTCTTATAATTGTGAAGGAATGATGCACAAACCCGATTCTTCTACTTATAGGACGATACGGGTGAAATCCGTCCCACTTAGATAGAAAAGATGGTTGGAAAGAAAGAAAGGGCCGGTTAGGAGCGCGTGGACTATTTTGGTATGCTTTATAGTATTGTTGCCCATAAGAGTCTTATAATAGAGAAGGAATGAAGTACATATACCGATTCAACTTATTGGACGATTCGAGTGAAATCCGTCCCACTTAAAAGGAATATGGGGTAGGAGTGAAACCAAAGGGTCATTTAGGACCGTGTGGACTATTTTGGTATGCTTTATAGTATTGTTTTCCATAAGAGTCTTCTAACTGTGAAGGAATGATGCACAAACACCGATTCTTCTACTTATAGGACGATACGGGTGAAATCCGTCCCACTTAGATAGAAAAGATGGTTGGAAAGAAAGAAAGGGCCGGTCAGGAGCGCGTGGACTATTTTGGTATGCTTTATAGTATTGTTGCCCATAAGAGTCTTATAATAGAGAAGGAATGAAGTACATATACCGATTCAACTTATTGGACGATTCGAGTGAAATCCGTCCCACTTAAAAAGAATATGGGGTAGGAGTGAAACCAAAGGGTCATTTAGGACCGTGTGGACTCTTTTGGTATGCTTTATAGTATTGTTGTCCGTAAGAGTCTTATAATTGTGAAGGAATGATGCACAAACACCGATTCTTCTACTTATAGGACGATACAAGGGAAATCCGTCCCACTTAGATAGAAAAGATGGTTGGAAAGAAAGATAGGGCCGGCCAGGAGCACGTGGACTATTTTGGTATGCTTTATAGTATTGTTGCCCATAAGAGTCTTGTAATACAGAAGAATTGAAGTACATATACCGATTCAAGTTATTGGACGATTCGAGTGAAATCCGTCCCACTTAAAAAGAATATGGGGTTGGAGAGAAACCAAAGGGTCATTTAGGTGTGTGGATTATTTTGGTATTCTTTATAGTATTGTTTTCCATAAGAGTCTTCTAACTGTGAAGGAATGATGCACAAACACCGATTCTTCTACTTATAGGACGATACAAGGGAAATCCGTCCCACTTATATAGAAAATATGGTTGGAAAGAAAGAAAGGGCCGGCCAGGAGCGCGTGGACTATTTTGGTATGCTTTATAGTATTGTTGCCCATAAGAGTCTTGTAATACAGAAGAAATGAAGTACATATACCAATTCAAGTTATTGGACGATTCGAGTGAAATCCGTCCAACTTAAAAAGAATATGGGGTTGGAGAGAAACCAAAGGGTCATTTAGGACCGCGTGGACTATTTTGGTATGCTTTATAGTATCGTTTTCCATAAGAGTCTTCTAACTGTGAAGGAATGATGCACAAACACCGATTCTACTTATTGGACGATTCGGGTGAAATCCGTCCCACTTCGATAGAAAAGAAGGTTGGGGAGAAAGAAAGGGCCGGTTAGGAGCGCGCGGAGTATTTTCGTATGCTTTATATTATTGTTGCCCATTAGAGTCTTATAATACAGAAGGAATGAAGTACATATACCGATTCAACATATTGGACGATTCGAGTGAAATCCGTCCCACTTAAAAAGAATATGGGGTTGGAGAGAAACCAAACAGTCATTTAGGACCGTGTGGACTATGTTGGTATGCTTTATAGTATTGTTGTCCGTAAGAGTCTTATAATTGTGAAGGAATGATGCACAAACACCGATTCTTCTACTTATAGGACGATACGGGTGAAATCCGTCCCACTTAGATAGAAAAGATGGTGGGAAAGAAAGAAAGGGCCGGTTAGGAGCGCGTGGACTATTTTGGTATGCTTTATAGTATTGTTGCCCATAAGAGTCTTATAATAGAGAAGGAATGAAGTACATATACCGATTCAACTTATTGGACGATTCGAGTGAAATCCGTCCCACTTAAAAAGAATATGGGGTAGGAGTGAAACCAAAGGGTCATTTAGGACCGTGTGGACTATTTTGGTATGCTTTATAGTATTGTTGTCCGTAAGAGTCTTATAATTGAGAAGGAATGATGCACAAACACCGATTCTTCTACTTATAGGACGATACGGGTGAAATCCGTCCCACTTAGATAGAAAAGATGGTTGGAAAGAAAGAAAGGGCCTGTTAGGAGCGCGTGGACTATTTTGGTATGCTTTATAGTATTGTTGCCCATAAGAGTCTTATAATAGAGAAGGAATGAAGTACATATACCGATTCAACTTATTGGACGATTCGAGTGAAATCCGTCCCACTTAAAAAGAATATGGGGTAGGAGTGAAACCAAAGGGTCATTTAGGACCGTGTGGACTATTTTGGTATGCTTTATAGTCTTGTTGTCCGTAAGAGTCTTATAATTGTGAAGGAATGATGCACAAACACCGATTCTTCTACTTATAGGACGATACGGGTGAAATCCGTCCCACTTAGATTGAAAAGATGGTTGGAAAGAAAGAAAGGGCCGGTTAGGAGCGCGTGGACTATTTTGGTATGCTTTATAGTATTGTTGCCCATAAGAGTCTTATAATAGAGAAGGAATGAAGTACATATACCGATTCAACTTATTGGACGATTCGAGTGAAATCCGTCCCACTTAAAAGGAATATGGGGTAGGAGTGAAACCAAAGGGTCATTTAGGACCGTGTGGACTATTTTGGTATGCTTTATAGTATTGTTTTCCATAAGAGTCTTCTAACTGTGAAGGAATGATGCACAAACACCGATTCTTCTACTTATAGGACGATACGGGTGAAATCCGTCCCACTTAGATAGAAAAGATGGTTGGAAAGAAAGAAAGGGCCGGTCAGGAGCGCGTGGACTATTTTGGTATGCTTTATAGTATTGTTGCCCAAAAGAGTCTTATAATAGAGAAGGAATGAAGTACATATACCGATTCAACTTATTGGACGATTCGAGTGAAATCCGTCCCACTTAAAAAGAATATGGGGTAGGAGTGAAACCAAAGGGTCATTTAGGACCGTGTGGACTATTTTGGTATGCTTTATAGTATTGTTGTCCGTAAGAGTCTTATAATTGTGAAGGAATGATGCACAAACACCGATTCTTCTACTTATAGGACGATACAAGGGAAATCCGTCCCACTTAGATAGAAAAGATGGTTGGAAAGAAAGATAGGGCCGGCCAGGAGCACGTGGACTATTTTGGTATGCTTTATAGTATTGTTGCCCATAAGAGTCTTGTAATACAGAAGAATTGAAGTACATATACCGATTCAAGTTATTGGACGATTCGAGTGAAATCCGTCCCACTTAAAAAGAATATGGGGTTGGAGAGAAACCAAACAGTCATTTAGGACCGTGTGGACTATTTTGGTATGCTTTATAGTATTGTTGTCCGTAAGAGTCTTATAATTGTGAAGGAATGATGCACAAACACCGATTCTTCTACTTATAGGACGATACGGGTGAAATCCGTCCCACTTAGATTGAAAAGATGGTTGGAAAGAAAGAAAGGGCCGGTTAGGAGCGCGTGGACTATTTTGGTATGCTTTATAGTATTGTTGCCCATAAGAGTCTTATAATAGAGAAGGAATGAAGTACATATACCGATTCAACTTATTGGACGATTCGAGTGAAATCCGTCCCACTTAAAAGGAATATGGGGTAGGAGTGAAACCAAAGGGTCATTTAGGACCGTGTGGACTATTTTGGTATGCTTTATAGTATTGTTTTCCATAAGAGTCTTCTAACTGTGAAGGAATGATGCACAAACACCGATTCTTCTACTTATAGGACGATACGGGTGAAATCCGTCCCACTTAGATAGAAAAGATGGTTGGAAAGAAAGAAAGGGCCGGTCAGGAGCGCGTGGACTATTTTGGTATGCTTTATAGTATTGTTGCCCATAAGAGTCTTATAATAGAGAAGGAATGAAGTACATATACCGATTCAACTTATTGGACGATTCGAGTGAAATCCGTCCCACTTAAAAAGAATATGGGGTAGGAGTGAAACCAAAGGGTCATTTAGGACCGTGTGGACTATTTTGGTATGCTTTATAGTATTGTTGTCCGTAAGAGTCTTATAATTGTGAAGGAATGATGCACAAACACCGATTCTTCTACTTATAGGACGATACAAGGGAAATCCGTCCCACTTAGATAGAAAAGATGGTTGGAAAGAAAGATAGGGCCGGCCAGGAGCACGTGGACTATTTTGGTATGCTTTATAGTATTGTTGCCCATAAGAGTCTTGTAATACAGAAGAATTGAAGTACATATACCGATTCAAGTTATTGGACGATTCGAGTGAAATCCGTCCCACTTAAAAAGAATATGGGGTTGGAGAGAAACCAAAGGGTCATTTAGGTGTGTGGATTATTTTGGTATTCTTTATAGTATTGTTTTCCATAAGAGTCTTCTAACTGTGAAGGAATGATGCACAAACACCGATTCTTCTACTTATAGGACGATACAAGGGAAATCCGTCCCACTTATATAGAAAATATGGTTGGAAAGAAAGAAAGGGCCGGCCAGGAGCGCGTGGACTATTTTGGTATGCTTTATAGTATTGTTGCCCATAAGAGTCTTGTAATACAGAAGAAATGAAGTACATATACCGATTCAAGTTATTGGACGATTCGAGTGAAATCCGTCCAACTTAAAAAGAATATGGGGTAGGAGAGAAACCAAAGGGTCATTTAGGACCGCGTGGACTATTTTGGTATGCTTTATAGTATCGTTTTCCATAAGAGTCTTCTAACTGTGATGGAATGATGCACAAACACCGATTCTACTTATTGGACGATACGGGTGAAATCCGTCCCACTTCGATAGAAGAGAAGGTTGGAGAGAAAGAAAGGGCCGGTTAGGAGCGCGCGGAGTATTTTCGTATGCTTTATATTATTGTTGCCCATTAAAGTCTTATAATACAGAAGGAGTGAAGTACATATACCGATTCAACTTATTGGACGATTCGAGTGAAATCCGTCCCACTTAAAAAGAATATGGGGTTGGAGAGAAACCAAACAGTCATTTAGGACCGTGTGGACTATTTTGGTATGCTTTATAGTATTGTTGTCCGTAAGAGTCTTATAATTGTGAAGGAATGATGCACAAACACCGATTCTTCTACTTATAGGACGATACAAGGGAAATCCGTCCAACTTAGATAGAAAAGATAGTTGGAAAGAAAGATAGGGCCAGCCAGGAGCACGTGGACTATTTTGGTATGCTTTATAGTATTGTTGCCCATAAGAGTATTGTAATACAGAAGAATTGATGTACATATACCGATACAAGTTATTGGACGATTCGAGTGAAATCCGTCCCACTTAAAAAGAATATGGGGTTGGAGAGAAACCAAACGGTCATTTAGGTGTGTGGATTATTTTGGTATGCTTTATAGTATTGTTTTCCATAAGAGTCTTGTAATACAGAAGAATTGAAGTACATATACCGATACAAGTTATTGGACGATTCGAGTGAAATCCGTCCCACTTAAAAAGAATATGGGGTTGGAGAGAAACCAAAGGGTCATTTAGGTGTGTGGATTATTTTGGTATGCTTTATAGTATTGTTTTCCATAAGAGTCTTATAACTGTGAAGGAATGATGCACAAACACCGATTCTTCTACTTATAGGACGATACAAGGGAAATCCGTCCCACTTAGATAGAAAAGATGGTTGGAAAGAAAGATAGGGCCGGCCAGGAGCACGTGGACTATTTTAGTATGCTTTATAGTATTGTTGCCCATAAGAGTCTTGTAATACAGAAGAATTGAAGTACATATACCGATTCAACTTATTGGACGATTCGAGTGAAATCCGTCCAACTTAAAAAGAATATGGGGTTGGAGAGAAACCAAAGGGTCATTTAGGACCGCGTGGACTATTTTGGCATGCTTTATAGTATCGTTTTCCATAAGAGTCTTCTAACTGTGAAGGAATGATGCACAAACACCGATTCTTCTACTTATAGGACGATACAAGGGAAATCCGTCCCACTTAGATAGAAAATATGGTTGGAAAGAAAGAAAGGGCCGGCCAGGAGCGCGTGGACTATTTTGGTATGCTTTATAGTATTGTTGCCCATAAGAGTCTTGTAATACAGAAGAAATCAAGTACATATACCGATTCAAGTTATTGGACGATTCGAGTGAAATCCGTCCCACTTAAAAAATTTATGGGGTTGGAGAGAAACCAAAGGGTCATTTAGGACCGCGTGGACTATTTTGGTATGCTTTATAGTATTGTTTTCCATAAGAGTCTTCTAACTGTGAAGGAATGATGCACAAACACCGATTCTACTTATTGGACGATTCGGGTGAAATCCGTCCCACTTCGATAGAAAAGAAGGTTGGGGAGAAAGAAAGGGCCGGTTAGGAGCGCGCGGAGTATTTTCGTATGCTTTATATTATTGTTGCCCATTAGAGTCTTATAATACAGAAGGAATGAAGTACATATACCGATTCAACTTATTGGACGATTCGAGTGAAATCCGTCCCACTTAAAAAGAATATGGGGTTGGAGAGAAACCAAACAGTCATTTAGGACTGTGTGGACTATGTTGGTATGCTTTATAGTATTGTTGTCCGTAAGAGTCTTATAATTGTGAAGGAATGATGCACAAACACCGATTCTTCTACTTATAGGACGATACGGGTGAAATCCGTCCCACTTAGATAGAAAAGATGGTTGGAAAGAAAGAAAGGGCCGGTTAGGAGCGCGTGGACTATTTTGGTATGCTTTATAGTATTGTTGCCCATAAGAGTCTTATAATAGAGAAGGAATGAAGTACATATACCGATTCAACTTATTGGACGATTCGAGTGAAATCCGTCCCACTTAAAAAGAATAAGGGGTAGGAGTGAAACCAAAGGGTCATTTAGGACCGTGTCGACTATTTTGGTATGCTTTATAGTATTGTTGTCCGTAAGAGTCTTATAATTGTGAAGGAATGATGCACAAACACCGATTCTTCTACTTATAGGACGATACGGGTGAAATCCGTCCCACTTAGATAGAAAAGATGGTTGGAAAGAAAGAAAGGGCCTGTTAGGAGCGCGTGGACTATTTTGGTATGCTTTATAGTATTGTTGCCCATAAGAGTCTTATAATAGAGAAGGAATGAAGTACATATACCGATTCAACTTATTGGACGATTCGAGTGAAATCCGTCCCACTTAAAAAGAATATGGGGTAGGAGTGAAACCAAATGGTCATTTAGGACCGTGTGGACTATTTTGGTATGCTTTATAGTATTGTTTTCCATAAGAGTCTTCTAACTGTGAAGGAATGATGCATAAACACCGATTCTTCTACTTATAGGACGATACAAGGGAAATCCGTCCCACTTAGATAGAAAAGATGGTTGGAAAGAAAGATAGGGCCAGCCAGGAGCACGTGGACTATTTTGGTATGCTTTATAGTATTGTTGCCCATAAGAGTCTTGTAATACAGAAGAATTGAAGTACATATACCGATTCAAGTTATTGGACGATTCGAGTGAAATCCGTCCCACTTAAAAAGAATATGGGGTTGGAGAGAAACCAAAGGGTCATTTAGGTGTGTGGATTATTTTGGTATGCTTTATAGTATTGTTTTCCATAAGAGTCTTATAACTGTGAAGGAATGATGCACAAACACCGATTCTTCTACTTATAGGACGATACAAGGGAAATCCGTCCCACTTAGATAGAAAAGATGGTTGAAAAGAAAGATAGGGCCGGCCAGGAGCACGTGGACTATTTTGGTATGCTTTATAGTATTGTTGCCCATAAGAGTCTTGTAATACAGAAGAATTGAAGTACATATACCGATTCAAGTTATTGGACGATTCGAGTGAAATCCGTCCCACTTAAAAAGAATATGGGGTTGGAGAGAAACCAAAGGGTCATTTAGGTGTGTGGATTATTTTGGTATTCTTTATAGTATTGTTTTCCATAAGAGTCTTCTAACTGTGAAGGAATGATGCACAAACACCGATTCTTCTACTTATAGGACGATACAAGGGAAATCCGTCCCACTTATATAGAAAATATCGTTGGAAAGAAAGAAAGGGCCGGCCAGGAGCGCGTGGACTATTTTGGTATGCTTTATAGTATTGTTGCCCATAAGAGTCTTGTAATACAGAAGAAATGAAGTACATATACCGATTCAAGTTATTGGACGATTCGAGTGAAATCCGTCCAACTTAAAAAGAATATGGGGTTGGAGAGAAACCAAAGGGTCATTTAGGACCGCGTGGACTATTTTGGTATGCTTTATAGTATCGTTTTCCATAAGAGTCTTCTAACTGTGAAGGAATGATGCACAAACACCGATTCTACTTATTGGACGATACGGGTGAAATCCGTCCCACTTCGATAGAAGAGAAGGTTGGAGAGAAAGAAAGGGCCGGTTAGGAGCGCGCGGAGTATTTTCGTATGCTTTATATTATTGTTGCCCATTAAAGTCTTATAATACAGAAGGAATGAAGTACATATACCGATTCAACTTATTGGACGATTCGAGTGAAATCCGTCCCACTTAAAAAGAATATGGGCTTGGAGAGAAACCAAACAGTCATTTAGGACCGTGTGGACTATTTTGGTATGCTTTATAGTATTGTTGTCCGTAAGAGTCTTATAATTGTGAAGGAATGATGCACAAACACCGATTCTTCTACTTATAGGACGATACAAGGGAAATCCGTCCAACTTAGATAGAAAAGATAGTTGGAAAGAAAGATAGGGCCAGCCAGGAGCACGTGGACTATTTTGGTATGCTTTATAGTATTGTTGCCCATAAGAGTATTGTAATACAGAAGAATTGATGTACATATACCGATACAAGTTATTGGACGATTCGAGTGAAATCCGTCCCACTTAAAAAGAATATGGGGTTGGAGAGAAACCAAAGGGTCATTTAGGTGTGTGGATTATTTTGGTATGCTTTATAGTATTGTTTTCCATAAGAGTCTTATAACTGTGAATGAATGATGCACAAACACCGATTCTTCTACTTATAGGACGATACAAGGGAAATCCGTCCCACTTTGATAGAAAAGATGGTTGGAAAGAAAGATAGGGCCGGCCAGGAGCACGTGGACTATTTTGGTATGCTTTATAGTATTGTTGCCCACAAGAGTCTTGTAATACAGAAGAATTGAAGTACATATACCGATTCAACTTATTGGACGATTCGAGTGAAATCCGTCCAACTTAAAAAGAATATGGGGTTGGAGAGAAACCAAAGGGTCATTTAGGACCGCGTGGACTATTTTGGTATGCTTTATAGTATTGTTGCCCATAAGAGTCTTGTAATACAGAAGAAATTAAGTACATATACCGATTCAAGTTATTGGACGATTCGAGTGAAATCCGTCCCACTTAAAAAGAATATGGGGTTGGAGAGAAACCAAAGGGTCATTTAGGACCGCGTGGACTATTTTGGTATGCTTTATAGTATTGTTTTCCATAAGAGTCTTCTAACTGTGAAGGAATGATGCACAAACACCGATTCTACTTATTGGACGATACGTGTGAAATCCGTCCCACTTCGATAGAAGAGAAGGTTGGAGAGAAAGAAAGGGCCGGTTAGGAGCGCGCGGAGTATTTTCGTATGCTTTATATTATTGTTGCCCATTAAAGTCTTATAATACAGAAGGAATGAAGTACATATACCGATTCAACATATTGGACGATTCGAGTGAAATCCGTCCCACTTAAAAAGAATATGGGCTTGGAGAGAAACCAAACAGTCATTTAGGACCGTGTGGACTATTTTGGTATGCTTTATAGTATTGTTGTCTGTAAGAGTCTTATAATTGTGAAGGAATGATGCACAAACACCGATTCTTCTACTTATAGGACGATACAAGGGAAATCCGTCCAACTTAGATAGAAAAGATAGTTGGAAAGAAAGATAGGGCCAGCCAGGAGCACGTGGACTATTTTGGTATGCTTTATAGTATTGTTGCCCATAAGAGTATTGTAATACAGAAGAATTGATGTACATATACCGATACAAGTTATTGGACGATTCGAGTGAAATCCGTCCCACTTAAAAAGAATATGGGGTTGGAGAGAAACCAAAGGGTCATTTAGGTGTGTGGATTATTTTGGTATGCTTTATAGTATTGTTTTCCATAAGAGTCTTATAACTGTGAATGAATGATGCACAAACACCGATTCTTCTACTTATAGGACGATACAAGGGAAATCCGTCCCACTTAGATAGAAAAGATGGTTGGAAAGAAAGATAGGGCCGGCCAGGAGCACGTGGACTATTTTGGTATGCTTTATAGTATTGTTGCCCACAAGAGTCTTGTAATACAGAAGAATTGAAGTACATATACCGATTCAACTTATTGGACGATTCGAGTGAAATCCGTCCAACTTAAAAAGAATATGGGGTTGGAGAGAAACCAAAGGGTCATTTAGGACCGCGTGGACTATTTTGGTATGCTTTATAGTATTGTTGCCCATAAGAGTCTTGTAATACAGAAGAAATTAAGTACATATACCGATTCAAGTTATTGGACGATTCGAGTGAAATCCGTCCCACTTAAAAAGAATATGGGGTTGGAGAGAAACCAAAGGGTCATTTAGGACCGCGTGGACTATTTTGGAATGCTTTATAGTATTGTTTTCCATAAGAGTCTTCTAACTGTGAAGGAATGATGCACAAACACCGATTCTACTTATTGGACGATACGTGTGAAATCCGTCCCACTTCGATAGAAGAGAAGGTTGGAGAGAAAGAAAGGGCCGGTTAGGAGCGCGCGGAGTATTTTCGTATGCTTTATATTATTGTTGCCCATTAAAGTCTTATAATACAGAAGGAATGAAGTACATATACCGATTCAACATATTGGACGATTCGAGTGAAATCCGTCCCACTTAAAAAGAATATGGGCTTGGAGAGAAACCAAACAGTCATTTAGGACCGTGTGGACTATTTTGGTATGCTTTATAGTATTGTTGTCCGTAAGAGTCTTATAATTGTGAAGGAATGATGCACAAACACCGATTCTTCTACTTATAGGACGATACAAGGGAAATCCGTCCAACTTAGATAGAAAAGATAGTTGGAAAGAAAGATAGGGCCAGCCAGGAGCACGTGGACTATTTTGGTATGCTTTATAGTATTGTTGCCCATAAGAGTATTGTAATACAGAAGAATTGATGTACATATACCGATACAAGTTATTGGACGATTCGAGTGAAATCCGTCCCACTTAAAAAGAATATGGGGTTGGAGAGAAACCAAAGGGTCATTTAGGTGTGTGGATTATTTTGGTATGCTTTATAGTATTGTTTTCCATAAGAGTCTTATAACTGTGAATGAATGATGCACAAACACCGATTCTTCTACTTATAGGACGATACAAGGGAAATCCGTCCCACTTAGATAGAAAAGATGGTTGGAAAGAAAGATAGGGCCGGCCAGGAGCACGTGGACTATTTTGGTATGCTTTATAGTATTGTTGCCCATAAGAGTCTTGTAATACCGAAGAATTGAAGTACATATACCGATTCAACTTATTGGACGATTCGAGTGAAATCCGTCCAACTTAAAAAGAATATGGGGTTGGAGAGAAACCAAAGGGTCATTTAGGACCGCGTGGACTATTTTGGTATGCTTTATAGTATTGTTGCCCATAAGAGTCTTGTAATATAGAAGAAATTAAGTACATATACCGATTCAAGTTATTGGACGATTCGAGTGAAATCCGTCCCACTTAAAAAGAATATGGGGTTGGAGAGAAACCAAAGGGTCATTTAGGACCGCGTGGACTATTTTGGTATGCTTTATAGTATTGTTTTCCATAAGAGTCTTCTAACTGTGAAGGAATGATGCACACACACCGATTCTACTTATTGGACGATACGGGTGAAATCCGTCCCACTTCGATAGAAAAGAAGGTTGGGGAGAAAGAAAGGGCCGGTTAGGAGCGCGCGGAGTATTTTCGTATGCTTTATATTATTGTTGCCCATTAGAGTCTTATAATACAGAAGGAATGAAGTACATATACCGATTCAACTTATTGGACGATTCGAGTGAAATCCGTCCCACTTAAAAAGAATATGGGCTTGGAGAGAAACCAAACAGTCATTTAGGACCGTGTGGACTATTTTGGTATGCTTTATAGTATTGTTGTCCGTAAGAGTCTTATAATTGTGAAGGAATGATGCACAAACACCGATTCTTCTACTTATAGGACGATACAAGGGAAATCCGTCCAACTTAGATAGAAAAGATAGTTGGAAAGAAAGATAGGGCCAGCCAGGAGCACGTGGACTATTTTGGTATGCTTTATAGTATTGTTGCCCATAAGAGTATTGTAATACAGAAGAATTGATGTACATATACCGATACAAGTTATTGGACGATTCGAGTGAAATCCGTCCCACTTAAAAAGAATATGGGGTTGGAGAGAAACCAAAGGGTCATTTAGGTGTGTGGATTATTTTGGTATGCTTTATAGTATTGTTTTCCATAAGAGTCTTATAACTGTGAATGAATGATGCACAAACACCGATTCTTCTACTTATAGGACGATACAAGGGAAATCCGTCCCACTTAGATAGAAAAGATGGTTGGAAAGAAAGATAGGGCCGGCCAGGAGCACGTGGACTATTTTGGTATGCTTTATAGTATTGTTGCCCATAAGAGTCTTGTAATACCGAAGAATTGAAGTACATATACCGATTCAACTTATTGGACGATTCGAGTGAAATCCGTCCAACTTAAAAAGAATATGGGGTTGGAGAGAAACCAAAGGGTCATTTAGGACCGCGTGGACTATTTTGGTATGCTTTATAGTATTGTTGCCCATAAGAGTCTTGTAATATAGAAGAAATTAAGTACATATACCGATTCAAGTTATTGGACGATTCGAGTGAAATCCGTCCCACTTAAAAAGAATATGGGGTTGGAGAGAAACCAAAGGGTCATTTAGGACCGCGTGGACTATTTTGGTATGCTTTATAGTATTGTTTTCCATAAGAGTCTTCTAACTGTGAAGGAATGATGCACACACACCGATTCTACTTATTGGACGATACGGGTGAAATCCGTCCCACTTCGATAGAAAAGAAGGTTGGGGAGAAAGAAAGGGCCGGTTAGGAGCGCGCGGAGTATTTTCGTATGCTTTATATTATTGTTGCCCATTAGAGTCTTATAATACAGAAGGAATGAAGTACATATACCGATTCAACTTATTTGACGATTCGAGTGAAATCCGTCCCACTTAAAAAGAATATGGGCTTGGAGAGAAACCAAACAGTCATTTAGGACCGTGTGGACTATTTTGGTATGCTTTATAGTATTGTTGTCCGTAAGAGTCTTATAATTGTGAAGGAATGATGCACAAACACCGATTCTTCTACTTATAGGACGATACAAGGGAAATCCGTCCAACTTAGATAGAAAAGATAGTTGGAAAGAAAGATAGGGCCAGCCAGGAGCACGTGGACTATTTTGGTATGCTTTATAGTATTGTTGCCCATAAGAGTATTGTAATACAGAAGAATTGATGTACATATACCGATACAAGTTATTGGACGATTCGAGTGAAATCCGTCCCACTTAAAAAGAATATGGGGTTGGAGAGAAACCAAAGGGTCATTTAGGTGTGTGGATTATTTTGGTATGCTTTATAGTATTGTTTTCCATAAGAGTCTTATAACTGTGAATGAATGATGCACAAACACCGATTCTTCTACTTATAGGACGATACAAGGGAAATCCGTCCCACTTAGATAGAAAAGATGGTTGGAAAGAAAGATAGGGCCGGCCAGGAGCACGTGGACTATTTTGGTATGCTTTATAGTATTGTTGCCCATAAGAGTCTTGTAATACCGAAGAATTGAAGTACATATACCGATTCAACTTATTGGACGATTCGAGTGAAATCCGTCCAACTTAAAAAGAATATGGGGTTGGAGAGAAACCAAAGGGTCATTTAGGACCGCGTGGACTATTTTGGTATGCTTTATAGTATTGTTGCCCATAAGAGTCTTGTAATATAGAAGAAATTAAGTACATATACCGATTCAAGTTATTGGACGATTCGAGTGAAATCCGTCCCACTTAAAAAGAATATGGGGTTGGAGAGAAACCAAAGGGTCATTTAGGACCGCGTGGACTATTTTGGTATGCTTTATAGTATTGTTTTCCATAAGAGTCTTCTAACTGTGAAGGAATGATGCACACACACCGATTCTACTTATTGGACGATACGGGTGAAATCCGTCCCACTTCGATAGAAAAGAAGGTTGGGGAGAAAGAAAGGGCCGGTTAGGAGCGCGCGGAGTATTTTCGTATGCTTTATATTATTGTTGCCCATTAGAGTCTTATAATACAGAAGGAATGAAGTACATATACCGATTCAACTTATTTGACGATTCGAGTGAAATCCGTCCCACTTAAAAAGAATATGGGCTTGGAGAGAAACCAAACAGTCATTTAGGACCGTGTGGACTATTTTGGTATGCTTTATAGTATTGTTGTCCGTAAGAGTCTTATAATTGTGAAGGAATGATGCACAAACACCGATTCTTCTACTTATAGGACGATACAAGGGAAATCCGTCCAACTTAGATAGAAAAGATAGTTGGAAAGAAAGATAGGGCCAGCCAGGAGCACGTGGACTATTTTGGTATGCTTTATAGTATTGTTGCCCATAAGAGTATTGTAATACAGAAGAATTGATGTACATATACCGATACAAGTTATTGGACGATTCGAGTGAAATCCGTCCCACTTAAAAAGAATATGGGGTTGGAGAGAAACCAAAGGGTCATTTAGGTGTGTGGATTATTTTGGTATGCTTTATAGTATTGTTTTCCATAAGAGTCTTATAACTGTGAATGAATGATGCACAAACACCGATTCTTCTACTTATAGGACGATACAAGGGAAATCCGTCCCACTTAGATAGAAAAGATGGTTGGAAAGAAAGATAGGGCCGGCCAGGAGCACGTGGACTATTTTGGTATGCTTTATAGTATTGTTGCCCATAAGAGTCTTGTAATACCGAAGAATTGAAGTACATATACCGATTCAACTTATTGGACGATTCGAGTGAAATCCGTCCAACTTAAAAAGAATATGGGGTTGGAGAGAAACCAAAGGGTCATTTAGGACCGCGTGGACTATTTTGGTATGCTTTATAGTATTGTTGCCCATAAGAGTCTTGTAATATAGAAGAAATTAAGTACATATACCGATTCAAGTTATTGGACGATTCGAGTGAAATCCGTCCCACTTAAAAAGAATATGGGGTTGGAGAGAAACCAAAGGGTCATTTAGGACCGCGTGGACTATTTTGGTATGCTTTATAGTATTGTTTTCCATAAGAGTCTTCTAACTGTGAAGGAATGATGCACACACACCGATTCTACTTATTGGACGATACGGGTGAAATCCGTCCCACTTCGATAGAAAAGAAGGTTGGGGAGAAAGAAAGGGCCGGTTAGGAGCGCGCGGAGTATTTTCGTATGCTTTATATTATTGTTGCCCATTAGAGTCTTATAATACAGAAGGAATGAAGTACATATACCGATTCAACTTATTGGACGATTCGAGTGAAATCCGTCCCACTTAAAAAGAATATGGGCTTGGAGAGAAACCAAACAGTCATTTAGGACCGTGTGGACTATTTTGGTATGCTTTATAGTATTGTTGTCCGTAAGAGTCTTATAATTGTGAAGGAATGATGCACAAACACCGATTCTTCTACTTATAGGACGATACAAGGGAAATCCGTCCAACTTAGATAGAAAAGATAGTTGGAAAGAAAGATAGGGCCAGCCAGGAGCACGTGGACTATTTTGGTATGCTTTATAGTATTGTTGCCCATAAGAGTATTGTAATACAGAAGAATTGATGTACATATACCGATACAAGTTATTGGACGATTCGAGTGAAATCCGTCCCACTTAAAAAGAATATGGGGTTGGAGAGAAACCAAAGGGTCATTTAGGTGTGTGGATTATTTTGGTATGCTTTATAGTATTGTTTTCCATAAGAGTCTTATAACTGTGAATGAATGATGCACAAACACCGATTCTTCTACTTATAGGACGATACAAGGGAAATCCGTCCCACTTAGATAGAAAAGATGGTTGGAAAGAAAGATAGGGCCGGCCAGGAGCACGTGGACTATTTTGGTATGCTTTATAGTATTGTTGCCCATAAGAGTCTTGTAATACCGAAGAATTGAAGTACATATACCGATTCAACTTATTGGACGATTCGAGTGAAATCCGTCCAACTTAAAAAGAATATGGGGTTGGAGAGAAACCAAAGGGTCATTTAGGACCGCGTGGACTATTTTGGTATGCTTTATAGTATTGTTGCCCATAAGAGTCTTGTAATATAGAAGAAATTAAGTACATATACCGATTCAAGTTATTGGACGATTCGAGTGAAATCCGTCCCACTTAAAAAGAATATGGGGTTGAAGAGAAACCAAAGGGTCATTTAGGACCGCGTGGACTATTTTGGTATGCTTTATAGTATTGTTTTCCATAAGAGTCTTCTAACTATGAAGGAATGATGCACACACACCGATTCTACTTATTGGACGATACGGGTGAAATCCGTCCCACTTCGATAGAAAAGAAGGTTGGGGAGAAAGAAAGGGCCGGTTAGGAGCGCGCGGAGTATTTTCGTATGCTTTATATTATTGTTGCCCATTAGAGTCTTATAATACAGAAGGAATGAAGTACATATACCGATTCAACTTATTGGACGATTCGAGTGAAATCCGTCCCACTTAAAAAGAATATGGGGTTGGAGAGAAACCAAACAGTCATTTAGGACCGTGTGGACTATGTTGGTATGCTTTATAGTATTGTTGTCCGTAAGAGTCTTATAATTGTGAAGGAATGATGCACAAACACCGATTCTTCTACTTATAGGACGATACGGGTGAAATCCATCCCACTTAGATAGAAAAGATGGTTGGAAAGAAAGAAAGGGCCGGTGAGGAGCGCGTGGACTATTTTGGTATGCTTTATAGTATTGTTGCCCATAAGAGTCTTATAATAGAGAAGGAATAAAGTACATATACCGATTCAACTTATTGGACGATTCGAGTGAAATCCGTCCCACTTAAAAAGAATATGGGGAAGGAGTGAAACCAAAGGGTCATTTAGGACCGTGTGGACTATTTTGGTATGCTTTATAGTATTGTTGTCCGTAAGAGTCTTATAATTGTGAAGGAATGATGCACAAACACCGATTCTTCTACTTATAGGACGATACGGGTGAAATCCGTCCCACTTAGATAGAAAAGATGGTTGGAAAGAAAGAAAGGGCCTGTTAGGAGCGCGTGGACTATTTTGGTATGCTTTATAGTATTGTTGCCCATAAGAGTCTTATAATAGAGAAGGAATGAAGTACATATACCGATTCAAGTTATTGGACGATTCGAGTGAAATCCGTCCCACTTAAAAAGAATATGGGGTAGGAGTGAAACCAAAGGGTCATTTAGGACCGTGTGGACTATTTTGGTATGCTTTATAGTATTGTTTTCCATAAGAGTCTTCTAACTGTGAAGGAATGATGCAGAAACACCGATTCTTCTACTTATAGGACGATACAAGGGAAATCCGTCCCACTTAGATAGAAAAGATGGTTGGAAAGAAAGATAGGGCCGGCCAGGAGCACGTGGACTATTTTGGTATGCTTTATAGTATTGTTGCCCATAAGAGTCTTGTAATACCGAAGAATTGAAGTACATATACCGATTCAACTTATTGGACGATTCGAGTGAAATCCGTCCAACTTAAAAAGAATATGGGGTTGGAGAGAAACCAAAGGGTCATTTAGGACCGCGTGGACTATTTTGGTATGCTTTATAGTATTGTTTTCCATAAGAGTCTTCTAACTGTGAAGGAATGATGCACACACACCGATTCTACTTATTGGACGATACGGGTGAAATCCGTCCCACTTCGATAGAAAAGAAGGTTGGGGAGAAAGAAAGGGCCGGTTAGGAGCGCGCGGAGTATTTTCGTATGCTTTATATTATTGTTGCCCATTAGAGTCTTATAATACAGAAGGAATGAAGTACATATACCGATTCAACTTATTGGACGATTCGAGTGAAATCCGTCCCACTTAAAAAGAATATGGGCTTGGAGAGAAACCAAACAGTCATTTAGGACCGTGTGGACTATTTTGGTATGCTTTATAGTATTGTTGTCCGTAAGAGTCTTATAATTGTGAAGGAATGATGCACAAACACCGATTCTTCTACTTATAGGACGATACAAGGGAAATCCGTCCAACTTAGATAGAAAAGATAGTTGGAAAGAAAGATAGGGCCAGCCAGGAGCACGTGGACTATTTTGGTATGCTTTATAGTATTGTTGACCATAAGAGTATTGTAATACAGAAGAATTGATGTACATATACCGATACAAGTTATTGGACGATTCGAGTGAAATCCGTCCCACTTAAAAAGAATATGGGGTTGGAGAGAAACCAAAGGGTCATTTAGGTGTGTGGATTATTTTGGTATGCTTTATAGTATTGTTTTCCATAAGAGTCTTATAACTGTGAATGAATGATGCACAAACACCGATTCTTCTACTTATAGGACGATACAAGGGAAATCCGTCCCACTTAGATAGAAAAGATGGTTGGAAAGAAAGATAGGGCCGGCCAGGAGCACGTGGACTATTTTGGTATGCTTTATAGTATTGTTGCCCATAAGAGTCTTGTAATACCGAAGAATTGAAGTACATATACCGATTCAACTTATTGGACGATTCGAGGGAAATCCGTCCAACTTAAAAAGAATATGGGGTTGGAGAGAAACCAAAGGGTCATTTAGGACCGCGTGGACTATTTTGGTATGCTTTATAGTATTGTTGCCCATAAGAGTCTTGTAATATAGAAGAAATTAAGTACATATACCGATTCAAGTTATTGGACGATTCGAGTGAAATCCGTCCCACTTAAAAAGAATATGGGGTTGAAGAGAAACCAAAGGGTCATTTAGGACCGCGTGGACTATTTTGGTATGCTTTATAGTATTGTTTTCCATAAGAGTCTTCTAACTGTGAAGGAATGATGCACACACACCGATTCTACTTATTGGACGATACGGGTGAAATCCGTCCCACTTCGATAGAAAAGAAGGTTGGGGAGAAAGAAAGGGCCGGTTAGGAGCGCGCGGAGTATTTTCGTATGCTTTATATTATTGTTGCCCATTAGAGTCTTATAATACAGAAGGAATGAAGTACATATACCGATTCAACTTATTGGACGATTCGAGTGAAATCCGTCCCACTTAAAAAGAATATGGGGTTGGAGAGAAACCAAACAGTCATTTAGGACCGTGTGGACTATGTTGGTATGCTTTATAGTATTGTTGTCCGTAAGAGTCTTATAATTGTGAAGGAATGATGCACAAACACCGATTCTTCTACTTATAGGACGATACGGGTGAAATCCATCCCACTTAGATAGAAAAGATGGTTGGAAAGAAAGAAAGGGCCGGTGAGGAGCGCGTGGACTATTTTGGTATGCTTTATAGTATTGTTGCCCATAAGAGTCTTATAATAGAGAAGGAATAAAGTACATATACCGATTCAACTTATTGGACGATTCGAGTGAAATCCGTCCCACTTAAAAAGAATATGGGGAAGGAGTGAAACCAAAGGGTCATTTAGGACCGTGTGGACTATTTTGGTATGCTTTATAGTATTGTTGTCCGTAAGAGTCTTATAATTGTGAAGGAATGATGCACAAACACCGATTCTTCTACTTATAGGACGATACGGGTGAAATCCGTCCCACTTAGATAGAAAAGATGGTTGGAAAGAAAGAAAGGGCCTGTTAGGAGCGCGTGGACTATTTTGGTATGCTTTATAGTATTGTTGCCCATAAGAGTCTTATAATAGAGAAGGAATGAAGTACATATACCGATTCAAGTTATTGGACGATTCGAGTGAAATCCGTCCCACTTAAAAAGAATATGGGGTAGGAGTGAAACCAAAGGGTCATTTAGGACCGTGTGGACTATTTTGGTATGCTTTATAGTATTGTTTTCCATAAGAGTCTTCTAACTGTGAAGGAATGATGCAGAAACACCGATTCTTCTACTTATAGGACGATACAAGGGAAATCCGTCCCACTTAGAAAGAAAAGATGGTTGGAAAGAAAGATAGGGCCAGCCAGGAGCACGTGGACTATTTTGGTATGCTTTATAGTATTGTTGCCCATAAGAGTCTTGTAATACAGAAGAATTGAAGTACATATACCGATTCAAGTTATTGGACGATTCGAGTGAAATCCGTCTCACTTAAAAAGAATATGGGGTTGGAGAGAAACCAAAGGGTCATTTAGGACCGCGTAGACTATTTTGGTATGCTTTATAGTATTGTTTTCATAAGAGTCTTCTAACTGTGAAGGAATGATGCACAAACACCGATTCTACTTATTGGACGATACGGGTGAAATCCGTCCCACTTCGATAGAAAAGAAGGTTGGAGAGAAAGAAATGGCCGGTTAGGAGCGCGCGGAGTATTTTATTATGCTTTATATTATTGTTGCCCATTAAAGTCTTATAATACAGAAGGAATGAAGTACATATACCGATTCAACTTATTGTACGATTCGAGTGAAATCCGTCCCACTTAGATAGAAAAGATGGTTGGAAAGAAAGGTAGGGCCGGCCAGGAGCACGTGGACTATTTTCGTATGCTTTATAGTATTGTTGCCCATAAGAGTCTTGTAATACAGAAGAATTGATGTACATATACCGATTCAAGTTATTGGACGATTCGAGTGAAATCCGTCCCACTTAAAAAGAATATGGGGTTGGAGAGAAACCAAAGGGTCATTTAGGTGTGTGGTTTATTTTGGTATGCTTTATTGTATTGTTTTCCATAAGAGTCTTCTAACTGTGAAGGAATGATGCACAAACACCGATTCTTCTACTTATAGGACGATACAAGGGAAATCCGTCCCACTTAGATAGAAAATATGGTTGGAAAGAAAGAAAGGGCCGGCCAGGAGCGCGTGGACTATTTTGGTATGCTTTATAGTATTGTTGCCCAAAAGAGTCTTGTAATACAGAAGAAATGAAGTACATATACCGATTCAAGTTATTGGACGATTCGAGTGAAATCCGTCCCACTTAAAAAGAATATGGGGTTGGAGAGAAACCAAAGGGTCATTTAGGACCGCGTGGACTATTTTGGTATGCTTTATAGTATTGTTTTCCATAAGAGTCTTCTAACTGTGAAGGAATGATGCACAAACACCGATTCTACTTATTGGACGATACGGGTGAAATCCGTTCCACTTCGATAGAAAAGAAGGTTGGAGAGAAAGAAAGGGCCGGTTAGGAGCGCGCGGAGTATTTTCGTATGCTTTATATTATTGTTGCCCATTAAAGTCTTATAATACAGAAGGAATGAAGTACATATACCGATTCAACTTATTGGACGATTCGAGTGAAATCCGTCCCACTTAAAAAGAATATGGGGTTGGAGAGAAACCAAACAGTCATTTAGGACCGTGTGGACTATTTTGGTATGCTTTATAGTATTGTTGTCCGTAAGAGTCTTATAATTGTGAAGGAATGATGCACAAACACCGATTCTTCTACTTATAGGACGATACAAGGGAAATCCGTCCCACTTAGATAGAAAAGATGGTTGGAAAGAAAGATAGGGCCAGCCAGGAGCACGTGGACTATTTTGGTATGCTTTATAGTATTGTTGCCCATAAGAGTCTTGTAATACAGAAGAATTGAAGTACATATACCGATTCAAGTTATTGGACGATTCGAGTGAAATCCGTCCCACTTAAAAAGAATATGGGGTTGGAGAGAAACCAAAGGGTCATTTAGGTGTGTGGATTATTTTGGTATGCTTTATAGTATTGTTTTCCATAAGAGTCTTATAACTGTGAAGGAATGATGCACAAACACCGATTCTTCTACTTATAGGTCGATACAAGGGAAATCCGTCCCACTTAGATAGAAAAGATGGTTGGAAAGAAAGATAGGGCCGGCCAGGAGCACGTGGACTATTTTGGTATGCTTTATGGTATTGTTGCCCATAAGAGTCTTGTAATACAGAAGAATTGAAGTACATATACCGATTCAACTTATTGGACGATTCGAGTGAAATCCGTCCAACTTAAAAAGAATATGGGGTTGGAGAGAAACCAAAGGGTCATTTAGGACCGCGTGGACTATTTTGGTATGCTTTATAGTATCGTTTTCCATAAGAGTCTTCTAACTGTGAAGGAATGATGCACAAACACCGATTCTTCTACTTATAGGACGATACAAGGGAAATCCATCCCACTTAGATAGAAAATATGGTTGGAAAGAAAGAAAGGGCCGGCCAGGAGCGCGTGGACTATTTTGGTATGCTTTATAGTATTGTTGCTCATAAGAGTCTTGTAATACAGAAGAAATCAAGTACATATACCGATTCAAGTTATTGGACGATTCGAGTGAAATCCGTCCCACTTAAAAAGAATATGGGGTTGGAGAGAAACCAAAGGGTCATTTAGGACCGCGTGGACAATTTTGGTATGCTTTATAGTATTGTTTTCCATAAGAGTCTTCTAACTGTGAAGGAATGATGCACAAACACCGATTCTACTTATTGGACGATACGGGTGAAATCCGTCCCACTTCGATAGAAAAGAAGGTTGGGGAGAAAGAAAGGGCCGGTTAGGAGCGCGCGGAGTATTTTCGTATGCTTTATATTATTGTTGCCCATTAGAGTCTTATAATACAGAAGGAATGAAGTACATATACCGATTCAACTTATTGGACGATTCGAGTGAAATCCGCCCCACTTAAAAAGAATATGGGGTTGGAGAGAAACCAAACAGTCATTTAGGACCGTGTGGACTATGTTGGTATGCTTTATAGTATTGTTGTCCGTAAGAGTCTTATAATTGTGAAGGAATGATGCACAAACACCGATTCTTCTACTTATAGGACGATACGGGTGAAATCCGTCCCACTTAGATAGAAAAGATGGTTGGAAAGAAAGAAAGGGCCGGTTAGGAGCGCGTGGACTATTTTGGTATGCATTATAGTATTGTTGCCCATAAGAGTCTTATAATAGAGATGGAATGAAGTACATATACCGATTCAACTTATTGGACGATTCGAGTGAAATCCGTCCCACTTAAAAAGAATATGGGGTAGGAGTGAAACCAAAGGGTCATTTAGGACCGTGTGGACTATTTTGGTATGCTTTATAGTATTGTTGTCCGTAAGAGTCTTATAATTGTGATGGAATGATGCACAAACACCGATTTTTCTACTTATAGGACGATACGGGTGAAATCCGTCCCACTTAGATAGAAAAGATGGTTGGAAAGAAAGAAAGGGCCGGTTAGGAGCGCGTGGACTATTTTGGTATGCTTTATAGTATTGTTGCCCATAAGAGTCTTATAATAGAGAAGGAATGAAGTACATATACCGATTCAACTTATTGGACGATTCGAGTGAAATCCGTCCCACTTAAAAAGAATATGGGGTAGGAGTGAAACCAAAGGGTCATTTTGGACCGTGTGGACTATTTTGGTATGCTTTATAGTATTGTTTTCCATAAGAGTCTTCTAACTGTGAAGGAATGATGCACAAACACCGATTCTTCTACTTATAGGACGATACAAGGGAAATCCGTCCCACTTAGATAGAAAAGATGGTTGGAAAGAAAGATAGGGCCAGCCAGGAGCACGTGGACTATTTTGGTATGCTTTATAGTATTGTTGCCCATAAGAGTCTTGTAATACAGAAGAATTGAAGTACATATACCGATTCAAGTTATTGGACGATTCGAGTGAAATCCGTCCCACTTAAAAAGAATATGGGGTTGGAGAGAAACCAAAGGGTCATTTAGGTGTGTGGATTATTTTGGTATGCTTTATAGTATTGTTTTCCATAAGAGTCTTCTAACTGTGAAGGAATGATGCACAAACACCGTTTCTTCTACTTATAGGACGATACAAGGGAAATCCGTCCCACTTAGATAGAAAATATGGTTGGAAAGAAAGATAGGGCTGGCCAGGAGCGCGTGGACTATTTTGGTATGCTTTATAGTATTGTTGCCCATAAGAGTCTTGTAATACAGAAGAAATCAAGTACATATACCGATTCAAGTTATTGGACGATTCGAGTGAAATCCGTCCCACTTAAAATGAATATGGGGTTGGAGAGAAACCAAAGGGTCATTTAGGACCGCGTGGACTATTTTGGTATGCTTTATAGTATTGTTTTCCATAAGAGTCTTCTAACTGTGAAGGAATGATGCACAAACACCGATTCTACTTATTGGACGATACGGGTGAAATCCGTCCCACTTCGATAGAAAAGACGGTTGGAGAGAAAGAAAGGGCCGGTTAGGAGCGCGCGGAGTATTTTCGTATGCTTTATATTATTGTTGCCCATTAGAGTCTTATAATACAGAAGGAATGAAGTACATATACCGATTCAACTTATTGGACAATTCGAGTGAAATCCGTCCCACTTAAAAAGAATATGGGGTTGGAGAGAAACCAAACAGTCATTTAGGACCGTGTGGACTATTTTGGTATGCTTTATAGTATTGTTGTCCGTAAGAGTCTTCTAACTGTGAAGGAATGATGCACAAACACCGATTCTACTTATTGGACGATACGGGTGAAATCCGTCCCACTTCGATAGAAAAGAAGGTTGGAGAGAAAGAAAGGGCCGGTTAGGAGTGCGCGGAGTATTTTCGTATGCTTTATATTATTGTTGCCCATTAGAGTCTTATAATACAGAAGGAATGAAGTACATATACCGATTCAACTTATTGGACAATTCGAGTGAAATCCGTCCCACTTAAAAAGAATATGGGGTTGGAGAGAAACCAAACAGTCATTTAGGACCGTGTGGACTATTTTGGTATGCTTTATAGTATTGTTGTCCGTAAGAGTCTTATAATTGTGAAGGAATGATGCACAAACACCGATTCTTCTACTTATAGGACGATACGGGTGAAATCCGTCCCACTTAGATAGAAAAGATGGTTGGAAAGAAAGAAAGGGCCGGTTAGGAACGCGTGGAGTATTTTGGTATGCTTTATAGTATTGTTGCCCATAAGAGTCTGATAATAGAGAAGGAATGAAGTACATATACCGATTCAACTTATTGGACGATTCGAGTGAAATCCGTCCCACTTAAAAAGAATATGGGGTAGGAGTGAAACCAAAGGGTCATTTAGGACCGTGTGGACTATTTTGGTATGCTTTATAGTATTGTTTTCCATAAGAGTCTTATAACTGTGAAGGAATGATGCACAAACACCGATTCTTCTACTTATAGGACGATACAAGGGAAATTCGTCCCACTTAGATAGAAAAGATGGTTGGAAAGAAAGATAGGGCCAGCCAGGAGCACGTGGACTATTTTGGTATGCTTTATAGTATTGTTGCCCATAAGAGTCTTGTAATACAGAAGAATTGAAGTACATATACCGATTCAAGTTATTGGACGATTCGAGTGAAATCCGTCCCACTTAAAAAGAATATGGGGTTGGAGAGAAACCAAAGGGTCATTTAGGTGTGTGGATTATTTTGGTATGCTTTATAGTATTGTTTTCCATAAGAGTCTTCTAACTGTGAAGGAATGATGCACAAACACCGTTTCTTCTACTTATAGGACGATACAAGGGAAATCCGTCCCACTTAGATAGAAAATATGGTTGGAAAGAAAGAAAGGGCTGGCCAGGAGCGCGTGGACTATTTTGGTATGCTTTATAGTATTGTTGCCCATAAGAGTCTTGTAATACAGAAGAAATCAAGTACATATACCGATTCAAGTTATTGGACGATTCGAGTGAAATCCGTCCCACTTAAAAAGAATATGGGGTTGGAGAGAAACGAAAGGGTCATTTAGGTGTGTGGATTATTTTGGTGTGCTTTATAGTATTGTTTTCCATAAGAGTCTTCTAACTGTGAAGGAATGATGCACAAACACCGTTTCTTCTACTTATAGGACGATACAAGGGAAATCCGTCCCACTTAGATAGAAAATATGGTTGGAAAGAAAGAAAGGGCTGGCCAGGAGCGCGTGGACTATTTTGGTATGCTTTATAGTATTGTTGCCCATAAGAGTCTTGTAATACAGAAGAAATCAAGTACATATACCGATTCAAGTTATTGGACGATTCGAGTGAAATCCGTCCCACTTAAAATGAATATGGGGTTGGAGAGAAACCAAAGGGTCATTTAGGACCGCGTGGACTATTTTGGTATGCTTTATAGTATTGTTTTCCATAAGAGTCTTCTAACTGTGAAGGAATGATGCACAAACACCGATTCTACTTATTGGACGATACGGGTGAAATCCGTCCCACTTCGATAGAAAAGAAGGTTGGAGAGAAAGAAAGGGCCGGTTAGGAGCGCGCGGAGTATTTTCGTATGCTTTATATTATTGTTGCCCATTAGAGTCTTATAATACAGAAGGAATGAAGTACATATACCGATTCAACTTATTGGACAATTCGAGTGAAATCCGTCCCACTTAAAAAGAATATGGGGTTGGAGAGAAACCAAACAGTCATTTAGGACCGTGTGGACTATTTTGGTATGCTTTATAGTATTGTTGTCCGTAAGAGTCTTATAACTGTGAAGGAATGATGCACAAACACCGATTCTTCTACTTATAGGACGATACAAGGGAAATCCGTCCCACTTAGATAGAAAAGATGGTTGGAAAGAAAGATAGGGCCAGCCAGGAGCACGTGGACTATTTTGGTATGCTTTATAGTATTGTTGCCCATAAGAGTCTTGTAATACAGAAGAATTGAAGTACATATACCGATTCAAGTTATTGGACGATTCGAGTGAAATCCGTCCCACTTAAAAAGAATATGGGGTTGGAGAGAAACCAAAGGGTCATTTAGGACCGCGTAGACTATTTTGGTATGCTTTATAGTATTGTTTTCATAAGAGTCTTCTAACTGTGAAGGAATGATGCACAAACACCGATTCTACTTATTGGACGATACGGGTGAAATCCGTCCCACTTCGATAGAAAAGAAGGTTGGAGAGAAAGAAATGGCCGGTTAGGAGCGCGCGGAGTATTTTCTTATGCTTTATATTATTGTTGCCAATTAAAGTCTTATAATACAGAAGGAATGAAGTACATATACCGATTCAACTTATTGTACGATTCAATTGAAATCCGTCCCACTTAGATAGAAAAGATGGTTGGAAAGAAAGATAGGGCCGGCCAGGAGCACGTGGACTATTTTCGTATGCTTTATAGTATTGTTGCCCATAAGAGTCTTGTAATACAGAAGAATTGAAGTACATATACCGATTCAAGTTATTGGACGATTCGAGTGAAATCCGTCCCACTTAAAAAGAATATGGGGTTGGAGAGAAACCAAAGGGTCATTTAGGTGTGTGGATTATTTTGGTATGCTTTATTGTATTGTTTTCCATAAGAGTCTTCTAACTGTGAAGGAATGATGCACAAACACCGATTCTTCTACTTATAGGACGATACAAGGGAAATCCGTCCCACTTAGATAGAAAATATGGTTGGAATGAAAGAAAGGGCCGGCCTGGAGCGCGTGGACTATTTTGGTATGCTTTATAGTATTGTTGCCCATAAGAGTCTTGTAATACAGAAGAAATGAAGTACATATACCGATTCAAGTTATTGGACGATTCGAGTGAAATCCGTCCCACTTAAAAAGAATATGGGGTTGGAGAGAAACCAAAGGGTCATTTAGGACCGCGTGGACTATTTTGGTATGCTTTATAGTATTGTTTTCCATAAGAGTCTTCTAACTGTGAAGGAATGATGCACAAACACCGATTCTACTTATTGGACGATACGGGTGAAATCCGTCCCACTTCGATAGAAAAGAAGGTTGGGGAGAAAGAAAGGGCCGGTTAGGAGCGCGCGGAGTATTTTCGTATGCTTTATATTATTGTTGCCCATTAAAGTCTTATAATACAGAAGGAATGAAGTACATATACCGATTCAACTTATTGGACGATTCGAGTGAAATCCGTCCCACTTAAAAAGAATATGGGGTTGGAGAGAAACCAAACGGTCATTTAGGACCGTGTGGACTATTTTGGTATGCTTTATAGTATTGTTGTCCATAAGAGTCTTATAACTGTGAAGGAATGATGCACAAACACCGATTCTTCTACTTATAGGACGATACAAGGGAAATCCATCCCACTTAGATAGAAAAGATGGTTGGAAAGAAAGATAGGGCCGGCCAGGAGCACGTGTACTATTTTGGTATGCTTTATAGTATTGTTGCCCATAAGAGTCTTGTAATACAGAAGAATTGAAGTACATATACCGATTCAAGTTATTGGACGATTCGAGTGAAATCCGTCCCACCTAAAAAGAATATGGGGTTGGAGAGAAACCAAAGGGTCATTTAGGACCGCGTGGACTATTTTGGTATGCTTTATAGTATTGTTTTCCATAAGAGTCTTCTAACTGTGAAGGAATGATGCACAAACACCGATTCTACTTATTGGACGATACGGGTGAAATCCGTCCCACTTCGATAGGAAAGAAGGTTGGGGAGAAAGAAAGGGCCGGTTAGGAGCGCGCGGAGTATTTTCGTATGCTTTATATTATTGTTGCCCATTAGAGTCTTATAATACAGAAGGAATGAAGTACATATACCGATTCAACTTATTGGACGATTCGAGTGAAATCCGTCCCACTTAAAAAGAATATGGGGTTGGAGAGAAACCAAACAGTCATTTAGGACCGTGTGGACTATGTTGGTATGCTTTATAGTATTGTTTTCCGTAAGAGTCTTATAATTGTGAAGGAATGATGCACAAACACCGATTCTTCTACTTATAGGACGATACGGGTGAAATCCGTCCCACTTAGATAGAAAAGATGGTTGGAAAGAAAGAAAGGGCCGGTTAGGAGCGCGTGGACTATTTTGGTATGCTTTATAGTATTGTTGCCCATAAGAGTCTTATAATAGAGAAGGAATGAAGTACATATACCGATTCAACTTATTGGACGATTCGAGTGAAATCCGTCCCACTTAAAAAGAATATGGGGTAGGAGTGAAACCAAAGGGTCATTTAGGACCGTGTGGACTATTTTGGTATGCTTTATAGTATTGTTTTCCATAAGAGTCTTCTAACTGTGAAGGAATGATGCACAATCACCGATTCTTCTACTTATAGGACGATACAAGGGAAATCCGTCCCACTTTGATAGAAAATATGGTTGGAAAGAAAGAAAGGGACGGCCAGGAGCGCGTGGACTATTTTGGTATGCTTTATAGTATTGTTGCCCATAAGGGTCTTGTAATACAGAAGAAATCAAGTACATATACCGATTCAAGTTATTGGACGATTCGAGTGAAATCCGTCACAGTTAAAAAGAATATGGGGTTGGAGAGAAACCAAAGGGTCATTTAGGTGCGCGTGGACTATTTTGGTATGCTTTATAGTATTGTTTTCCATAAGAGTCTTCTAACTGTGAAGGAATGATGCACAAACACCGATTCTACTTATTGGACGATACGGGTGAAATCCGTCCCACTTCGATAGAAAAGAAGGTTGGAGAGAAAGAAAGGGCCGGTTAGGAGCGCGCGGAGTATTTTCGTATGCTTTATATTATTGTTGCCCATTAGAGTCTTATAATACAGAAGGAATGAAGTACATATACCGATTCAACTTATTGGACGATTCGAGTGAAATCCGTCCCACTTAAAAAGAATATGGGGTTGGAGAGAAACCAAACAGTCATTTAGGACCGTGTCGACTATGTTGGTATGCTTTATAGTATTGTTGTCCGTAAGAGTCTTATAATTGTGAAGGAATGATGCACAAACACCGATTCTTCTACTTATAGGACGATACGGGTGAAATCCGTCCCACTTAGATAGAAAAGATGGTTGGAAAGAAAGAAAGGGCCGGTTAGGAGCGCGTGGACTATTTTGGTATGCTTTATAGTATTGTTGCCCATAAGAGTCTTATAATAGAGAAGGAATGAAGTACATATACCGATTCAACTTATTGGACGATTCGAGTGAAATCCGTCCCACTTAAAAAGAATATGGGGTAGGAGTGAAACCAAAGGGTCATTTAGGACCGTGTGGACTATTTTGGTATGCTTTATAGTATTGTTGTCCGTAAGAGTCTTATAATTGTGAAGGAATGATGCACAAACACCGATTCTTCTACTTATAGGACGATACAAGGGAAATCCGTCCCACTTTGATAGAAAATATGGTTGGAAAGAAAGAAAGGGCCGGCCTGGAGCGCGTGGACTATTTTGGTATGCTTTATAGTATTGTTGCCCATAAGAGTCTTGTAATACAGAAGAAATCAAGTACATATACCGATTCAAGTTATTGGACGATTCGAGTGAAATCCGTCCCACTTAAAAAGAATATGGGGTTGGAGAGAAACCAAAGGGTCATTTAGGACCGCGTGGACTATTTTGGTATGCTTTATAGTATTGTTTTCCATAAGAGTCTTCTAACTGTGAAGGAATGATGCACAAACACCGATTCTACTTATTGGACGATACGGGTGAAATCCGTCCCACTTCGATAGGAAAGAAGGTTGGGGAGAAAGAAAGGGCCGGTTAGGAGCGCGCGGAGTATTTTCGTATGCTTTATATTATTGTTGCCCATTAGAGTCTTATAATACAGAAGGAATGAAGTACATATACCGATTCAACTTATTGGACGATTCGAGTGAAATCCGTCCCACTTAAAAAGAATATGGGGTTGGAGAGAAACCAAACAGTCATTTAGGACCGTGTGGACTATGTTGGTATGCTTTATAGTATTGTTTTCCGTAAGAGTCTTATAATTGTGAAGGAATGATGCACAAACACCGATTCTTCTACTTATAGGACGATACGGGTGAAATCCGTCCCACTTAGATAGAAAAGATGGTTGGAAAGAAAGAAAGGGCCGGTTAGGAGCGCGTGGACTATTTTGGTATGCTTTATAGTATTGTTGCCCATAAGAGTCTTATAATAGAGAAGGAATGAAGTACATATACCGATTCAACTTATTGGACGATTCGAGTGAAATCCGTCCCACTTAAAAAGAATATGGGGTAGGAGTGAAACCAAAGGGTCATTTAGGACCGTGTGGACTATTTTGGTATGCTTTATAGTATTGTTTTCCATAAGAGTCTTCTAACTGTGAAGGAATGATGCACAATCACCGATTCTTCTACTTATAGGACGATACAAGGGAAATCCGTCCCACTTTGATAGAAAATATGGTTGGAAAGAAAGAAAGGGACGGCCAGGAGCGCGTGGACTATTTTGGTATGCTTTATAGTATTGTTGCCCATAAGGGTCTTGTAATACAGAAGAAATCAAGTACATATACCGATTCAAGTTATTGGACGATTCGAGTGAAATCCGTCACAGTTAAAAAGAATATGGGGTTGGAGAGAAACCAAAGGGTCATTTAGGTGCGCGTGGACTATTTTGGTATGCTTTATAGTATTGTTTTCCATAAGAGTCTTCTAACTGTGAAGGAATGATGCACAAACACCGATTCTACTTATTGGACGATACGGGTGAAATCCGTCCCACTTCGATAGAAAAGAAGGTTGGAGAGAAAGAAAGGGCCGGTTAGGAGCGCGCGGAGTATTTTCGTATGCTTTATATTATTGTTGCCCATTAGAGTCTTATAATACAGAAGGAATGAAGTACATATACCGATTCAACTTATTGGACGATTCGAGTGAAATCCGTCCCACTTAAAAAGAATATGGGGTTGGAGAGAAACCAAACAGTCATTTAGGACCGTGTCGACTATGTTGGTATGCTTTATAGTATTGTTGTCCGTAAGAGTCTTATAATTGTGAAGGAATGATGCACAAACACCGATTCTTCTACTTATAGGACGATACGGGTGAAATCCGTCCCACTTAGATAGAAAAGATGGTTGGAAAGAAAGAAAGGGCCGGTTAGGAGCGCGTGGACTATTTTGGTATGCTTTATAGTATTGTTGCCCATAAGAGTCTTATAATAGAGAAGGAATGAAGTACATATACCGATTCAACTTATTGGACGATTCGAGTGAAATCCGTCCCACTTAAAAAGAATATGGGGTAGGAGTGAAACCAAAGGGTCATTTAGGACCGTGTGGACTATTTTGGTATGCTTTATAGTATTGTTGTCCGTAAGAGTCTTATAATTGTGAAGGAATGATGCACAAACACCGATTCTTCTACTTATAGGACGATACGGGTGAAATCCGTCCCACTTAGATAGAAAAGATGGTTGGAAAGAAAGAAAGGGCCGGTTAGGAGCGCGTGGACTATTTTGGTATGCTTTATAGTATTGTTGCCCGTAATGGTCTTGTAATACAGAAGAAATCAAGTACATATACCGATTCAAGTTATTGGACGATTCGAGTGAAATCCGTCACAGTTAAAAAGAATATGGGGTTGGAGAGAAACCAAAGGGTCATTTAGGTGCGCGTGGACTATTTTGGTATGCTTTATAGTATTGTTTTCCATAAGAGTCTTCTAACTGTGAAGGAATGATGCACAAACACCGATTCTACTTATTGGACGATACGGGTGAAATCCGTCCCACTTCGATAGAAAAGAAGGTTGGAGAGAAAGAAAGGGCCGGTTAGGAGCGCGCGGAGTATTTTCGTATGCTTTATATTATTGTTGCCCATTAGAGTCTTATAATACAGAAGGAATGAAGTACATATACCGATTCAACTTATTGGACGATTCGAGTGAAATCCGTCCCACTTAAAAAGAATATGGGGTTGGAGAGAAACCAAACAGTCATTTAGGACCGTGTGGACTATTTTGGTATGCTTTATAGTATTGTTGTCCGTAAGAGTCTTATAATTGTGAAGGAATGATGCACAAACACTGATTCTTCTACTTATAGGACGATACGGGTGAAATCCGTCCCACTTAGATAGAAAAGATAGTTGGAAAGAAAAAAGGGCCGGTTAGGAGCGCGTGGACTATTTTGGTATGCTTTATAGTATTGTTGCCCATAAGAGTCTTATAATAGAGAAGGAATGAAGTACATATACCGATTCAACTTATTGGACGATTCGAGTGAAATCCGTCCCACTTAAAAAGAATATGGGGTAGGAGTGAAACCAAAGGGTCATTTAGGACCGTGTAGACTATTTTGGTATGCTTTATAGTATTGTTTTCCATAAGAGTCTTCTAACTGTGAAGGAATGATGCACAATCACCGATTCTTCTACTTATAGGACGATACAAGGGAAATCCGTCCCACTTAGATAGAAAATATGGTTGGAAAGAAAGAAAGGGCCGGCCAGGAGCGCGTGGACTATTTTGGTATGCTTTATAGTATTGTTGCCCGTAATGGTCTTGTAATACAGAAGAAATCAAGTACATATACCGATTCAAGTTATTGGTCGATTCGAGTGAAATCCGTCACACTTAAAAAGAATATGGGGTTGGAGAGAAACCAAAGGGTCATTTAGGTGCGCGAGGACTATTTTGGTATGTTTTATAGTATTTTTTTTTTTTTTTGAAAAGTATGTTTTATAGTATTGTTTTCCATAAGAGTCTTCTAACTGTGAAGGAATGATGCACAAACACCGATTCTACTTATTGGACGATACGGGTGAAATCCGTCCCACTTCGATAGAAAAAAAGGTTGGAGAGAAAGAAAGGGCCGGTTAGGAGCGCGCGGAGTATTTTCGTATGCTTTATATTATTGTTGCCCATTAGAGTCTTATAATACAGAAGGAATGAAGTACATATACCGATTCAACTTATTGGACGATTCGAGTGAAATCCGTCCCACTTAAAAAGAATATGGGGTTGGAGAGAAACCAAACAGTCATTTAGGACCGTGTGGACTATTTTGGTATGCTTTATAGTATTGTTGTCCGTAAGAGTCTTATAATTGTGAAGGAATGATGCACAAACACCGATTCTTCTACTTATTGGACGATACGGGTGAAATCCGTCCCACTTAGATAGAAAAGATGGTTGGAAAGAAAGAAAGGGCCGGTTAGGAGCGCGTGGACTATTTTGGTATGCTTTATAGTATTGTTGCCCATAAGAGTCTTCTAATAGAGAAGGAATGATGTACATATACCGATTCAACTTATTGGACGATTCGAGTGAAATCCGTCCCACTTAGATAGAAAAGATAGTTGGAAAGAAAAAAGGGCCGGTTAGGAGCGCGTGGACTATTTTGGTATGCTTTATAGTATTGTTGCCCATAAGAGTCTTATAATAGAGAAGGAATGAAGTACATATACCGATTCAACTTATTGGACGATTCGAGTGAAATCCGTCCCACTTAAAAAGAATATGGGGTAGGAGTGAAACCAAAGGGTCATTTAGGACCGTGTGGACTATTTTGGTATGCTTTATAGTATTGTTTTCCATAAGAGTCTTCTAACTGTGAAGGAATGATGCACAATCACCGATTCTTCTACTTATAGGACGATACAAGGGAAATCCGTCCCACTTTGATAGAAAATATGGTTGGAAAGAAAGAAAGGGACGGCCAGGAGCGCGTGGACTATTTTGGTATGCTTTATAGTATTGTTGCCCATAAGGGTCTTGTAATACAGAAGAACTCAAATACATATACCGATTCAAGTTATTGGACGATTCGAGTGAAATCCGTAACAGTTAAAAAGAATATGGGGTTGGAGAGAAACCAAAGGGTCATTTAGGTGCGCGTGGACTCTTTTGGTATGCTTTATAGTATTGTTTTCCATAAGAGTCTTCTAACTGTGAAGGAATGATGCACAAACACCGATTCTACTTATTGGACGATACGGGTGAAATCCGTCCCACTTCGATAGAAAAGAAGGTTGGAGAGAAAGAAAGGGCCGGTTAGGAGCGCGCGGAGTATTTTCGTATGCTTTATATTATTGTTGCCCATTAGAGTCTTATAATACAGAAGGAATGAAGTACATATACCGATTCAACTTATTGGACGATTCGAGTGAAATCCGTCCCACTTAAAAAGAATATGGGGTTGGAGAGAAACCAAACAGTCATTTAGGACCGTGTGGACTATTTTGGTATGCTTTATAGTATTGTTGTCCGTAAGAGTCTTATAATTGTGAAGGAATGATGCACAAACACCGATTCTTCTACTTATTGGACGATACGGGTGAAATCCGTCCCACTTAGATAGAAAAGATGGTTGGAAAGAAAGAAAGGGCCGGTTAGGAGCGCGTGGACTATTTTGGTATGCTTTATAGTATTGTTGCCCATAAGAGTCTTCTAATAGAGAAGGAATGAAGTACATATACCGATTCAACTTATTGGACGATTCGAGTGAAATCCGTCCCACTTAAAAAGAATATGGGGTTGGAGAGAAACAAAACAGTCATTTAGGACCGTGTGGACTATTTTGGTATGCTTTATAGTATTGTTGTCCGTAAGAGTCTTATAATTGTGAAGGAATGATGCACAAACACTGATTCTTCTACTTATAGGACGATACGGGTGAAATCCGTCCCACTTAGATAGAAAAGATAGTTGGAAAGAAAAAAGGGCCGGTTAGGAGCGCGTGGACTATTTTGGTATGCTTTATAGTATTGTTGCCCATAAGAGTCTTATAATAGAGAAGGAATGAAGTACATATACCGATTCAACTTATTGGACGATTCGAGTGAAATCCGTCCCACTTAAAAAGAATATGGGGTAGGAGTGAAACCAAAGGGTCATTTAGGACCGTGTGGACTATTTTGGTATGCTTTATAGTATTGTTTTCCATAAGAGTCTTCTAACTGTGAAGGAATGATGCACAATCACCGATTCTTCTACTTATAGGACGATACAAGGGAAATCCGTCCCACTTTGATAGAAAATATGGTTGGAAAGAAAGAAAGGGACAGCCAGGAGCGCGTGGACTATTTTGGTATGCTTTATAGTATTGTTGCCCATAAGGGTCTTGTAATACAGAAGAACTCAAGTACATATACCGATTCAAGTTATTGGACGATTCGAGTGAAATCCGTAACAGTTAAAAAGAATATGGGGTTGGAGAGAAACCAAAGGGTCATTTAGGTGCGCGTGGACTATTTTGGTATGCTTTATAGTATTGTTTTCCATAAGAGTCTTCTAACTGTGAAGGAATGATGCACAAACACCGATTCTACTTATTGGACGATACGGGTGAAATCCGTCCCACTTCGATAGAAAAGAAGGTTGGAGAGAAAGAAAGGGCCGGTTAGGAGCGCGCGGAGTATTTTCGTATGCTTTATATTATTGTTGCCCATTAGAGTCTTATAATACAGAAGGAATGAAGTACATATACCGATTCAACTTATTGGACGATTCGAGTGAAATCCGTCCCACTTAAAAAGAATATGGGGTTGGAGAGAAACCAAACAGTCATTTAGGACCGTGTGGACTATTTTGGTATGCTTTATAGTATTGTTGTCCGTAAGAGTCTTATAATTGTGAAGGAATGATGCACAAACACCGATTCTTCTACTTATAGGACGATACGGGTGAAATCCGTCCCACTTAGATAGAAAAGATGGTTGGAAAGAAAGAAAGGGCCGGTTAGGAGCGCGTGGACTATTTTGGTATGCTTTATAGTATTGTTGCCCATAAGAGTCTTATAATAGAGAAGGAATGAAGTACATATACCGATTCAACTTATTGGACGATTCGAGTGAAATCCGTCCCACTTAAAAAGAATATGGGGTAGGAGTGAAACCAAAGGGTCATTTAGGACCGTGTGGACTATTTTGGTATGCTTTATAGTATTGTTTTCCATAAGAGTCTTTTAACTGTGAAGGAATGATGCACAATCACCGATTCTTCTACTTATAGGACGATACAAGGGAAATCCGTCCCACTTAGATAGAAAATATGGTTGGAAAGAAAGAAAGGGCCGGCCAGGAGCGCGTGGACTATTTTGGTATGCTTTATAGTATTGTTGCCCATAAGAGTCTTGTAATACAGAAGAAATCAAGTACATAAACCGATTCAAGTTATTGGACGATTCGAGTGAAATCCGTCACACTTAAAAAGAATATGGGGTTGGAGAGAAACCAAAGGGTCATTTAGGTGCGCGTGGACTATTTTGGTATGCTTTATAGTATTGTTTTCCATAAGAGTCTTCTAACTGTGAAGGAATGATGCACAAACACCGATTCTACTTATTGGACGATACGGGTGAAATCCGTCCCACTTCGATAGAAAAGAAGGTTGGAGAGAAAGAAAGGGCCGGTTAGGAGCGCGCGGAGTATTTTCGTATGCTTTATATTATTGTTGCCCATTAGAGTCTTATAATACAGAAGGAATGAAGTACATATACCGATTCAACTTATTGGACGATTCGAGTGAAATCCGTCCCACTTAAAAAGAATATGGGGTTGGAGAGAAACCAAACAGTCATTTAGGACCGTGTGGACTATTTTGGTATGCTTTATAGTATTGTTGTCCGTAAGAGTCTTATAATTGGGAAGGAATGATGCACAAACACCGATTCTTCTACTTATTGGACGAGACGGGTGAAATCCGTCCCACTTAGATAGAAAAGATGGTTGGAAAGAAAGAAAGGGCCGGTTAGGAGCGCGTGGACTATTTTGGTATGCTTTATAGTATTGTTGCCCATAAGAGTCTTCTAATAGAGAAGGAATGAAGTACATATACCGATTCAACTTATTGGACGATTCGAGTGAAATCCGTCCCACTTAAAAAGAATATGGGGTTGGAGAGAAACAAAACAGTCATTTAGGACCGTGTGGACTATTTTGGTATGCTTTATAGTATTGTTGTCCGTAAGAGTCTTATAATTGTGAAGGAATGATGCACAAACACTGATTCTTCTACTTATAGGACGATACGGGTGGAATCCATCCCACTTAGATAGAAAAGATAGTTGGAAAGAAAAAAGGGCCGGTTAGGAGCGCGTGGACTATTTTGGTATGCTTTACAGTATTGTTGCCCATAAGAGTCTTATAATAGAGAAGGAATGAAGTACATATACCGATTCAACTTATTGGACGATTCGAGTGAAATCCGTCCCACTTAAAAAGAATATGGGGTAGGAGTGAAACCAAAGGGTCATTTAGGACCGTGTGGACTAATTTGGTATGCTTTATAGTATTGTTTTCCATAAGAGTCTTCTAACTGTGAAGGAATGATGCACAATCACCGATTCTTCTACTTATAGGACGATACAAGGGAAATCCGTCCCACTTTGATAGAAAATATGGTTGGAAAGAAAGAAAGGGACGGCCAGGAGCGCGTGGACTATTTTGGTATGCTTTATAGTATTGTTGCCCATAAGGGTCTTGTAATACAGAAGAAATCAAGTACATAAACCGATTCAAGTTATTGGACGATTCGAGTGAAATCCGTCACACTTAAAAAGAATATGGGGTTGGAGAGAAACCAAAGGGTCATTTAGGTGCGCGTGGACTATTTTGGTGTGCTTTATAGTATTGTTTTCCATAAGAGTCTTCTAACTGTGAAGGAATGATGCACAAACACCGATTCTACTTATTGGACGATACGGGTGAAATCCGTCCCACTTCGATAGAAAAGAAGGTTGGAGAGAAAGAAAGGGCCGGTTAGGAGCGCGCGGAGTATTTTCGTATGCTTTATATTATTGTTGCCCATTAGAGTCTTATAATACAGAAGGAATGAAGTACATATACCGATTCAACTTATTGGACGATTCGAGTGAAATCCGTCCCACTTAAAAAGAATATGGGGTTGGAGAGAAACCAAACAGTCATTTAGGACCGTGTGGACTATTTTGGTATGCTTTATAGTATTGTTGTCCGTAAGAGTCTTATAATTGTGAAGGAATGATGCACAAACACCGATTCTTCTACTTATAGGACGATACGGGTGAAATCCGTCCCACTTAGATAGAAAATATGGTTGGAAAGAAAGAAAGGGCCGGTTAGGAGCGCGTGGACTATTTTGGTATGCTTTATAGTATTGTTGCCCATAAGAGTCTTATAATAGAGAAGGAATGAAGTACATATACCGATTCAACTTATTGGACGATTCGAGTGAAATCCGTCCCACTTAAAAAGAATATGGGGTAGGAGTGAAACCAAAGGGTCATTTAGGACCGTGTGGACTATTTTGGTATGCTTTATAGTATTGTTTTCCATAAGAGTCTTTTAACTGTGAAGGAATGATGCACAATCACCGATTCTTCTACTTATAGGACGATACAAGGGAAATCCGTCCCACTTAGATAGAAAATATGGTTGGAAAGAAAGAAAGGACCGGCCAGGAGCGCGTGGACTATTTTGGTATGCTTTATAGTATTGTTGCCCATAAGAGTCTTGTAATACAGAAGAAATCAAGTACATAAACCGATTCAAGTTATTGGACGATTCGAGTGAAATCCGTCACACTTAAAAAGAATATGGGGTTGGAGAGAAACCAAAGGGTTATTTAGGTGCGCGTGGACTATTTTGGTGTGCTTTATAGTATTGTTTTCCATAAGAGTCTTCTAACTGTGAAGGAATGATGCACAAACACCGATTCTACTTATTGGACGATACGGGTGAAATCCGTCCCACTTCGATAGAAAAGAAGGTTGGAGAGAAAGAAAGGGCCGGTTAGGAGCGCGCGGAGTATTTTCGTATGCTTTATATTATTGTTGCCCATTAGAGTCTTATAATACAGAAGGAATGAAGTACATATACCGATTCAACTTATTGGACGATTCGAGTGAAATCCGTCCCACTTAAAAAGAATATGGGGTTGGAGAGAAACCAAACAGTCATTTAGGACCGTGTGGACTATTTTGGTATGCTTTATAGTATTGTTGTCCGTAAGAGTCTTATAATTGTGAAGGAATGATGCACAAACACCGATTCTTCTACTTATAGGACGATACGGGTGAAATCCGTCCCACTTAGATAGAAAATATGGTTGGAAAGAAAGAAAGGGCCGGTTAGGAGCGCGTGGACTATTTTGGTATGCTTTATAGTATTGTTGCCCATAAGAGTCTTATAATAGAGAAGGAATGAAGTACATATACCGATTCAACTTATTGGACGATTCGAGTGAAATCCGTCCCACTTAAAAAGAATATGGGGTAGGAGTGAAACCAAAGGGTCATTTAGGACCGTGTGGACTATTTTGGTATGCTTTATAGTATTGTTTTCCATAAGAGTCTTTTAACTGTGAAGGAATGATGCACAATCACCGATTCTTCTACTTATAGGACGATACAAGGGAAATCCGTCCCACTTAGATAGAAAATATGGTTGGAAAGAAAGAAAGGGCCGGCCAGGAGCGCGTGGACTATTTTGGTATGCTTTATAGTATTGTTGCCCATAAGAGTCTTGTAATACAGAAGAAATCAAGTACATAAACCGATTCAAGTTATTGGACGATTCGAGTGAAATCCGTCACACTTAAAAAGAATATGGGGTTGGAGAGAAACCAAAGGGTTATTTAGGTGCGCGTGGACTATTTTGGTGTGCTTTATAGTATTGTTTTCCATAAGAGTCTTCTAACTGTGAAGGAATGATGCACAAACACCGATTCTACTTATTGGACGATACGGGTGAAATCCGTCCCACTTCGATAGAAAAGAAGGTTGGAGAGAAAGAAAGGGCCGGTTAGGAGCGCGCGGAGTATTTTCGTATGCTTTATATTATGGTTGCCCATTAGAGTCTTATAATACAGAAGGAATGAAGTACATATACCGATTCAACTTATTTGACGATTCGAGTGAAATCCGTCCCACTTAAAAAGAATATGGGGTTGGAGAGAAACCAAACAGTCATTTAGGACCGTGTGGACTATTTTGGTATGATTTATAGTATTGTTTTCCATTAGAGTCTTCTAATTGTGAAGGAATTATGCACAAACACCGATTCTACTTATAGGACGATACGGGTGAAATCCGTCCCACTTAGATAGAAAAGAAGGTTGGAGAGAAAGAAAGGGCCGGTTAGGAGCGCGTGGACTATTTTAGTATGCTTTATAGTATTGTTGTCCGTAAGAGTCTTATAATTGTGAAGGAATGATGCACAAACACTGATTTTTCTACTTATAGGACGATACGGGTGAAATCCGTCCCACTTAGATAGAAAAGATGGTTGGAAAGAAACAAAGGGCCGGTTAGGAGCGCGTGGACTATTTTGGTATGCTTTATAGTATTGTTGCCCATAAGAGACTTATAATAGAGAAGGAATGAAGTACATATACCAATTCAACTTATTGGACGATTCGAGTGAAATCCGTCCCACTTAAAAAGAATATGGGGTAGGAGTGAAACCAAAGGGTCATTTAGGACCGTGTGGACTATTTTGGTATGCTTTATAGTATTGTTTTCCATAAGAGTCTTCTAACTGTGAAGGAATGATGCACAAACACCGATTCTTCTACTTATAGGACGATACAAGGGAAATCCGTCCCACTTAGATAGAAAATATGGTTGGAAAGAAATAAAGGGCCGGCCAGGAGCGCGTGGACTATTTTGGTATGCTTTATAGTATTGTTGCCCATAAGAGACTTATAATAGAGAAGGAATGAAGTACATATACCAATTCAACTTATTGGACGATTCGAGTGAAATCCGTCCCACTTAAAAAGAATATGGGGTTGGAGAGAAACCAAAGGGTCATTTAGGACCGCGTGGACTATTTTGGTATGCTTTATAGTATTGTTTTCCATAAGAGTCTTTTAATTGTGAAGGAATGATGCACAAACACCGATTCTACTTATTGGACGATACGGGTGAAATCCGTCCCACTTCGATAGAAAAGAAGGTTGGAGAGAAAGAAAGGGCCGGTTAGGAGCGCGTGGACTATTTTCGTATGCTTTATAGTATTGTTGTCCGTAAGAGTCTTATAATTGTGAAGGAATGATGCACAAACACTGATTCTTCTACTTATAGGACGATACGGGTGAAATCCGTCCCACTTAGATAGAAAAGATGGTTGGAAAGAAACAAAGGGCCGGTTAGGAGCGCGTGGACTATTTTGGTATGCTTTATAGTATTGTTGCCCATAAGAGACTTATAATAGAGAAGGAATGAAGTACATATACCAATTCAACTTATTGGACGATTCGAGTGAAATCCGTCCCACTTAAAAAGAATATGGGGTAGGAGTGAAACCAAAGGGTCATTTAGGACCGTGTGGACTATTTTGGTATGCTTTATAGTATTGTTTTCCATAAGAGTCTTTTAACTGTGAAGGAATGATGCACAATCACCGATTCTTCTACTTATAGGACGATACAAGGGAAATCCGTCCCACTTAGATAGAAAATATGGTTGGAAAGAAAGAAAGGGCCGGCCTGGAGCGCGTGGACTATTTTGGTATGCTTTATAGTATTGTTGCCCATAAGAGTCTTGTAATACAGAAGAAATCAAGTACATCTACCGATTCAAGTTATTGGACGATTCGAGTGAAATCCGTCACACTTAAAAAGAATATGGGGTTGGAGAGAAACCAAAGGGTTATTTAGGTGCGCGTGGACTATTTTGGTGTGCTTTATAGTATTGTTTTCCATAAGAGTCTTCTAACTGTGAAGGAATGATGCACAAACACCGATTCTACTTATTGGACGATACGGGTGAAATCCGTCCCACTTCGATAGAAAAGAAGGTTGGAGAGAAAGAAAGGGCCGGTTAGGAGCGCGCGGAGTATTTTCGTATGCTTTATATTATTGTTGCCCATTAGAGTCTTATAATACAGAAGGAATGAAGTACATATACCGATTCAACTTATTGGACGATTCGAGTGAAATCCGTCCCACTTAAAAAGAATATGGGGTTGGAGAGAAACCAAACAGTCATTTAGGACCGTGTGGACTATTTTGGTATGATTTATAGTATTGTTTTCCATTAGAGTCTTCTAATTGTGAAGGAATTATGCACAAACACCGATTCTACTTATAGGACGATACGGGTGAAATCCGTCCCACTTAGATAGAAAAGAAGGTTGGAGAGAAAGAAAGGGCCGGTTAGGAGCGCGTGGACTATTTTCGTATGCTTTATAGTATTGTTGTCCGTAAGAGTCTTATAATTGTGAAGGAATGATGCACAAACACTGATTTTTCTACTTATAGGACGATACGGGTGAAATCCGTCCCACTTAGATAGAAAAGATGGTTGGAAAGAAACAAAGGGCCGGTTAGGAGCGCGTGGACTATTTTGGTATGCTTTATAGTATTGTTGCCCATAAGAGACTTATAATAGAGAAGGAATGAAGTACATATACCAATTCAACTTATTGGACGATTCGAGTGAAATCCGTCCCACTTAAAAAGAATATGGGGTAGGAGTGAAACCAAAGGGTCATTTAGGACCGTGTGGACTATTTTGGTATGCTTTATAGTATTGTTTTCCATAAGAGTCTTCTAACTGTGAAGGAATGATGCAGAAACACCGATTCTTCTACTTATAGGACGATACAAGGGAAATCCGTCCCACTTAGATAGAAAATATGGTTGGAAAGAAATAAAGGGCCGGCCAGGAGCGCGTGGACTATTTTGGTATGCTTTATAGTATTGTTGCCCATAAGAGACTTATAATAGAGAAGGAATGAAGTACATATACCAATTCAACTTATTGGACGATTCGAGTGAAATCCGTCCCACTTAAAAAGAATATGGGGTTGGAGAGAAACCAAAGGGTCATTTAGGACCGCGTGGACTATTTTGGTATGCTTTATAGTATTGTTTTCCATAAGAGTCTTTTAATTGTGAAGGAATGATGCACAAACACCGATTCTACTTATTGGACGATACGGGTGAAATCCGTCCCACTTCGATAGAAAAGAAGGTTGGAGAGAAAGAAAGGGCCGGTTAGGAGCGCGTGGACTATTTTCGTATGCTTTATAGTATTGTTGTCCGTAAGAGTCTTATAATTGTGAAGGAATGATGCACAAACACTGATTCTTCTACTTATAGGACGATACGGGTGAAATCCGTCCCACTTAGATAGAAAAGATGGTTGGAAAGAAACAAAGGGCCGGTTAGGAGCGCGTGGACTATTTTGGTATGCTTTATAGTATTGTTGCCCATAAGAGACTTATAATAGAGAAGGAATGAAGTACATATACCAATTCAACTTATTGGACGATTCGAGTGAAATCCGTCCCACTTAAAAAGAATATGGGGTAGGAGTGAAACCAAAGGGTCATTTAGGACCGTGTGGACTATTTTGGTATGCTTTATAGTATTGTTTTCCATAAGAGTCTTCTAACTGTGAAGGAATGATGCACAAACACCGATTCTTCTACTTATAGGACGATACAAGGGAAATCCGTCCCACTTAGATAGAAAATATGGTTGGAAAGAAAGAAAGGGCCGGCCAGGAGCGCGTGGACTATTTTGGTATGCTTTATAGTATTGTTGCCCATAAGAGTCTTGTAATACATAAGGAATGAAGTACATCTACCGATTCAACTTATTGGACGATTCGAGTGAAATCCGTCCCACTTAAAAAGAATATGGGGTTGGAGAGAAACCAAAGGGTTATTTAGGTGCGCGTGGACTATTTTGGTGTGCTTTATAGTATTGTTTTCCATAAGAGTCTTCTAACTGTGAAGGAATGATGCACAAACACCGATTCTACTTATTGGACGATACGGGTGAAATCCGTCCCACTTCGATAGAAAAGAAGGTTGGAGAGAAAGAAAGGGCCGGTTAGGAGCGCGCGGAGTATTTTCGTATGCTTTATATTATTGTTGCCCATTAGAGTCTTATAATACAGAAGGAATGAAGTACATATACCGATTCAACTTATTGGACGATTCGAGTGAAATCCGTCCCACTTAAAAAGAATATGGGGTTGGAGAGAAACCAAACAGTCATTTAGGACCGTGTGGACTATTTTGGTATGATTTATAGTATTGTTTTCCATTAGAGTCTTCTAATTGTGAAGGAATTATGCACAAACACCGATTCTACTTATAGGACGATACGGGTGAAATCCGTCCCACTTAGATAGAAAAGAAGGTTGGAGAGAAAGAAAGGGCCGGTTAGGAGCGCGTGGACTATTTTCGTATGCTTTATAGTATTGTTGTCCGTAAGAGTCTTATAATTGTGAAGGAATGATGCACAAACACTGATTTTTCTACTTATAGGACGATACGGGTGAAATCCGTCCCACTTAGATAGAAAAGATGGTTGGAAAGAAACAAAGGGCCGGTTAGGAGCGCGTGGACTATTTTGGTATGCTTTATAGTATTGTTGCCCATAAGAGACTTATAATAGAGAAGGAATGAAGTACATATACCAATTCAACTTATTGGACGATTCGAGTGAAATCCGTCCCACTTAAAAAGAATATGGGGTAGGAGTGAAACCAAAGGGTCATTTAGGACCGTGTGGACTATTTTGGTATGCTTTATAGTATTGTTTTCCATAAGAGTCTTCTAACTGTGAAGGAATGATGCAGAAACACCGATTCTTCTACTTATAGGACGATACAAGGGAAATCCGTCCCACTTAGATAGAAAATATGGTTGGAAAGAAATAAAGGGCCGGCCAGGAGCGCGTGGACTATTTTGGTATGCTTTATAGTATTGTTGCCCATAAGAGACTTATAATAGAGAAGGAATGAAGTACATATACCAATTCAACTTATTGGACGATTCGAGTGAAATCCGTCCCACTTAAAAAGAATATGGGGTTGGAGAGAAACCAAAGGGTCATTTAGGACCGCGTGGACTATTTTGGTATGCTTTATAGTATTGTTTTCCATAAGAGTCTTTTAATTGTGAAGGAATGATGCACAAACACCGATTCTACTTATTGGACGATACGGGTGAAATCCGTCCCACTTCGATAGAAAAGAAGGTTGGAGAGAAAGAAAGGGCCGGTTAGGAGCGCGTGGACTATTTTCGTATGCTTTATAGTATTGTTGTCCGTAAGAGTCTTATAATTGTGAAGGAATGATGCACAAACACTGATTCTTCTACTTATAGGACGATACGGGTGAAATCCGTCCCACTTAGATAGAAAAGATGGTTGGAAAGAAACAAAGGGCCGGTTAGGAGCGCGTGGACTATTTTGGTATGCTTTATAGTATTGTTGCCCATAAGAGACTTATAATAGAGAAGGAATGAAGTACATATACCAATTCAACTTATTGGACGATTCGAGTGAAATCCGTCCCACTTAAAAAGAATATGGGGTAGGAGTGAAACCAAAGGGTCATTTAGGACCGTGTGGACTATTTTGGTATGCTTTATAGTATTGTTTTCCATAAGAGTCTTCTAACTGTGAAGGAATGATGCACAAACACCGATTCTTCTACTTATAGGACGATACAAGGGAAATCCGTCCCACTTAGATAGAAAATATGGTTGGAAAGAAAGAAAGGGCCGGCCAGGAGCGCGTGGACTATTTTGGTATGCTTTATAGTATTGTTGCCCATAAGAGTCTTGTAATACATAAGGAATGAAGTACATCTACCGATTCAACTTATTGGACGATTCGAGTGAAATCCGTCCCACTTAAAAAGAATATGGGGTAGGAGTGAAACCAAAGGGTCATTTAGGACCGTGTGGAGTATTTTGGTATGCTTTATAGTATTGTTGTCCGTAAGAGTCTTATAATTGTGAATGAATGATGCACAAACACCGATTCTTCTACTTATAGGACGATACGGGTGAAATCCGTCCCACTTAGATAGAAAAGATGGTTGGAAAGAAAGAAAGGGCCTGTTAGGAGCGCGTGGACTATTTTGGTTTGCTTTATAGTATTGTTGCCCATACGAGTCTTCTAATAGAGAAAGAATGAAGTACATATACCGATTCAACTTATTGGCCGATTCGAATGAAATCCGTCCCACTTAAAAAGAATATGGGGTAGGAGTGAAACCAAAGGGTCATTTAGGACCGTGTGGACTATTTTGGTATGCTTTATAGTATTGTTTTCCATAAGAGTCTTCTAACTGTGAAGGAATGATGCACAAACACCGATTCTTCTACTTATAGGACGATACAAGGGAAATCCGTCCCACTTAGATAGAAAATATGGTTGGAAAGAAAGAAAGGGCCGGCCAGGAGCGCGTGGACTATTTTGGTATGCTTTATAGTATTGTTGCCCATTAGAGTCTTGTAATACAGAAGAAATCAAGTACATATACCGATTCAAGTTATTGGACGATTCGAGTGAAATCCGTCCCACTTAAAAAGAATATGGGGTTGGAGAGAAACCAAAGGGTCATTTAGGACCGCGTGGACTATTTTGGTATGCTTTATAGTATTGTTTTCCATAAGAGTCTTCTAATTGTGAAGGAATGATGCACAAACACCGATTCTACTTATTGGACGATACGGGTGAAATCCGTCCCACTTCGATAGAAAAGAAGGTTGGAGAGAAAGAAAGGGCCGGTTAGGAGCGCGTGGACCATTTTCGTATGCTTTATAGTATTGTTGTCCGTAAGAGTCTTATAATTGTGAAGGAATGACGCACAAACACTGATTCTTCTACTTATAGGACGATACGGGTGAAATCCGTCCCACTTAGATAGAAAAGATGGTTGGAAAGAAAGAAAGGGCCGGTTAGGAGCGCGTGGACTATTTTGGTATGCTTTATAGTATTGTTGCCCATAAGAGACTTACAATAGAGAAGGAATGAAGTACATATACCAATTCAACTTATTGGACGATTCGAGTGAAATCCGTCCCACTTAAAAAGAATATGGGGTTGGAGAGAAACCAAACAGTCATTTAGGACCGTGTGGACTATTTTGGTATGCTTTATAGTATTGTTGCCCGTAAGAGTCTTATAATTGTGAAGGAATGATGCACAAATACCGATTCTTCTACTTATAGGACGATACGGGTGAAATCCGTCCCACTTATGTAGAAAAGATGGTTGGAAAGAAAGAAAGGGCCGGTTAGGAGCGCGTGAACTATTTTGGTATGCTTTATAGTATTGTTGCCCATAAGAGTCTTATAATAGTGAAGAAATGTAGTCCATATACCGATTCAACTTATTGGACGATCCGACTGAAATCCGTCCCACTTAGAAAGAATATGGGGTTGGAGTGAAACCAAAGGGTCATTTAGGACCGTGTGGACTATTTTGGTATGCTTTATAGTATTGTTTTCCATAAGAGTCTTCTAACTGTGAAGGAATGATGCACAAACACCGATTCTTCTACTTATAGGACGATACAAGGGAAATCCGTCCCACTTAGATAGAAAATATGGTTGGAAAGAAAGAAAGGGCCGGCCAGTAGCGCGTGGACTATTTTGGTATGCTTTATAGTATTGTTGCGTATAAGTGTCTTGTAATACAGAAGAAATCAAGTACATATACCGATTCAAGTTATTGGACGTTTCGAGTGAAATCCGTCCCACTTAAGAAGAATATGGGGTTGGAGAGAAACCAAAGGGTCATTTAGGACCGCGTGGACTATTTTGGTATGCTTTATAGTATTGTTGTCCGTAAGAGTCTTATAATTGTGAAGGAATGATGCACAAACACAGATTCTTCTACTTATAGGACGATACGGGTGAAATCCGTCCCACTTCGATAGAAAAGAAGGTTGGAAAGAAAGAAAGGGCCGGTAAGGAGCCCGTGGAGTATTTTGGTATGCTTTATAGTATTGTTGCCCATAAGAGTCTTGTAATACATAAGGAATGAAGTACATCTAATGATTCAACTTATTGGACGATTCGAGTGAAATCCGTCCCACTTAAAAAGAATATGGGGTAGGAGTGAAACCAAAGGGTCATTTAGGACCGTGTGGAGTATTTTGGTATGCTTTATAGTATTGTTGTCCGTAAGAGTCTTATAATTGTGAATGAATGATGCACAAACACCGATTCTTCTACTTATAGGACGATACGGGTGAAATCCGTCCCACTTAGATAGAAAAGATGGTTGGAAAGAAAGAAAGGGCCTGTTAGGAGCGCGTGGACTATTTTGGTTTGCTTTATAGTATTGTTGCCCTTACGAGTCTTCTAATAGAGAAAGAATGAAGTACATATACCGATTCAACTTATTGGCCGATTCGAATGAAATCCGTCCCACTTAAAAAGAATATGGGGTAGGAGTGAAACCAAAGGGTCATTTAGGACCGTGTGGACTATTTTGGTATGCTTTATAGTATTGTTTTCCATAAGAGTCTTCTAACTGTGAAGGAATGATGCACAAACACCGATTCTTCTACTTATAGGACGATACAAGGGAAATCCGTCCCACTTAGATAGAAAATATGGTTGGAAAGAAAGAAAGGGCCGGCCAGGAGCGCGTGGACTATTTTGGTATGCTTTATAGTATTGTTGCCCATTAGAGTCTTGTAATACAGAAGAAATCAAGTACATATACCGATTCAAGTTATTGGACGATTCGAGTGAAATCCGTCCCACTTAAAAAGAATATGGGGTTGGAGAGAAACCAAAGGGTCATTTAGGACCGCGTGGACTATTTTGGTATGCTTTATAGTATTGTTTTCCATAAGAGTCTTCTAATTGTGAAGGAATGATGCACAAACACCGATTCTACTTATTGGACGATACGGGTGAAATCCGTCCCACTTCGATAGAAAAGAAGGTTGGAGAGAAAGAAAGGGCCGGTTAGGAGCGCGTGGACCATTTTCGTATGCTTTATAGTATTGTTGTCCGTAAGAGTCTTATAATTGTGAAGGAATGACGCACAAACACTGATTCTTCTACTTATAGGACGATACGGGTGAAATCCGTCCCACTTAGATAGAAAAGATGGTTGGAAAGAAAGAAAGGGCCGGTTAGGAGCGCGTGGACTATTTTGGTATGCTTTATAGTATTGTTGCCCATAAGAGACTTACAATAGAGAAGGAATGAAGTACATATACCAATTCAACTTATTGGACGATTCGAGTGAAATCCGTCCCACTTAAAAAGAATATGGGGTTGGAGAGAAACCAAACAGTCATTTAGGACCGTGTGGACTATTTTGGTATGCTTTATAGTATTGTTGCCCGTAAGAGTCTTATAATACAGAAGGAATGAAGTACATATACCGATTCAACTTATTGGACGATTCGAGTGAAATCCGTCCCACTTAAAAAGAATATGGGGTTGGAGAGAAACCAAACAGTCATTTAGGACCGTGTGGACTATTTTGGTATGCTTTATAGTATTGTTGCCCGTAAGAGTCTTATAATTGTGAAGGAATGATGCACAAATACCGATTCTTCTACTTATAGGACGATACGGGTGAAATCCGTCCCACTTATGTAGAAAAGATGGTTGGAAAGAAAGAAAGGGCCGGTTAGGAGCGCGTGAACTATTTTGGTATGCTTTATAGTATTGTTGCCCATAAGAGTCTTATAATAGTGAAGAAATGTAGTCCATATACCGATTCAACTTATTGGACGATCCGACTGAAATCCGTCCCACTTAGAAAGAATATGGGGTTGGAGTGAAACCAAAGGGTCATTTAGGACCGTGTGGACTATTTTGGTATGCTTTATAGTATTGTTTTCCATAAGAGTCTTCTAACTGTGAAGGAATGATGCACAAACACCGATTCTTCTACTTATAGGACGATACAAGGGAAATCCGTCCCACTTAGATAGAAAATATGGTTGGAAAGAAAGAAAGGGCCGGCCAGTAGCGCGTGGACTATTTTGGTATGCTTTATAGTATTGTTGCGTATAAGTGTCTTGTAATACAGAAGAAATCAAGTACATATACCGATTCAAGTTATTGGACGTTTCGAGTGAAATCCGTCCCACTTAAGAAGAATATGGGGTTGGAGAGAAACCAAAGGGTCATTTAGGACCGCGTGGACTATTTTGGTATGCTTTATAGTATTGTTGTCCGTAAGAGTCTTATAATTGTGAAGGAATGATGCACAAACACAGATTCTTCTACTTATAGGACGATACGGGTGAAATCCGTCCCACTTCGATAGAAAAGAAGGTTGGAAAGAAAGAAAGGGCCGGTAAGGAGCCCGTGGAGTATTTTGGTATGCTTTATAGTATTGTTGCCCATAAGAGTCTTGTAATACATAAGGAATGAAGTACATCTAATGATTCAACTTATTGGACGATTCGAGTGAAATCCGTCCCACTTAAAAAGAATATGGGGTAGGAGTGAAACCAAAGGGTCATTTAGGACCGTGTGGAGTATTTTGGTATGCTTTATAGTATTGTTGTCCGTAAGAGTCTTATAATTGTGAATGAATGATGCACAAACACCGATTCTTCTACTTATAGGACGATACGGGTGAAATCCGTCCCACTTAGATAGAAAAGATGGTTGGAAAGAAAGAAAGGGCCTGTTAGGAGCGCGTGGACTATTTTGGTTTGCTTTATAGTATTGTTGCCCATACGAGTCTTCTAATAGAGAAAGAATGAAGTACATATACCGATTCAACTTATTGGCCGATTCGAATGAAATCCGTCCCACTTAAAAAGAATATGGGGTAGGAGTGAAACCAAAGGGTCATTTAGGACCGTGTGGACTATTTTGGTATGCTTTATAGTATTGTTTTCCATAAGAGTCTTCTAACTGTGAAGGAATGATGCACAAACACCGATTCTTCTACTTATAGGACGATACAAGGGAAATCCGTCCCACTTAGATAGAAAATATGGTTGGAAAGAAAGAAAGGGCCGGCCAGTAGCGCGTGGACTATTTTGGTATGCTTTATAGTATTGTTGCGTATAAGTGTCTTGTAATACAGAAGAAATCAAGTACATATACCGATTCAAGTTATTGGACGTTTCGAGTGAAATCCGTCCCACTTAAGAAGAATATGGGGTTGGAGAGAAACCAAAGGGTCATTTAGGACCGCGTGGACTATTTTGGTATGCTTTATAGTATTGTTGTCCGTAAGAGTCTTATAATTGTGAAGGAATGATGCACAAACACAGATTCTTCTACTTATAGGACGATACGGGTGAAATCCGTCCCACTTCGATAGAAAAGAAGGTTGGAAAGAAAGAAAGGGCCGGTAAGGAGCCCGTGGAGTATTTTGGTATGCTTTATAGTATTGTTGCCCATAAGAGTCTTGTAATACATAAGGAATGAAGTACATCTACCGATTCAACTTATTGGACGATTCGAGTGAAATCCGTCCCACTTAAAAAGAATATGGGGTAGGAGTGAAACCAAAGGGTCATTTAGGACCGTGTGGAGTATTTTGGTATGCTTTATAGTATTGTTGTCCGTAAGAGTCTTATAATTGTGAATGAATGATGCACAAACACCGATTCTTCTACTTATAGGACGATACGGGTGAAATCCGTCCCACTTAGATAGAAAAGATGGTTGGAAAGAAAGAAAGGGCCTGTTAGGAGCGCGTGGACTATTTTGGTTTGCTTTATAGTATTGTTGCCCTTACGAGTCTTCTAATAGAGAAAGAATGAAGTACATATACCGATTCAACTTATTGGCCGATTCGAATGAAATCCGTCCCACTTAAAAAGAATATGGGGTAGGAGTGAAACCAAAGGGTCATTTAGGACCGTGTGGACTATTTTGGTATGCTTTATAGTATTGTTTTCCATAAGAGTCTTCTAACTGTGAAGGAATGATGCACAAACACCGATTCTTCTACTTATAGGACGATACAAGGGAAATCCGTCCCACTTAGATAGAAAATATGGTTGGAAAGAAAGAAAGGGCCGGCCAGGAGCGCGTGGACTATTTTGGTATGCTTTATAGTATTGTTGCCCATTAGAGTCTTGTAATACAGAAGAAATCAAGTACATATACCGATTCAAGTTATTGGACGATTCGAGTGAAATCCGTCCCACTTAAAAAGAATATGGGGTTGGAGAGAAACCAAAGGGTCATTTAGGACCGCGTGGACTATTTTGGTATGCTTTATAGTATTGTTTTCCATAAGAGTCTTCTAATTGTGAAGGAATGATGCACAAACACCGATTCTACTTATTGGACGATACGGGTGAAATCCGTCCCACTTCGATAGAAAAGAAGGTTGGAGAGAAAGAAAGGGCCGGTTAGGAGCGCGTGGACCATTTTCGTATGCTTTATAGTATTGTTGTCCGTAAGAGTCTTATAATTGTGAAGGAATGACGCACAAACACTGATTCTTCTACTTATAGGACGATACGGGTGAAATCCGTCCCACTTAGATAGAAAAGATGGTTGGAAAGAAAGAAAGGGCCGGTTAGGAGCGCGTGGACTATTTTGGTATGCTTTATAGTATTGTTGCCCATAAGAGACTTACAATAGAGAAGGAATGAAGTACATATACCAATTCAACTTATTGGACGATTCGAGTGAAATCCGTCCCACTTAAAAAGAATATGGGGTTGGAGAGAAACCAAACAGTCATTTATGACCGTGTGGACTATTTTGGTATGCTTTATAGTATTGTTGCCCATAAGTGTATTATAATACAGAAGGAATGAAGTACATATACCGATTCAACTTATTGGACGATTTGAGTGAAATCCGTCCCACTTAAAAAGAATATGGGGTTGGAGAGAAACCAAACAGTCATTTAGGACCGTGTGGACTATTTTGGTATGCTTTATAGTATTGTTGCCCGTAAGAGTCTTATAATTGTGAAGGAATGATGCACAAATACCGATTCTTCTACTTATAGGACGATACGGGTGAAATCCGTCCCACTTATGTAGAAAAGATGGTTGGAAAGAAAGAAAGGGCCGGTTAGGAGCGCGTGAACTATTTTGGTATGCTTTATAGTATTGTTGCCCATAAGAGTCTTATAATAGTGAAGAAATGTAGTCCATATACCGATTCAACTTATTGGACGATCCGACTGAAATCCGTCCCACTTAGAAAGAATATGGGGTTGGAGTGAAACCAAAGGGTCATTTAGGACCGTGTGGACTATTTTGGTATGCTTTATAGTATTGTTTTCCATAAGAGTCTTCTAACTGTGAAGGAATGATGCACAAACACCGATTCTTCTACTTATAGGACGATACAAGGGAAATCCGTCCCACTTAGATAGAAAATATGGTTGGAAAGAAAGAAAGGGCCGGCCAGTAGCGCGTGGACTATTTTGGTATGCTTTATAGTATTGTTGCGTATAAGTGTCTTGTAATACAGAAGAAATCAAGTACATATACCGATTCAAGTTATTGGACGTTTCGAGTGAAATCCGTCCCACTTAAGAAGAATATGGGGTTGGAGAGAAACCAAAGGGTCATTTAGGACCGCGTGGACTATTTTGGTATGCTTTATAGTATTGTTGTCCGTAAGAGTCTTATAATTGTGAAGGAATGATGCACAAACACAGATTCTTCTACTTATAGGACGATACGGGTGAAATCCGTCCCACTTCGATAGAAAAGAAGGTTGGAAAGAAAGAAAGGGCCGGTAAGGAGCCCGTGGAGTATTTTGGTATGCTTTATAGTATTGTTGCCCATAAGAGTCTTGTAATACATAAGGAATGAAGTACATCTACCGATTCAACTTATTGGACGATTCGAGTGAAATCCGTCCCACTTAAAAAGAATATGGGGTAGGAGTGAAACCAAAGGGTCATTTAGGACCGTGTGGAGTATTTTGGTATGCTTTATAGTATTGTTGTCCGTAAGAGTCTTATAATTGTGAATGAATGATGCACAAACACCGATTCTTCTACTTATAGGACGATACGGGTGAAATCCGTCCCACTTAGATAGAAAAGATGGTTGGAAAGAAAGAAAGGGCCTGTTAGGAGCGCGTGGACTATTTTGGTTTGCTTTATAGTATTGTTGCCCATACGAGTCTTCTAATAGAGAAAGAATGAAGTACATATACCGATTCAACTTATTGGCCGATTCGAATGAAATCCGTCCCACTTAAAAAGAATATGGGGTAGGAGTGAAACCAAAGGGTCATTTAGGACCGTGTGGACTATTTTGGTATGCTTTATAGTATTGTTTTCCATAAAAGTCTTCTAACTGTGAAGGAATGATGCACAAACACCGATTCTTCTACTTATAGGACGATACAAGGGAAATCCGTCCCACTTAGATAGAAAAGATGGTTGGAAAGAAAGATAGGGCCGGCCAGGAGCGCGTGGACTATTTTGGTATGCTTTATAGTATTGTTGCCCATATGAGTCTTGTAATACAGAAGAAATGAAGTACATATACCGATTCAAGTTATTGGACGATTCGAGTGAAATCCGTCCAACTTAAAAAGAATATGGGGTTGGAGAGAAACCAAAGGGTCATTTAGGACCGCGTGTACTATTTTGGTATGCTTTATAGTATTGTTTTCCATAAGAGTCTTTTTATTGTGAAGGAATGATGCACAAACACCGATTCTACTTATTGGACGATACGAGTGAAATCCGTCCCACTTCGATAGAAAAGAGGGTTGGAGAGATAGAAAGGGCCGGTTAGGAGCGCGCGGAGTATTTTCGTATACTTTATAGTACTGTTGCCCATTAGAGTCTTATAATACAGAAGGAATGAAGTACATATACCGATTCAACTTATTGGACGATTCGAGTGAAATCCGTCCCACTTAAAAAGAATATGGGGTTGGAGAGAAACCAAAGGGTCATTTAGGACCGTGTGGACAATTTTGGTATGCTTTATAGTATTGTTGTCCATAAGAGTCTTATAACTGTGAAGGAATGATGCACAAACACCGATTCTTCTACTTATAGGACGATACGGGTGAAATCCGTCCCACTTAGATAGAAAAGATGGTTCGAAAGAAAGAAAGGGCCGGCCAGGAGCGCGTGGACTATTTTGGTATGCTTTATAGTATTGTTGCCCATAAGAGTCTTGTAATACAGAAGAAATCAAGTACATATACCGATTCAAGTTATAGGACGATTCGAGTGAAATCCGTCCCACTTAAAAAGAATATGGGGTTGGAGAGAAACCAAACGGTCATTTAGGACCGTGTGGACTATTTTGGTATGCTTTATAGTATTGTTGTCCGTAAGAGTCTTATAATTGTGAATGAATGATGCACAAACACCGATTCTTCTACTTATAGGACGATACGGGTGAAATCCGTCCCACTTAGATAGAAAAGATGGTTGGAAAGAAAGAAAGGGCCTGTTAGGAGCGCGTGGACTATTTTGGTATGCTTTATAGTATTGTTGCCCATACGAGTCTTATAATAGTGAAGAATGAAGTACATATACCGATTCAACTTATTGGCCGATTCGAATGAAATCCGTCCCACTTAAAAAGAATATGGGGTAGGAGTGAAACCAAAGGGTCATTTAGGACCGTGTGGACTATTTTGGTATGCTTTATAGTATTGTTTTCCATAAAAGTCTTCTAACTGTGAAGGAATGATGCACAAACACCGATTCTTCTACTTATAGGACGATACAAGGGAAATCCGTCCCACTTAGATAGAAAAGATGGTTGGAAAGAAAGATCGGGCCGGCCAGGAGCGCGTGGACTATTTTGGTATGCTTTATAGTATTGTTGCCCATAAGAGTCTTGTAATACAGAAGAAATGAGAGTACATATACCGATTCATGTTATTGGACTATTCGAGTGAAATCCGTCCAACTTAAAAAGAATATGGGGTTGGAGAGAAACCAAAGGGTCATTTAGGACCGCGTGTACTATTTTGGTATGCTTTATAGTATTGTTGTCCATAAGAGTCTTCTAACTGTGAAGGAATGGTGCACAAACACCGATTCTACTTATTGGACGATACGGGTGAAATCCGTCCCACTTCGATAGAAAATAAGATTGGAGAAAAAGAAAGGTCCGGTTAGGAGCGCGCGGAGTATTTTCGTATGCTTTATATTATTGTTGCCCATTAGAGTCTTATAATACAGAAGGAATGAAGTACATATACCGATTCAACTTATTAGACGATTCGAGTGAAATCCGTCCCACTTAAAAATAATATGGGGTTGGAGAGAAACCAAACAGTTATTTAGGACCGTGTGGACTATTTTGGTATGCTTTATAGTATTGTTGTCCGTAAGAGTCTTATAATTGTGAAGGAATGATGCACAAACACCGATTCTTCTACTTATAGGACGATACGGGTGAAATTCGTCCCACTTAGATAGAAAAGATGGTTGGAAAGAAAGAAAGGGCCGGTTAGGAGCGCGTGAACTATTTTGGTATGCTTTATAGTATTGTTGCCCATAAGAGTCTTATAATAGTGAAGAAATGAAGTACATATACCGATTCAACTTATTGGACGATCCGACTGAAATCCGTCCCACTTATAAAGAATATGGGGTTGGAGTGAAACCAAAGGGTCATTTAGGACATTGTATATTATTTTGGTATGCTTTATAGTATTGTTTTCCATAAGAGTCTTCTAACTGTGAAGGAATGATGCACAAACACCGATTCTTCTACTTATAGGACGATACAAGGGAAATTCGTCCCACTTAGATAGAAAATATGGTTGGAAAGAAAGAAAGGGCCGACCAGGAGCGCGTGGACTATTTTGGTATGCTTTTTAGTATTGTTGCCCATAAGAGTCTTGTAATACAGAAGAAATCATGTACATATACCGATTCAAGTTATTGGACGATTCGAGTGAAATCCGTCGTACTTAAAAAGAATATGGGGTTGGACAAAAACCAAACGGTCATTGAGGACCGTGTGGACTATTTTGCTATGTTTCATAGTATTGTTGTCCGTAAGAGTGTTATAATTGTGAAAGAATGATGCACAAACACCGATTCATCTACTTATAGGACGATATGGGTGAAATCCGTCCCACTTAGATAGAAAAGATGGTTGGAAAGAAAGAAAGGGCCGGTTAGGAGCGCGTGACCTATTTTGGTATGCTTTATAGTATTGTTGCCCATAAGAGTCTTGTAATACATAAGGAATGAAGTACATCTACCGATTCAACTTATTGGACGATTCGAGTGAAATCCGTCCCACTTAAAAAGAATATGGGGTAGGAGTGAAACCAAAGGGTCATTTAGGACCGTGTGGAGTATTTTGGTATGCTTTATAGTATTGTTGTCCGTAAGAGTCTTATAATTGTGAATGAATGATGCACAAACACCGATTCTTCTACTTATAGGACGATACGGGTGAAATCCGTCCCACTTAGATAGAAAAGATGGTTGGAAAGAAAGAAAGGGCCTGTTAGGAGCGCGTGGACTATTTTGGTATGCTTTATAGTATTGTTGCCCATACGAGTCTTCTAATAGAGAAAGAATGAAGTACATATACCGATTCAACTTATTGGCCGATTCGAATAAAATCCGTCCCACTTAAAAAGAATATGGGGTAGGAGTGAAACCAAAGGGTCATTTAGGACCGTGTGGACTATTTTGGTATGCTTTATAGTATTGTTTTCCATAAAAGTCTTCTAACTGTGAAGGAATGATGCACAAACACCGATTCTTCTACTTATAGGACGATACAAGGGAAATCCGTCCCACTTAGATAGAAAATATGGTTGGAAAGAAAGAAAGGGCCGGCCAGGAGCGCGTGGACTATTTTGCTATGCTTTATAGTATTTTTGCCCATAAGAGTCTTGTAATACAGAAGAAATCAACTACATATACCGATTCAAGTTATAGGACGATTCGAATGAAATCCGTCCCACTTAAAAAGAATATGGGGTTGGAGAGAAACCAAACGGTCATTTAGGACCGTGTGGACTATTTTGGTATGCTTTATATTATTGTTGTCCGTAAGAGTCTTATAATTGTGAAGGAATGATGCACAAACACCGATTCTTCTACTTATAGGACGATACGGGTGAAATCCGTCCCACTTAGATAGAAAAGATGGTTGGAAAGAAAGAAAGGGCCGGCCAGGAGCGCGTGGACTATTTTGGTATGCTTTATAGTATTGTTGCCCATAAGAGGCTTGTAATACAGAAGAAATGAAGTACATATACCGATTCAAGTTATTGGACGATTCGAGTGAAATTCGTCCCACTTAAAAAGAATATGGGGTAGGAGTGAAACCAAAGGGTCATTTAGGACCGTGTGGACTATTTTGGTATGCTTTATAGTATTGTTTTCCATAAGAGTCTTCTAACTGTGAAGGAATAATGCACAAACACCGATTCTTCTACTTATAGGACGATACAAGGGAAATCCGTCCCACTTAGACAGAAAATATGGTTGGAAAGAAAGAAAGGGCCGGCCAGGAGCGCGTGGACTATTTTGGTATCCTTTATAGTATTTTTGCCCATAAGAGTCTTGTAATACAGAAGAAATCAACTACATATACCGATTCAAGTTATAGGACGATTCGAATGAAATCCGTCCCACTTAAAAAGAATATGTGGTGGGAGAGAAACCAAACGGTCATTTAGGACCGTGTGGACTATTTTGGTATGCTTTATATTATTGTTGTCCGTAAGAGTCTTATAATTGTGAAGGAATGATGCACAAACACCGATTCTTCTACTTATAGGACGATACGGGTGAAATCCGTCCCACTTAGATAGAAAAGATGGTTGGAAAGAAAGAAAGGGCCGGTCAGGAGCGCGTGGACTATTTTGGTATGCTTTATAGTATTGTTGCCCATAAGAGTCTTGTAATATAGAAGAAATGAAGTACATATACCGATTCAAGTTATTGGACGATTCGAGTGAAATCCGTCCCACTTAAAAAGAATATGGGGTAGGAGTGAAACCAAAGGGTCATTTAGGACCGTGTGGACTATTTTGGTATGCTTTATAGTATTGTTTTCCATTAGAGTCTTCTAACTGTGAAGGAATGATGCACAAACACCGATTCTTCTACTTATAGGACGATACAAGGGAAATCCGTCCCACTTAGATAGAAAATATGGTTGGAAAGAAAGAAAGGGCCGGCCAGGAGCGCGTGGACTATTTTGGTATGCTTTATAGTATTTTTGCCCATAAGAGTCTTGTAATACAGAAGAAATCAACTACATATACCGATTCAAGTTATAGGACGATTCGAATGAAATCCGTCCCACTTAAAAAGAATATGGGGTTGGAGAGAAACCAAACGGTCATTTAGGACCGTGTGGACTATTTTGGTATGCTTTATATTATTGTTGTCCGTAAGAGTCTTATAATTGTGAAGGAATGATGCACAAACACCGATTCTTTTACTTATAGGACGATACGGGTGAAATCCGTCCCACTTAGATAGAAAAGATGGTTGGAAAGAAAGAAAGGGACGGTTAGGAGCGCGTGAACTATTTTTGTATGCTTTATAGTATTGTTGCCTATAAGAGTCTTATAATAGTGAAGAATGAAGTACATATACCGATTCAACTTATTGGACGATCCGACTGAAATCCGTGCCACTTATAAAGAATATGGGGTTGGAGTGAAACCAAAGGGTCATTTAGGACTGTGTGGATTATTTTGGTATGCTTTATAGTATTGTTTTCCATAAGAGTCTTCTAACTGTGAAGGAATGATGCACAAACACCGATTCTTCTACTTATAGGACGATACAAGGGAAATCCGTCCCACTTAGATAGAAAATATGGTTGGAAAGAAAGAAAGGGCCGGCCAAGAGCGCGTGGACTATTTTGGTATGCTTTATAGTATTGTTGCCCATAAGAGTCTTGTAATACAGAAGAAATCAAGTACATATACCGATTCAACTTATTGGACGATTCGAGTGAAATCCGTCCCACTTAAAAAGAATATGGGGTTGGAGAGAAACAAAAGGGTCATTTAGGACCGTGTGGACTATTTTGGTATGCTTTATAGTATTGTTGTCCGTAAAAGTCTTATAATTGTGAAGGAATGATGCACAAACACCGATTCTTCTACTTATAGGACGATACGGGTGAAATCCGTCCCACTTCGATAGAAAAGAAGGTTGGAGAGAAAGAAAGGGCCGGTTAGGAGCGCGCGGAGTATTTTCGTATGCTTTATAGTATTGTTGCCCATTAGAGTCTTATAATACAGAAGGAATGAAGTACATATACCGATTCAACTTATTGGACGATTCGAGTGAAATCTGTCCCACTTAAAAAGAATATGGGGTTGGAGAGAAACCAAACAGTCATTTAGGACCGTGTGGACTATTTTGGTATGCTTTATAGTATTGTTGTCCGTAAAAGTCTTATAATTGTGAAGGAATGATGCACAAACACCGATTCTTCTACTTATAGGACGATACGGGTGAAATCCGTCCCACTTAGATAGAAAAGATGGTTGAAAAGAAAGAAAGGGCCGGTTAGGAGCGCCTGAACTATTTTTGTATGCTTTATAGTATTGTTGCCCATAAGAGTCTTATAATAGTGAAGAAATGAAGTACATACACCGATTCAACTTATTGGACGATCCGACTGAAATCCGTCCCACTTATAAAGAATATGGGGTTGGAGTGAAACCAAAGGGTCATTTAGGACTGTGTGGATTATTTTGGTATGCTTTATGGTATTGTTTTCCATAAGAGTCTTCTAACTGTGAAGGAATGATGCAGAAACACCGATTCTTCTACTTATAGGACGATACAAGGGAAATCCGTCCCACTTAGATAGAAAATATGGTTGGAAAGAAAGAAAGGGCCGGCCAGGAGCGCGTGGACTATTTTGTTATGCTTTATAATATTGTTGCCCATAAGAGTCTTGTAATACAGAAGAAATCAAGTACATATACCGATTCAAGTTATTGGACGATTCGAGTGAAATCCGTCCCACTTAAGAAGAATATGGGGTTGGAGAGAAACCAAAGGGTCATTTAGGACCGCGTGGACTATTTTGGTATGCTTTATAGTATTGTTGTCCGTAAGAGTCTTATAATTGTGAAGGAATGATGCACAAACACAGATTCTTCTACTTATAGGACGATACGGGTGAAATCCGTCCCACTTAGATAAAAAAGATGGTTGGAAAGAAAGAAAGGGCCGGTTAGGAGCGCGTGGAGTATTTTGGTATGCTTTATAGTATTGTTGCGCATAAGAGTCTTCTAATAGAGAAGGAATGAAGTACATATACCGATTCAACTTATTGGACGATTCGAGTGAAATCCGTCCCACTTAAAAAGAATATGGGGTAGGAGTGAAACCAAAGGGTCATTTAGGACCGTGTGGACTATTTTGGTATGCTTTATAGTATTGTTTTCCATAAGTGTCATCTAACTGTGAAGGAATGATGCACAAACACCGATTCTTCTACTTATAGGACGATACAAGGGAAATCCGTCCCACTTAGATAGAAAATATGGTTGGAAAGAAAGAAAGGGCCGGCCAGGAGCGCGTGGACTATTTTGGTATGCTTTATAGTATTGTTGCCCATAAGAGTCTTGTAATACAGAAGAAATCAAGTACATATACCGATTCAAGTTATTGGACGATTCGAGTGAAATCCGTCCCACTTAAGAAGAATATGGGGTTGGAGAGTAACCAAAGGGTCATTTAGGACCGCGTGGACTATTTTGGTATGCTTTATAGTATTGTTGTCCGTAAGAGTCTTATAATTGTGAAGGAATGATGCACAAACACAGATTCTTCTACTTATAGGACGATACGGGTGAAATCCGTCCCACTTAGATAGAAAAGATGGTTTGAAAGAAAGAAAGGGCCGGTTAGGAGCGCGTGGACTATTTTGATATGCTTTATAGTATTGTTGCCCATAAGAGTCTTATAATAGTGAAGAATGAAGTACATATACCGATTCAACTTATTGGACGATCCGACTGAAATCCGTGCCACTTATAAAGAATATGGGGTTGGAGTGAAACCAAAGGGTGATTTAGGACTGTGTGGATTATTTTGGTATGCTTTATAGTATTGTTTTCCATAAGAGTCTTCTAACTGTGAAGGAATGATGCACAAACACCGATTCTTCTACTTATAGGACGATACAAGGTGAAATCCGTCCCACTTAGATAGAAAATATGGTTGGAAAGAAAGAAAGGGCCGGCCAGGAGCGCGTGGACTATTTTGGTATGCTTTATAGTATTGTTGCCCATAAGAGTCTTGTAATACAGAAGAAATCAAGTACCTATACCGATTCAAGTTATAGGACGATTCGAGTGAAATCCGTCCCACTTAAAAAGAATATGGGGTTGGAGAGAAACCAAACGGTCATTTAGGACCGTGTGGACTATTTTGGTACGCTTTATAGTATTGTTGTCCGTAAGAGTCTTATAATTGTGAAGGAATGATGCACAAACACAGATTCTTCTACTTATAGGACGATACGGGTGAAATCCGTCCCACTTAGATAGAAAATATGGTTGGAAAGAAAGAAAGGGCCGGCCAGGAGCGCGTGGACTATTTTGGTATGCTTTATAGTATTGTTGCCCATAAGAGTCTTGTAATACAGAAGAAATCAAGTACATATACCGATTCAAGTTATTGGACGATTCGAGTGAAATCCGTCCCACTTAAGAAGAATATGGGGTTGGAGAGTAACCAAAGGGTCATTTAGGACCGCGTGGACTATTTTGGTATGCTTTATAGTATTGTTGTCCGTAAGAGTCTTATAATTGTGAAGGAATGATGCACAAACACCGATTCTTTTACTTATCGGACGATACGGGTGAAATCCGTCCCACTTAGATAGAAACGATGGTTGGAAAGAAAGAAAGGGCCGGTTAGGAGCGCGTGGACTATTTTGGTATGCTTTATAGTATTGTTGCCCATAAGAGTCTTTTAATAGAGAAGGAATGAAGTACATATACCGATTCAACTTATTTGACGATTCGAGTGAAATCCGTCTCACTTAAAAAGAATATGGGGTTGGAGTGAAACCAAAGGGTCATTTAGGACCGTGTGGACTATTTTGGTATGCTTTATATTATTGTTTTCCATAAGAGTCTTCTAACTGTGAAGGAATGATGCACAAACACCGATTCTTCTACTTATAGGACGATACAAGGGAAATCCGTCCCACTTAGATAGAAAATATGGTTGGAAAGAAAGAAAGGGCCGGCCAGGAGCGCGTGGACTATTTTGGTATGCTTTATAGTATTTTTGCCCATAAGAGTCTTGTAATACAGAACAAATCAACTACATATACTGATTCAAGTTATAGGACGATTCGAATGAAATCCGTCCCACTTAAAAAGAATATGGGGTTGGAGAGAAACCAAACGGTCATTTAGGACCGTGTGGACTATTTCGGTATGCTTTATATTATTGTTGTCCGTAAAAGTCTTATAATTGTGAAGGAATGATGCACAAACACCGATTCTTCTACTTATAGGACGATACGGGTGAAATCCGTCCCACTTAGATAGAAAAGATGGTTGGAAAGAAAGAAAGGGCCGGTTAGGAGCGCGTGGACTATTTTGGTATGCTTTATAGTATTGTTGCCCATAAGAGTCTTATAATAGTGAAGAATGAAGTACATATACCGATTCAACTTATTGGACGATCCGACTGAAATCCGTGCCTCTTATAAAGAATATGGGGTTGGAGTGAAACCAAATGGTCATTTAGGACTGTGTGGATTATTTTGGTAGGCTTTATAGTATTGTTTTCCATAAGAGTCTTCTAACTGTGAAGGAATGATGCACAAACACCGATTCTTCTACTTATAGGACGATACAAGGTGAAATCCGTCCCACTTAGATAGAAAATATGGTTGGAAAGAAAGAAAGGGCCGGCCAGGAGCGCGTGGACTATTTTGGTATGCTTTATAGTATTGTTGCCCATAAGAGTCTTGTAATACAGAAGAAATCAAGTACCTATACCGATTCAAGTTATAGGACGATTCGAGTGAAATCCGTCCCACTTAAAAAGAATATGGGGTTGGAGAGAAACCAAACGGTCATTTAGCACCGTGTGCACTATTTTGGTACGCTTTATAGTATTGTTGTCCGTAAGAGTCTTATAATTGTGAATGAATGATGCACAAACACAGATTCTTCTACTTATAGGACGATACGGGTGAAATCCGTCCCACTTAGATAGAAAAGATGGTTGGAAAGAAAGAAAGGGCCGGTTAGGAGCGCGTGAACTATTTCTGTATGCTTTATAGTATTGTTGCCCATAAGAGTCTTATAATAGTGAAGAAATGAAGTACATATACCGATTCAACTTATTGGACGATCCGACTGAAATCCGTCCCACTTAAAAAGAATATGGGGTTGGAGAGAAACCAAACGGTCATTTAGAACCGTGTGGACTATTTTGGTATGCTTTATAGTATTGTTGTCCGTAAGAGTCTTATAATTGTGAAGGAATGATGCACAAACACAGATTCTTCTACTTATAGGACGATACGGGTGAAATCCGTCCCACTTAGATAGAAAAGATGGTTGGAAAGAAAGAAAGGGCCGGTTAGGAGCGCGTGGACTATTTTGGTATGCTTTATAGTATTGTTGCCCATAAGAGTCTTTTAATAGAGAAGGAATGAAGTACATATACCGATTCAACTTATTGGACGATTCGAGTGAAATCCGTCCCACTTAAAAAGAATATGGGGTAGGAGTGAAACCAAAGGGTCATTTAGGACCGTGTGGACTATTTTGGTATGCTTTATAGTATTGTTTTCCATAAGAGTCTTCTAACTGTGAAGGAATGATGCACAAACACCGATTCTTCTACTTATAGGACGATACAAGGGAAATCCGTCCCACTTAGATAGAAAATATGGTTGGAAAGAAAGAAAGGGCCGGCCAGGAGCGCGTGGACTATTTTGGTATGCTTTATAGTATTTTTGCCCATAAGAGTCTTGTAATACAGAACAAATCAACTACATATACCGATTCAAGTTATAGGACAATTCGAATGAAATCCGTCCCACTTAAAAAGAATATGGGGTTGGAGAGAAACCAAACGGTCATTTAGGACCGTGTGGACTATTTCGGTATGCTTTATATTATTGTTGTCCGTAAAAGTCTTATAATTGTGAAGGAATGATGCACAAACACCGATTCTTCTACTTATAGGACGATACGGGTGAAATCCGTCCCACTTAGATAGAAAAGATGGTTGGAAAGAAAGAAAAGGCCGGTTAGGAGCGCGTGAACTATTTTTGTATGCTTTATAGTATTGTTGCCCATAAGAGTCTTATAATAGTGATGAAATGAAGTACATATACCGATTAAACTTATTGGACGATCCGACTGAAATCCGTCCCACTTATAAAGAATATGGGGTTGGAGTGAAACCAAAGGGTCATTTAGGACTGTGTGGATTATTTTGGTATGCTTTATAGTATTGTTTCCCATAAGAGTCTTCTAACTGTGAAGGAATGATGCACAAACACCGATTCTTCTACTTATAGGACGATACAAGGGAAATCCGTCCCACTTAGATTGAAAATATGGTTGGAAAGAAAGAAAGGGCCGGCCAGGAGCGCGTGGACTATTTTGGTATGCTTTATAGTATTGTTGCCCATAAGAGTCTTGTAATACAGAAGAAATCAACTACATATACCGATTCAAGTTATAGGACGACTCGAGTGAAATCCGTCCCACTTAAAAAGAATATGGGGTTGGAGAGAAACCAAACGGTCATTTAGGACCGTGTGGACTATTTTGGTATGCTTTATAGTATTGTTGTCCGTAAGAGTCTTATAATTGTGAAGGAATGATGCACAAACACCGATTCTTCTACTTATAGGACGATACGGGTGAAATCCGTCCCACTTAGATAGAAAAGATGGTTGGAAAGAAAGAAAGGGCCGGTTAGGAGCGCGTGGACTATTTTGGTATGCTTTATAGTATTGTTGCCCATAAGAGTCTTCTAATAGAGAAGGAATGAAGTACATATACCGATTCAACTTATTAGACGATTCGAGTGAAATCCGTCCCACTTAAAAAGAATATGGGGTAGGAGTGAAACCAAAGGGTCATTTAGGACCGTGTGGACTATTTTGGTATGCTTTATAGTATTGTTTTCCATAAAAGTCTTCTAACTGTGAAGGAATGATGTACAAACACCGATTCTTCTACTTATAGGACGATACAAGGGAAATCCGTCCCACTTAGATAGAAAAGATGGTTGGAAAGAAAGATAGGGCCGGCCAGGAGCGCGTGGACTATTTTGGTATGCTTTATAGTATTGTTGCCCATAAGAGTCTTGTAATACAGAAGAAATCAAGTACATATACCGATTCAAGTTATTGGACGATTCGAGTGAAATCCGTCCCACTTAAGAAGAATATGGGGTTGGAGAGTAACCAAAGGGTCATTTAGGACCGCGTGGACTATTTTGGTATGCTTTATAGTATTGTTGTCCGTAAGAGTCTTATAATTGTGAAGGAATGATGCACAAACACAGATTCTTCTACTTATAGGACGATACGGGTGAAATCCGTCCCACTTAGATAGAAAAGATGGTTGGAAAGAAAGAAAGGGCCGGTTAGGAGCGCGTGGACTATTTTGGTATGCTTTATAGTATTGTTGCCCATAAGAGTCTTATAATAGTGAAGAATGAAGTACATATACCGATTCAACTTATTGGACGATCCGACTGAAATCCGTGCCACTTATAAAGAATATGGGGTTGGAGTGAAACCAAAGGGTGATTTAGGACTGTGTGGATTATTTTGGTATGCTTTATAGTATTGTTTTCCATAAGAGTCTTCTAACTGTGAAGGAATGATGCACAAACACCGATTCTTCTACTTATAGGACGATACAAGGTGAAATCCGTCCCACTTAGATAGAAAATATGGTTGGAAAGAAAGAAAGGGCCGGCCAGGAGCGCGTGGACTATTTTGGTATGCTTTATAGTATTGTTGCCCATAAGAGTCTTGTAATACAGAAGAAATCAAGTACCTATACCGATTCAAGTTATAGGACGATTCGAGTGAAATCCGTCCCACTTAAAAAGAATATGGGGTTGGAGAGAAACCAAACTGTCATTTAGCACCGTGTGGACTATTTTGGTACGCTTTATAGTATTGTTGTCCGTAAGAGTCTTATAATTGTGAATGAATGATGCACAAACACAGATTCTTCTACTTATAGGACGATACGGGTGAAATCCGTCCCACTTAGATAGAAAAGATGGTTGGAAAGAAAGAAAGGGCCGGTTAGGAGCGCGTGAACTATTTCTGTATGCTTTATAGTATTGTTGCCCATAATAGTCTTATAATAGTGAAGAAATGAAGTACATATACCGATTCAACTTATTGGACGATCCGACTGAAATCCGTCCCACTTAAAAAGAATATGGGGTTGGAGAGAAACCAAACGGTCATTTAGAACCGTGTGGACTATTTTGGTATGCTTTATAGTATTGTTGTCCGTAAGAGTCTTATAATTGTGAAGGAATGATGCACAAACACCGATTCTTCTACTTATAGGACGATACGGGTGAAATCCGTCCCACTTAGATAGAAAAGATGGTTGGAAAGAAAGAAAGGGCCGGTTAGGAGCGCGTGAACTATTTCTGTATGCTTTATAGTATTGTTGCCCATAAGAGTCTTATAATAGTGAAGAAATGAAGTACATATACCGATTCAACTTATTGGACGATCCGACTGAAATCCGTCCCACTTAAAAAGAATATGGGGTTGGAGAGAAACCAAACGGTCATTTAGAACCGTGTGGACTATTTTGGTATGCTTTATAGTATTGTTGTCCGTAAGAGTCTTATAATTGTGAAGGAATGATGCACAAACACAGATTCTTCTACTTATAGGACGATACGGGTGAAATCCGTCCCACTTAGATAGAAAAGATGCTTGGAAAGAAAGAAAGGGCCGGTTAGGAGCGCGTGGACTATTTTGGTATGCTTTATAGTATTGTTGCCCATAAGAGTCTTTTAATAGAGAAGGAATGAAGTACATATACCGATTCAACTTATTGGACGATTCGAGTGAAATCCGTCCCACTTAAAAAGAATATGGGGTAGGAGTGAAACCAAAGGGTCATTTAGGACCGTGTGGACTATTTTGGTATGCTTTATAGTATTGTTTTCCATAAGAGTCTTCTAACTGTGAAGGAATGATGCAGAAACACCGATTCTTCTACTTATAGGACGATACAAGAGAAATCCGTCCCACTTAGATAGAAAATATGGTTGGAAAGAAAGAAAGGGCCGGCCAGGAGCGCGTGGACTATTTTGGTATGCTTTATAGTATTGTTGCCCATAAGAGTCTTGTAATACAGAAGAAATCAAGTACCTATACCGATTCAAGTTATAGGACGATTCGAGTGAAATCCGTCCCACTTAAAAAGAATATGGGGTTGGAGAGAAACCAAACTGTCATTTAGCACCGTGTGGACTATTTTGGTACGCTTTATAGTATTGTTGTCCGTAAGAGTCTTATAATTGTGAATGAATGATGCACAAACACAGATTCTTCTACTTATAGGACGATACGGGTGAAATCCGTCCCACTTAGATAGAAAAGATGGTTGGAAAGAAAGAAAGGGCCGGTTAGGAGCGCGTGAACTATTTCTGTATGCTTTATAGTATTGTTGCCCATAATAGTCTTATAATAGTGAAGAAATGAAGTACATATACCGATTCAACTTATTGGACGATCCGACTGAAATCCGTCCCACTTAAAAAGAATATGGGGTTGGAGAGAAACCAAACGGTCATTTAGAACCGTGTGGACTATTTTGGTATGCTTTATAGTATTGTTGTCCGTAAGAGTCTTATAATTGTGAAGGAATGATGCACAAACACCGATTCTTCTACTTATAGGACGATACGGGTGAAATCCGTCCCACTTAGATAGAAAAGATGGTTGGAAAGAAAGAAAGGGCCGGTTAGGAGCGCGTGAACTATTTCTGTATGCTTTATAGTATTGTTGCCCATAAGAGTCTTATAATAGTGAAGAAATGAAGTACATATACCGATTCAACTTATTGGACGATCCGACTGAAATCCGTCCCACTTAAAAAGAATATGGGGTTGGAGAGAAACCAAACGGTCATTTAGAACCGTGTGGACTATTTTGGTATGCTTTATAGTATTGTTGTCCGTAAGAGTCTTATAATTGTGAAGGAATGATGCACAAACACAGATTCTTCTACTTATAGGACGATAAGGGTGAAATCCGTCCCACTTAGATAGAAAAGATGCTTGGAAAGAAAGAAAGGGCCGGTTAGGAGCGCGTGGACTATTTTGGTATGCTTTATAGTATTGTTGCCCATAAGAGTCTTTTAATAGAGAAGGAATGAAGTACATATACCGATTCAACTTATTGGACGATTCGAGTGAAATCCGTCCCACTTAAAAAGAATATGGGGTAGGAGTGAAACCAAAGGGTCATTTAGGACCGTGTGGACTATTTTGGTATGCTTTATAGTATTGTTTTCCATAAGAGTCTTCTAACTGTGAAGGAATGATGCAGAAACACCGATTCTTCTACTTATAGGACGATACAAGAGAAATCCGTCCCACTTAGATAGAAAATATGGTTGGAAAGAAAGAAAGGGCCGGCCAGGAGCGCGTGGACTATTTTGGTATGCTTTATAGTATTGTTGCCCATAAGAGTCTTGTAATACAGAAGAAATCAACTACATATACCGATTCAAGTTATAGGACGACTCGAGTGAAATCCGTCCCACTTAAAAAGAATATGGGGTTGGAGAGAAACCAAACGGTCATTTAGGACCGTGTGGACTATTTCGGTATGCTTTATATTATTGTTGTCCGTAAAAGTCTTATAATTGTGAAGGAATGATGCACAAACACCGATTCTTCTACTTATAGGACGATACGGGTGAAATCCGTCCCACTTAGATAGAAAAGATGGTTGGAAAGAAAGAAAGGGCCGGTTAGGAGCGCGTGAACTATTTTTGTATGCTTTATAGTATTGTTGCCCATAAGAGTCTTATAATAGTGAAGAAATGAAGTACATATACCGATTCAACTTATTGGACGATCCGACTGAAATCCGTCCCACTTATAAAGAATATGGGGTTGGAGTGAAACCAAAGGGTCATTTAGGACTGTGTGGATTATTTTGGTATGCTTTATAGTATTGTTTCCCATAAGAGTCTTCTAACTGTGAAGGAATGATGCACAAACACCGATTCTTCTACTTATAGGACGATACAAGGGAAATCCGTCCCACTTAGATAGAAATTATGGTTGGAAAGAAAGAAAGGGCCGGCCAGGAGCGCGTGGACTATTTTGGTATGCTTTATAGTATTGTTGCCCATAAGAGTCTTGTAATACAGAAGAAATCAAGTACATATACCGATTCAAGTTATAGGACGATTCGAGTGAAATCCGTCCCACTTAAAAAGAATATGGGGTTGGAGAGAAACCAAACGGTCATTTAGGACCGTGTGGACTATTTTGGTATGCTTTATAGTATTGTTGTCCGTAAGAGTCTTATAATTGTGAAGGAATGATGCACAAACACCGATTCTTCTACATATAGGACGATACGGGTGAAATCCGTCCCACTTAGATAGAAAAGATGGTTGGAAAGAAAGAAAGGGCCGGTTAGGAGCGCGTGGACTATTTTGGTATGCTTTATAGTATTGTTGCCCATAAGAGTGTTCTAATAGAGAAGGAATGAAGTACATATACCGATTCAACTTATTGGACGATTCGAGTGAAATCCGTCCCACTTAAAAAGAATATGGGGTAGGAGTGAAACCAAAGGGTCATTTAGGACCGTGTGGACTATTTTGGTATGCTTTATAGTATTGTTTTCCATAAAAGTCTTCTAACTGTGAAGGAATGATGTACAAACACCGATTCTTCTACTTATAGGACGATACAAAGGAAATCCGTCCCACTTAGATAGAAAAGATGGTTGGAAAGAAAGATAGGGCCGGCCAGGAGCGCGTGGACTATTTTGGTATGCTTTATAGTATTGTTTCCCATAAGAGTCTTGTAATACAGAAGAAATGAAGTACATATACCGATTCAAGTTATTGGACGATTCGAGTGAAATCCGTCTAACTTAAAAAGAATATGGGGTTGGAGAGAAACCAAAGGGTCATTTATGACCGCGTGGAAAATTTGTTATGCTTTATAGTATTGTTTTCCATAAGAGTCTTCTAACTGTGAAGGAATGATGCACAAACACCGATTCTACTTATTGGACGATACGGGTGAAATTCGTCCCACTTCGATAGAAAAGAAGGTTAGAGAGAAAGAAAGGTCCGGTTAGGAGCGCGCGGAGTATTTTCGAATGCTTTATATTATTGTTGCCCATTAGAGTCTTATAATACAGAAGGAATGAAGTACATATACCGATTCAACTTATTGGACGATTCGAGTGAAATCCGTCCCACTTAAAAAGAATATGGGGTTGGAGAGAAACCAAACAGTCATTTAGGACCGTGTGGACTATTTTGGTATGCTTTATAGTATTGTTGTCCGTAAGAGTCTTATAATTGTGAAGGAATGATGCACAAACACCGATTCTTCTACTTATAGGACGATACAGGTGAAATCCGTCCCACTTAGATAGAAAAGATGGTTGGAAAGAAAGAAAGGGCCGGTTAGGAGCGCGTGGACTATTTTGGTATGCTTTATAGTATTGTTGCCCATAAGAGTGTTCTAATAGAGAAGGAATGAAATACATATACCGATTCAACTTATTGGACGATTCGAGTGAAATCCGTCCCACTTAAAAAGAATATGGGGTAGGAGTGAAACCAAAGGGTCATTTAGGACCGTGTGGACTATTTTGGTATGCTTTATAGTATTGTTTTCCATAAAAGTCTTCTAACTGTGAAGGAATGATGTACAAACACCGATTCTTCTACTTATAGGACGATACAAAGGAAATCCGTCCCACTTAGATAGAAAAGATGGTTGGAAAGAAAGATAGGGCCGGCCAGGAGCGCGTGGACTATTTTGGTATGCTTTATAGTATTGTTTCCCATAAGAGTCTTGTAATACAGAAGAAATGAAGTACATATACCGATTCAAGTTATTGGACGATTCGAGTGAAATCCGTCTAACTTAAAAAGAATATGGGGTTGGAGAGAAACCAAAGGGTCATTTATGACCGCGTGGAAAATTTGTTATGCTTTATAGTATTGTTTTCCATAAGAGTCTTCTAACTGTGAAGGAATGATGCACAAACACCGATTCTACTTATTGGACGATACGGGTGAAATTCGTCCCACTTCGATAGAAAAGAAGGTTAGAGAGAAAGAAAGGTCCGGTTAGGAGCGCGCGGAGTATTTTCGTATGCTTTATATTATTGTTGCCCATTAGAGTCTTATAATACAGAAGGAATGAAGTACATATACCGATTCAACTTATTGGACGATTCGAGTGAAATCCGTCCCACTTAAAAAGAATATGGGGTTGGAGAGAAACCAAACAGTCATTTAGGACCGTGTGGACTATTTTGGTATGCTTTATAGTATTGTTGTCTGTAAGAGTCTTATAATTGTGAAGGAATGATGCACATACACCGATTCTTCTACTTATAGGACGATACGGGTCCAATTCGTCCCACTTAGACAGAAAAGATGGTTGGAAAGAAAGAAAGGGCCGGTTAGGAGCGCGTGACCTATTTTGGTATGCTTTATAGTATTGTTGCCCATAAGAGTCTTATAATAGAGAAGGAATGAAGTACATATACCGATTCAACTTATTGGATGATTCGAGTGAAATCCGTCCCACTTAAGAAGAATATGGGGTTGGAGAGAAACCAAAGGGTCATTTAGGACCGTGTGGACTATTTTGGTATGCTTTATAGTATTGTTGTCCGTAAGAGTCTTATAATTGTGAAGGAATGATGCACAAACACCGATTCTTCTACTTATAGGACGATACGGGTGAAATCCGTCCCACTTAGATAGAAAAGATGGTTGGAAAGAAAGAAAGGGCCGGTTAGAAGCGCGTGAACTATTTTGGTATGCTTTATAGTATTGTTGCCCATAAGAGTCTTATAATAGTGAAGAAATGAAGTACATATACCGATTCAACTTATTGGACGATCCGACTGAAATCCGTCCCACTTATAAAGAATATGGGGTTGGAGTGAAACCAAAGGGTCATTTAGGACTGTGTGGATTATTTTGGTATGCTTTATAGTATTGTTTTCCATTAGAGTCTTCTAACTGTGAAGGAATGATGCACAAACACCGATTCTTCTACTTATAGGACGATACAAGGGAAATCCGTCCCACTTAGATAGAAAATATGGTTGGAAAGAAAGAAAGGGCCGGCCAGGAGCGCGTTGACTATTTTGGTATGCTTTATAGTATTGTTGCCCATAAGAGTCTTGTAATACAGAAGAAATCAAGTACATATACCGATTCAAGTTATTGGACGATTCGAGTGAAATCCATCCTACTTAAAAAGAATATGGGGTTGGAGAGAAACCAAACGGTCATTTAGGACCGTGTGGACTATTTTGGTATGCTTTATAGTATTGTTGTCCGTAAGAGTCTTATAATTGTGAAGGAATGATGCACAAACACCGATTCTTCTACTTATAGGACGATACGGGTGAAATCCGTCCCACTTAGATAGAAAAGATGGTTGGAAAGAAAGAAAGGGCCGGTTAGGAGCGCGTGGACTATTTGGGTATGCTTTATAGTATTGTTGCTCATAAGAGTCTTATAATAGAGAAGAAATGAAGTACATATACCGATTCAACTTATTGGACGATTCGAGTGAAATCCGTCCCACTTAAAAAGAATATGGGGTAGGAGTGAAACCAAAGGGTCATTTAGGACCGTGTGGACTATTTTGGTATGCTTTATAGTATTGTTGTCCATAAGAGTCTTATAACTGTGAAGGAATGAGGCACAAACACTGATTCTTCTACTTATAGGACGATACGGGTGAAATCTGTCCCACTTCGATAGAAAAGAAGGTTGGAAAGAAAGAAAGGGCCGGTAAGGAGCCTGTGGAGTATTTTGGTATACTTTATAGTATTGTTGCCCATAAGAGTCTTGTAATACAGAAGGAATGAAGTACATATACCGATTCAACTTATTGGACGAATCGAGATAAATCCGTCCCACTTAAAAAGAATATTGCGTTGGAGAGAAACCAAAGGGTCATTTAGGACCGTGTGGACAATTTTGGTATGCTTTATAGTATTGTTGTCCATAAGATCTTCAGTTTTTTCTATGTTATTTTATATTTGGAATTTTCGATATGTTTTACCTGGGCCATCTAAACTTTATAAAATATATGATATCAAAAGGGAAGTTAACTTATGTGCAACCCATAACTGTTTGTAAATAGATCATACATCAATTTTTGGACAATCCATCTTGTATTCAAAATTTGTATTGTGGGGTGCAAGTAAAGAATCAAAACCTTCTAAACGAGAAGAATTTTTTATTGTTTTTGCCACATGAAATTGAAGCTTGCTTTTGAAGAGTATAATATGGATTTATTTACCTTATTTGCAAGGTTAGATTGATTTTGGTATTTATTCCTTAGTTCTATAATTGTTCGGCAGATTGTGACATGTATGATTATTACTGAAAGCAATAAGAGAAAACTCAACTTTGAAATTAAATAGAAAGAAAACAAGAACTCACTTGATCTTTGACAGTGAGATTACCAACTTTAATATTGTCTTGACTGAAGAAGCTGGAAACTTATGGAGATCCATAATGTAGTTCAACAGGGTTTGTACATGTATTACTCTTTCAGGCGTTCATCAAGGCTACATGAGAAGGGAGTATTTCGTTTCTCTTAGGAAATTTTAATAGGGTTCTCGGACTTGGATTTTCAGGAAATTTATGTTCGGTATGCGGTGCAAGTTTGGTATACCTTTGTTTAAAAAATTTATTCAATAAATTACTTTCTAACTTTTGTTTATAGAACAAAGAAGGATATATTATGTTCCCTTTGGTCAATAAATGCGTTTTAGCTTTTTTATAGGCAAATAACACATACGAACTGTTCTGCACAAATGGGAAAATGAAAAATGCACTATCATTATATCTCCTTGTGTAATTATGTATAAAAGAATTGTGCAATAGATCCCGAAGAAATTTGTACTGAATTGGTGTTAATCAATATTCGGAGTGCAAGTAAACAATTGTATACTGGACTCATTATAAAATAAAATACAATTGATATACTTGGGGGTTGTCCGTGTTAAGAGACGTTGCACAATATTTTTTATATTTTTGCAGCTTATTATGGCATTAAACAGATTGCAATCCTATGTATAACAATATTGTATTTCATTAAAAGTATAGATATAATCTAAAATTATGGTTGTGTCATTGAACTTTGTATCTAATTTGATATTCCTAGACTACATAAGAACAATTTACGAGAAAAAAATTCAATGAGCAACACGGAAATATTTTTGAGCAAAAATTTGCAAAGGTGTAGAAAGACAATGACATCATCTCAAATCCCAAGCCCCGTCGGAATGCAAAAAAGTTGTGCAGATTAAATTTAAATATTTTTAAGCTATTTTAGTTGTGGAATGTGCATAGTATGTAATGATTGGAAAACCTAAATAACACAATATAGATATTGTTTAGTCCTCGTTCAACATAAAAATTTTATAAATAAAATGTTTGGTGGAATATCTATATCTATATTTCTATGAAAAAAGCAAAGAAATTTACACAATAAGTTTTTAAATATATTTTAAAAAAATTTATACTATAAAACTAATCATATAAGCTCTTTGAAACTAATTATACTCAAATTCTTCTATTGTTACAGTTCTACTATTAAAATCCAATTATCGTAAATCTAATTAGACTTTAAATTCCCTCACAAAATTTTACTTTAATTTAATTAAATTTAAATTAATAAAGCAAGATGTAGTACAAGATTGAAAATTTAAAATTTAAAATATGTTTTTTCTATTGATTACAATAAAATTTAATAAATCTAATTGTAGTACGAGACTCGGTTTTTAAATTATACATGGTGTTTTATTGTTAATAATAAAATATTAATAATAAATAAATTGTACTTTTTTTTAAAGGCAATGATCTTTTTGGTTTTTTTTTTCACACACACTCATTTTGTCTCCAAAGAGACTCGAATCTATCACCTTCTTTATTGGAGGGAGAGGTTATACTGTTGGGCCAAATTGTCCTTCGTTAAATCAATTATACTTTTACTGCAATTCAGATGTTATAAAACCTAATTTAAATTGAACTCCATCACCAATATTAACGTAATTATAATACAATCTTGTACATTGCATTATTTTTTTATTATGCTATATAATGTATAAATCATGACCCATCTTAACATGAAAGATTGTGCAATTTTACCTAAATCAACTGGGGGACCTGATCTCCACATAATCATAAACATAATTAGTCTTCCATTGATACATGACTTTAGATTAGTCACCCTCAATAATAACATTAAAACTTGGGAGAAGAGAATGAAAGCTATAGAAGAAGAATACAAAGAACGTTTTGCAAGAATCCACAAAAAATAACATTCAACGTTGATAGATACATGTAGATATGTAGAGACATAATTGTCAAAAAAGAGAATGGTTGTCATTAATTTAATATAATTATATATTTAACAATAATAAATAGTAACATCCAAACCTTTTTTATTTTTGAAAGGTAGCAACATCCAAACTTGATTTGATCTATTTTCTTAGTGAGAGAAAGTAGCGTATCGCGTACGTCTATGTGAAAGTAATGTAATTGAAATATGCAATTTAATTAAATATCGTTGTGTAATATCTGAAATATAGAAGTCTACATTTTTTATTTTAAAAATAAATATAACGGCATCTTAAGTTTTCTCAATTGTTAGTTATTATTATATTAAAATTTTAATTTATTATTTCTTACCTTTACAGAAAAAATATTTCTTAATGTTGTTGCAATGATCTTATTCAGCATAATAATAAGATCAAACTTCACAGCGGTCAACTATTGTTAAGGGAGGCTTGCCTCCCGGAGTGTAATTTCGGTGAATGGAAAGGGGATGCCAAAATGGGGTATCTACAATAATAATTTTTGTTTGTTATTTTAATAACATTTTTCAATAACAATAATTTTTTTTTATCATTTTAGGAGAGTAGTAAAACTATATATTTTTGTAAATTTCCGGATAAAAGTAAAGATGACCTTACAATTTAAAACGGTTTATATATATATACAAATATAAATAGATATGTTTTCTATTCCACAATTAAGGGTGTACATTATTTACAGTTGTCAAATAATATTTTAAACTTTTAGTGCTTGTTTGATAGAGGGTGTGGAGTTGGTTTTTGGTTTTGGTTTGGTTGGAGTTGGGTTGGAGTTGGTGTGGTTTTATTTTGGTTCCAAACCATGTTTGGTGCAGATGGTTTTGGTGTGAGAAAAAGTGATGCTGAAAAACCAAACCATGTTTGGTAAAGTTGGTATGGGTTGAAATTCTGAATATTAATATATTAATAAATATTAATATTAATATATTAATATTAAAATATATTAATATTAGAATATATTAATATTAAAATATATTAATATTAATATTTTTTAATATATTAATATTATAATATATTAATATATTTAATTTTTCGAAATATTTAATTTTCATAAATATTAATATTAATATATTAAAATATATTAATATATTAATATTAATATTTTTTAATATATTAATATATTTAATTTTTCGAAATATTTAATTTTTCATAAATATTAATATTAATATATTAATATTATAATATTAAAATATATTAATATTAATATTTTTTAATATATTAATATATTTAATTTTTCGAAATATTTAATTTTTCGTAAATATTAATATTAATATATTAATATTAATATATTAAAATATATTAATATATTAATATTATAATATTTAAAAATATTAATATTCATATATTAAAATATTAATATTCATATATTAAAATATTAATATATTCATATTATAATATTAAAATATATTAATATTAATATTTTTTAATATATTAATATTATAATATATTAATATATTTAATTTTTCGAAATATTTATTTTTGATAAATATTTAATTTTTAAGAATATTTAATTTTTCGAAATTTATTAATATCAAAAATAAATTTGCTATAGTGTTGGTACCAAAACCAAAACCATGAACCATCAAAAATAAATTTGCTACAGTGTTTACGTAAGGTCCTTAATGCACAAACTTGATCAAAATAATGTACTAATATTAAACATTAGTTTTCACTTTAGAAAGTAAATCTCACGCACAAAACAATTCAATAAGGGTTTGCACATAACACATACGATTAAGAGATGCCTGATATAGAAGGGAAGTTCACAATGATATCGCCAGGGGGTTGAGGAAAATAAACATACACATGGCTACCGATGGGCATGCCACCGCCAAAAAATAAAAACAATTCACATCATAGTGAACAAACCTATCGAACACTAAGGGCTTGTTTGATTTTTAGGTTGGTTTTGTCTTGTTTTGTTTTTGTTTTTTTTAAAGATCAAATGAACTTTGGTTTTTACAATTTAAGACTAAATGTTTTTCTTAGGTGGCCCCGCATTCCACTACACATCATCTTTTCTCTCTCCCTCTCTTTCTATATATATATAATGAAGGGTGGACCCCGCTGACCACTATTCTTTACTCTCTCTTTCTATATAGGATAATTTGCACTAACACCCCCTGAGGTTTACATCTATATATATTTTCAAAAACATATAAATTCGAAATATATATATATTTCGAAAATATATATATATATATAATTTGAAAAATATATAAATTCGAATATATATATATATTTCAAAAAAAAAAATTCAAAATATATATATTTTCAAAAACAAAATTCAAAAAATTATATTATTTTGAAAAACATATAATCATTTCAAAATATATATGTATATTTTCGAATTTATATAATTTCAAATTATATATATATATTTTCGAATTATATGTATATATTTCAAATTTTATATATTTTTTGAATTTTATATATGTTTTTCGAAATTATATAATTTTTTGAATTTTGTTTTTTGAAAATATATATTTTTTGAATTTGTTTTTGAAATATATATATATTCGAATTTATATATTTTTCAAATTTTATATATATATTTTCGAATTATATATATATTTCAAATTTTATATATATTTTTGAATTTTTTATATATATTTTTAAATTTATATATGTTTTTCGAAATTATATAATGTTTTGAATTTTGTTTTTGAAAATATATATTTTTTGAATTTTATATATATATTTTGAAATATATATATATTCGAATTTAAATATTTTTCAATTTATATATATATTTTTGAATTTTATATATTGTTTTGATTTTATATATATTTTTTGAAATTTATATATTTTATTCTAATTTTATATATTTTTTCGAATTTATATATATGTTTTTCAAAATTCTATATATTTGGGGTTGGGGCATAAATGTCATTTTACATTATCCTTAATATTTTTGAATTTATGAAGGGTATTTTGGTCATTTGGGGTGTCATGACAAGCAAAACCAAACCTCAGGGGTGTTAGTGGAAATTACCCTTCTATATCTATATATATAATTCCTGGTGGGCCCCACTGACCACTATTTTTTACTCTCTTTTTCTATATATATATATATATAATTCATGGTGGACTCCGCTGGCCACTACTCTTTGTAAAATCACACAAGACCAAACAAAATCAGTCAAGACCAATGAAGACCAATATAGCCAGACAAAACCAGACCAGACCACTTTTCAAACCGGCCCTAAACATGACACATGCGATGAAAAATAAACAATAAGAAGAGGTGTTGTGCATATTCTTGACAAAATAAGGTGCATTATCAATGCTCATTCTTGTGCAATAAGTCCTTGATGAATCCGGTACACCAACTCTGCCATTTCACCCCAAGTGAGACTTGCCCCCAGGAGAATTCACCATAATGTCCTTTCTTATTCAATTATTCTTGCCATTCGAACACTAAATCTGGCATTATTGATTCTCATTCTTGTGCATGTTTTCAGAATTAGGGTGGGGAATCCCTAACAAGTGGCATAAGAACTTCCGCTATGCCCAACAATTGGTATCATAGGCTTTTAAATCCCCAACAGATACTGCCTGCATTACCACTCTCAAACATTTATTAAAATACAAAATCCATTGTATTTCACTCAAATCACATGCCCCGTCTGAATGAAACATATAAGTGAAATTAAATATAAATATTTTCCCACTATATTAGTTGTGGGATGTGCATCGTATGTAATGATTTCAAGGCCTAAATAACACAATATAGATATTGTCTCGTCTATATGAAAAATAATATAATATTGTGGTAAATGTAATAGAAATGTGCAATATAATTAAATATAATTATGCAATATTTATAGTATTATAAAAGTCTAGATTGTTTCATAGTGGGATTTTGAGTTTTATAGATAGTTATTATTTTGAGTATTTCGTTTCTCTTGGCAAATTTGATGATATGTCTTGTTTAATCATATGTTTAACAGTAATAAATAACAAGATTCAAACCTGATTTGATCTATTTAGCTTATTGAGAGAAAGTCACATGCGTACGTCTATGTGAAAGTAATGTAATAGAGATGTGCAATGTAATTAGATATAATTGTGCAATATGTTTAGTATTATAAAAGTCTACATTGTTTCATACTAGTATTCTGAGTTTTTTAGATAGTTTTTATTATTTTACTCTAAATTGTTTGGTTTCATCATTTCTTGCCTTTAGGAAGTATTTCGTCTCTTTTGGAAAAATGTGTCACGACCCTAAATTCCAAAGTCTCCCGAACCGGGACATCCGAGGAAACCGGGGTCGTGATCCATAAAATGAGCGACCAACTAAGAACATCAACATTAATAAAATGAATACAAAGTACATTTGGTCATTTCAAAGTACAAATACAAAGTTTGTACTTAGGACAAGCCATAGAAACAAACGGGGCTCAATCCAGAGTTACGAAGTGGAAGAAAAGAATTTTTGAAAATCGGATTTCGCATGCCACTTAAACAGCCCTGTACTGAAAATTTCGAAAATACTGAAATTTTTTCTTAGTGTTGGGAAGCAAAGCCACTGCCAGATATGCAAAAACGTGAGATTTTGCGATATGGCTTTGTTTTCGCGCCGTTGGTCTCGAAAAATTATAAATATTGGAAAAGTGAGTTTTTCATTTGCGGAACTCAAAAATAGTCACTGATACCTTGGGAAATGCGTAAAACGTAAACTTTGTATAAAAGTGATTTTTGTAAGTTTCGTAAAATATTTCGTTTTGCCACCGGTCTCCGTTTTAAAATGTCAATACCTTTTCAAAACAACTTAAAACCATTTCAAAACTCAAAATTTTAGTCGAGTCACAGGGGTGAGCGAAAACGGGTTTTTCACTTAAAGGCCGAACTGAAACGCCAACATTAAAAACCAAAGCGAATTTGGAGATGCTCAATGAAGCAAGGAAATGAAGAACCGAAGTATATGGTACCTCGAATTGAAGGGCAAGTGACTATACTCAAAGGCACTAACTTTAACCTAACCCTACCCAGTTCAACATCCAACTCTCCAAACTCCACAACAACTTATTCAAGAATGTCCACAACTTCAATGACATTCCTATCCTTAAGATTTCTAAAGGGAACCTAGTGGTCGTTGCCATGGAACCAACTAGTTTCAATAAAAACCTTTTCCGATTCTTTCAAACCTCAATTTCACATTCGAAACCACATCACTTAGGTTTCTAACAAGATCATATGTTCGTCACTACACAATCAACCAAGATCACAAACTATCACTCGCCTTCTCAAAGGTCTTAACTCACATTCAACTCCATAGTCCACTACCGACTTTTCTTATCACTAGAAAGTTCTTAAACCAACTTATATCACCCCCTAAGGTATATAAGCACATATCAACAAGTATAAGCATTTATCTCACATTATATTTTAAAATAAGTCATGCAAATTATATTTTCACATCCATCGATTTCACTTGAGCCTTTTAATAATATATGAATTATATATCTCAAAATCCACATTAAAAATGTTTCTAAACCATATTAAATAATATCACGATCCACATATAGTGACAATCACATAATAGCAACTCAAATGCAATATGACTCACACACCTCATAATACACGTAGCGCCCATAACAGGTTAACGGATACATACTCTGTCTAGTTACTTTTGAGGATAAAAGCTTGTCACGCCCCTAAATTCCAAAGACTTCCGAAGCGGGAAATCATTGGAATCCGGGCTGTGATCCATATAAGGAGTGACCAATTAAGATCCTAAATAACCATAAAATGAATGGAATATTATTAATAACAATAATTCCATACATAACCAAGCGGAAGCTAGACCAAATGATACACAAGGTACATCGAGGCGCTGAAAGAATACATCTCTATAACGATGCAACGATGCCAAATACAAGGAAGGGATATGCCAACAGACTGACTCCCAAGAAGTACAACAACAGTCCCAATACAGGGGACAAGTAAATGGAACTAAAATGGAACAACTCTACGTATGAACGTCCCAAATCCTGAAATAGTATCAGTGCCACAAGCCATTCTGCACTCCAAGCTGTCCGTCGCCAAAACATTACCTGCAAACTGGTGTAGACCTCTAGGGAAAACCAAAACGGGGTGAGCTCATTGAGCCCCGTAGGAGAAAGGGAATCGTAACTGTCACATCTACGACCGTTTAATTCGAGTGCGAACCAACCCGTGTACATGCATCTACCCTAGGTCAGTCAAAAGTTCCACATGGCATTCACGCCAATACGAGACCCCAAAAATAAATACCCCTAGTCCCCTACCATGCATCAACAAATAGGGAAACTAGCACGTAATGAAGCCATAACATAATAACATATAATAACGCACACCTATATAAATATATATATATATCTGCACGTATATATATATATATATATATATATATAATATAACTAATACAAGCCCTGTAGTACAGACCACCTCATAGATCACTACAACTCGTACCCGCTAGTCCCACACTAATAATCTACACAACAAGTATCACCAAATCATGGGAGTAACACTCATATTCATAACACTCCAAAAATGATAACAATCACACTTCCGAAATCACGAGCATATCGAGCTCAAAAACCTTAAATTAGTCTCAACTCATACTAATAATCACCTCACATGTCACTACCTGACATTCGTAAATCTAACACAGGGGTAAAATAGTTATTTCAACCTAAGAAAATTCACAAAGGTTTCTGAACACCAGAAGGAAAGGAAAGGGATTGAATAACCCATGACACCGACCACTCAAAGGTCACATGTTCGCCCAAGGGTAAAATGGTCATTTCAAGGGAAAAAATGTACTTTCAAAGGTTACCCCACCTATTTGGACATAGGTTAAGCCATAGAAACAAACGGAACCATACTTTCAAAGGCCCTGTTGCAAGAGATATGAATTTCTGAAAATGGCATCGGACAACGCCGACCCAAACAGAAAGTTAAAGTACCCCTCTTTCACCAAGGGTAAAACAATCATTTCAAGTGCAAATAAATTATTTTAAATTTTGTATCAAATATTTGGACATAGGACAGGGCCCAGAAACAAATAGAACCTAAATCAAATCCACAAGACGAGAGATATGCATTTTTGAAAACTGTATCGGACAACGCCGACAAAAATGGAAAGCTGAAGTACCCCACTTTCACCAAGGGTAAAATAGTCATTTCAAGGGTAAAAATGACATTTGAAAGTACGAGTACAAATTTTGGACCTAGCACATGCCATAGGAACAAACGGGACCTAATTTAAAGCCACGAGGCGATTGATGAATTTTTGAAAACGGTATCGGACAACGCCGACAAAAACAGAAAGCTGAAGTACCAACTTTCAATGAACATAACTAACTCAAAAATATGTTAACTCGAGCGTTTAAAAAGCCTAAAAACAAGTTCAAGATGTCATATTTCCAAAAAAATAAAATCTCGCCTTGATATGATAAACAGAGAAGGAGATATGAATTTTTGAAAACTATCGCTCATGCAGGAAAATAAGGTGCGGACATGCTACATTGATTATTGTTCCAAACCTCAAAAACACCCACATTCTACCGAAATTAAGTTTCAGAAAACTACCTTTTCGAAATCCTAAACACAAATTCAAGATTCTAGCTTTCTAACAAAAAAAAATCACCTCGATACATATACGGAGAAGGAGATATGAATTTTTGAAAACTGTCGCGCGTGTAGGGTGTATAGGTGCGGAAATGCTACAGTGAATAGTAGAAAACACCAAATTCTACAACCAAACCCTCTGCCAAAATTCAACTTCGAAAAACTACCTTCAACCCGTATAGACTGATTCAATATTCTCTAATAAGCTTAGAAATTTTTAATTTTGGGAGGATTTGCGGTAAAATGATCGTTTTGCCCCCGGTCTCCGTTTTAGTATCCTACCGACTTTTTAAGTGCCAAAATATTTTCAAATAACTCAAAATTTTTTTTCTAAAATAAAAAATTTTAATCGGGGTCACGGGGGTAGGTGAAAACAAGGTTTTCACTTAAAGACTGAATGAACTCGAATGCAAGTCTTATGAAAAATTTGTTTTTGGAGAAACAAATCGAAACACCAACGGAAAGACCAAAGCGCATTTGTAGACGCTCAAATGGAGAACATGAATGAAGAACCGGAGTTCAAAAGCAACTCAAAGGAAAGGACAAGTGACTATACACAAGACACTAACTCTAACCCAACCACACTTCGCTCCACATTCAAACTCATAAACCCTATAATGACTTAACCATGAATGATCACATCTCTGATGATATTCAAATCCTTAAGATCGCTAAAGGAACCCTAGTGGCCGTTGCCACGGAACCAACTATTTTCAAATCAAAAACCTTTTCCGATTCTTTCAACCTCAATTTCATATTTAAAACCACCTCACTAATGTTTCTAACAATATCGTAGGGTTGCCAATACACAATCAACTCGGTTTACTCATAACCTCGTCTATCATGACCAAAACACCAATAGGACGATTGACGACACGTTGCTACACCAACGCTAACTATACCACAAAACCATCAACTGCCTTCTCAATGCTTCAACTCAATAGCAACAACCGACTTTACTTATCACAAGAAAGTCATTAAACTAACTCATATCACCCTCGCTAAGGTATATAAGCACATAACAACAAGTATAAGCATTTATCCCACATTATACTTTAAACAAGGCATGCAAATCATATTTTCACATCCTTCCATTTCACTTGAGCATTTTAACATATGAATTATATATATCAAAATTCACATTAAACATGTTCCTCAACCACATAGGATAATTTCATGATCCATATGTAAACATAAATAACATAATAGAAACTCAAATGCAATGTGACTCACACACCTCATGGTACACACGCGACCACACCACCCTACTCTAAGGGATAACATGATCATTCTCTAACCATTCATTTTTTGAGGATACAAGCTCATGAATGAAGGTAGATATATCGTACCATTCTTCCCAAGTGATTTTGACACTTATACTTTGAACAAGGAAGACGTCAAACACGACGCGGTCGTGCAATATAATTTGAACAAGTCCTCCCCCTATCGTCTCAGTTTCTTGGAATATTAGTTCCGTAGGAGCGAGAAGCACCCCCTTGCCAGTTGTTATGACGATCCAAAATAAGTCTGCTCACGCACAATACACAAACGGACGTAGATCACACCAATTGAATTCTCTCTACAGAAGGTGAACCCATATGCAATATGTCTCAATGGGCCATGTAATAACATAAATATGTATCTCATTATATTATAACAACATTCCCAAAATATCGACATGAATGCTTTTCACCATTCAACATGCTTTTAAATCTCATTTAAAACAATAATCAACAAGAATGCTTCTCATGCAACATCCGTGCTCCAATTAATCAAGTTGTCTTCTAATACACAATGATAACATTTTCATTCATTTAACATGCTCAATTCTCAATTTAAGCATTGAAATCCCAATGATACATTCTCATGCACGAGAAAGTTCCCATTCATCAAGTTGTTATTTAATTTACAAGGATAACAATTCCATTCCTTAAACATGTTCTTAGTTCAATTAAAGCAAGTTTTTCACAAATCATATCTCAAACATGACATGAATTCCCAACATACCTCAAAGATACTAACAAAAGGAGCTAGCCTAACCTCACTTCAAGGCTACATCCCTAACACCCACATTCTCATATGTATAATTACACTTACAGATATACACAACTATCCCCACATACATATACAGATATATAGGCATATAAGCACACTTTAATCTTGGAAATCTCAAGAACAACCACCCACTAGCATGCATCATAATCCTATCAATATTATCATCATGCACTTCACACACAAGGGTTAACTTACATACACATACTCAACCCTAGCTTCATAATTTCAAGAATATATTTAGCAATTTTTATCTAAGTTTAGAAATCCTAGAATCAAACTCCCAACCACACAATTATAGAATGACTAGTTAAGAATTTTTCCCCTTCCTCTTGAAGAGCAAAGCAAAATCACTAATTAAGGCCAAGAAATCCTAGCTCTCATCCAACACCGAAATCAAAGGAGCAATTTGGTGGGAAGCTTCACCATAGTCCCCTAGCAAGGAATCAAACTCCAACACAAGAGTAGAATAAAAACTATGAAGTGGTTCAACAATAAACCCAAAACTAGGGTTTGAAAGGAAACATACAAGGATGGAAGAACACTTACCCATCTTTAGCTCAAATCAAAGACAAGAACACCATGAACAACTTCCATATTGATGGCAACACCAAACTCCTAACTTAGGGTGATCAAATCCACCTCTAAGTGAAGAATAACCAAGAGGGAGGAAATGAGAGAAAATGGAGAGAAAACAATGAAGTCTTGTAATGGAAGACCAAATGATGTGTAGAGATTCTCCACTCACACCTCTGACCATCCAAGGGTCGAAAACAAATATGGGGAAAAGGAAATGGATCCAAGGGCTAGGAACAAGTCTTGCCATGAAAGACTTATTTACACCACACACAAAACCCATTAATTTACCAAACAATGCCTTACCATCCAAGGGTTGAGAATAAGGCAATAGAATGAATAAACCATCCAAGGGTTGACAAGAAGTCTTGCCAAATGAAAGACCAATAATAATACATTCTTGCATTTAAGTGTCAACCAAACAAGGCCCTATGATTCAAGGGTTTAGAAAAAATATGGAAGAAAGAGATCAATGGCTAGGAATAAGACACCACTTGAAAAGGGGAAATGACCAAATTATTCTCAACTTAAGGTTAATTACAAGAGTGCCATCATACCTCTTAATTACCTTTCTACCCATTGTCATCCTCTCTATTTACCATTATGCCATTCATACCCCAACACTTGGCCAAATTTCTACATTTTTCACTAAGTTCTTTAGATATGAAAATACTCATTTACCCTTTGTTCATTTCTTTCCCGAAATTATTTTTAACTATTTTCATTATTCACAAAACGAAAATATAACAAGCAATTGACATAAGGGCTACATCGAATGTCTATAATAAACTAAGTTAACACGTTCGGGAACGCAACACGATTGCCGAAGCTTCAATGAGAAAACGTTTCAACGAACCCACGTAGTCGCCAACGAACAATAAATCACGAAACCGGAAACGAAAGTCCAAGACGTCATCCCGCAAAGTCCCAAACTTAAACGCAAAAAAATTACACGTACTAAGAATACACAAGACGTCATGAATAAGTGATGTTACAACGTTAACACTTGGAAAAGAATTCCAGAAAAAAGAAAGGAAAACGCGGGGCACTACAAAGCTCATCAAGTAATGTAGAGTACCGCACCGACTCTTCCCAAGTGCTTTTGACACTTCACCCTTTCAACAAGGAAGACGGTTACATGAGAGCCCTAATTGCAACTCCGTGCGCCAAGACTATTATAGTCAAGAATACGAGCCTCTCTTACAACTCCTAAACCAGTTTTACTTTTCGGACTTACTAGTTCCGTAAGAGTGAACCCCTCTTGGCCAGTTGTTACAACGATTCAAAACAAGACTACCCATACATGATTACATAATCCACATATACCAACACCATGATTTTGACACTACATGATGTACTCAATATGCATACAGGTTCTCAACAACAATCAAGTCCAATTACAATATATATGCTTTTCTCTTTCGCAAAATATTGTAGTCAATAAAACCATCATGCTTACAATTTCATATTAATAAAAAATGGTCCACAAAATTCTCAATCACAATACATGCTTTTATCATTTACAATATATTGAACTCCATTTATCACAATGCTTACAATTTCACATTTATAAGCAATAATCAGCAATAATGCCTTATCATCCACCATTCGTGTTCCAAATCATCAAGTTATCCTTTCATTTAACATATGTTCGAATCTCATTAAAGCAATAATCAACATTAACTCATTTTCATACACAAGTTTAATGTCAAGATAACAACTTCAAGATTAAGAAGAATGGGGGAACTAGAATAACACTCTAAATTCGTAATCCCACAAGCCACCAATCATCTACATCCATATCTCAATTGACTAACCAAGTAGCTAGCTTATTTACGCTATCAAGGCCACATAACTACAACCCATAATCCTATATGTATACTTACACTTATACATATACACCTCAATACTTATATTCATATATATATGCATACAAGTATATTTCAACTTAAAAAGTTCACAACTCATAACCCATCAAACATACATCATATACCTATTTCAAGGATGACATAAACATGGATTATAGCACACAAACACATACAAACCTGAATTCATATTTCTCAAGTATACACTTAGCAAAAATATCTCTAGGGTTATAAAGCCCAAAAACGAAATCGCACCCTCACGAATCAAAGAATGAGAGATTAAGAAAGTTTTTCCTTACCTCACATAAAGAACAAGCCCAATCACCAAACAAGGCCTATGAAACCCTAGCTTCCACCCAAAACCGGAATCGAATAAACCAATCAGCGAAAAGCTTCGCCATAGCCTCTTAAGAATGAATCAAGACTCAAACCATAAGAAAAACATGAATACATACATGGTTTGACAAGAACACCAAAAACTAGGGTTTGGAAAAATAACTCACGAAGAAAGAAAACCACTTTCTAATCCATGGCTCAAATTGAAGCGGAGAATACCACGACCAACTTCCGTGTTGAAGCTGTCACCAAAATCCAAGCCTAAATAGATGAAATAGGGCAACAATTACAGGAAAGTCAAGTGGGAAAGAGTAGGCTGAGTTTGGAGAAGAAGAGAAGAATAATTGAAATGTTTTTAGGTCAACACTTCCTTAAATAGGCAATATGTGAAAACTGCCGAGTTATACCTCGATTACTCGGTAGATTAATAGTTGAGTACTCGGTAAACAATCTACCGAGTTATACACCGAGTACTCGGTAGCCTTGAAACAATAATTGCAAGAAAAGGCTCCAAGGCACTAAGATGATACCGGAAAATTCCGAAACAATCTGGGACACATCCAAACACTCCAAAGCACATAGAAAGACTCTCATACTTCCTTAAAAATCCACATACAAGTGAAATACCAAGAATACCCCTCACTCCCAAAAGTTCCAAAAATAAAAATAAATATATAATCACATAAGTGCTACACCGAAACGTCTACGATAAACTAAGTAACACGTTCGAGCACGGAACACGATCGCCAAAGCATCAACAAGAAAATTTTATGACGAACCCACATAGTGGCCAATGAACAATAAATCACAAAGTTGGAAACGAAAGTTCACGAAGTCGTCCCGCTAAGTTTGAAACTTAAATGCGAAAAATTTACACATACCGAGAATACACAAGACATCATGAATAAGTTACGTCACAAAACGTTAACACTTGAAAAAGAATTCCATAAAGGAGAAAGGAAACGTAGGGCATTACAACATTACCACCTTAGGAGATTTTGTCCTCGAAATTAGGGAGTACCTTAGTCCACGAGACATATCTGATTGATCAAACCGTAATACAAGTACGAAAGGAAAAAGCGACTAAGGAGTGGTCTTACTCTGTTGGGATTAAATCACAACGGGATTATCTAGCAAGACATGTCCTCGATGCCACACAATGAAAACACAGAAACCCAGTAGCACACAAAGAAAACGCATATCAAAATTATAGATAACATCTAACGTTGAACGCACCACCGACCCTCATTCGTCATCCCTAAGATAGCAAAACCTAGTGCTCTGATACCAAACTGTCATGCCCCTAAATTTGTAAGAGTCTCGAACCGGGACATCTAAGCAATCCGGCATCGTGATCCATAAAATGAGTGACCAACTAACAATTTCAACATTAATAAAATGAATAGAATCACCCCAATAACTATAATTCCATACACAATCAAGTAGAAGGTAAACCAAATGATACACAATACACGTCTAGGTGTCGAAGGAATACATCTCTGCAATGATGTAATGATACCAAATACAAGAAAGGGATGCACCAATAGACTAGCTCCCAAAAAATACAACAACGGTCCCAATACAGGGGAAAAATAAAGGAAACTAAAATGGAATATTACTACGTACGAACGTCCCAAATCCCGAACAACATTCGTGCCATGAGCCATCATACCTAGTTGAAACATCACATGCAAACTGGTGTAGACCACCAGGGTAAACCAACGCCGGGGTGAGCTCATTGAGCCCTGTAGGAAAAAGGAATCGTAACTGTCACATCCTCCGACTGTCCAAATCGAGTGCGAACCAACCCCTGTACATGCATCTATCATAGGTTAGTCAAATGTCCCACATGACACTCATGCCCATACGAGACCCCGAAAACACATCCCCCTAGTACCCTACCATATATTAACAAATAGGGCAACTAACACGTAATGAAGCCATAACACAACAACATATAGTAACGCACACCTATATATATATATGCATGTATATATAAATATATATAAAATATACAACCAATACAAGCCCCGTAGTACAGACCACCTCATAGATCACTACGACTCGTACCCGCTATTCCCACACTGACAATCAATACAACATCTATCCCCAATACACTGGAGCAACACTCCTATTCATAACACTCTAGGAAGAATAACACTCATACTTCCTAGATCACGAGAATACCGAGCTCCAAAATCTGAAATCAGTATCAACCCAAACTACCAAACACCTCACATGTCACTACCCGACATTCGTAAACCCAACACATGGGTAAAACAGTCACTTCAACCTATGGAAATTCACAAATCTTGTCGATCACCAAAAGGATGTGAAAGGGGTTGAATAACCCATCTCACCGACCACTCAAAGGTTACATGTTCGCCCAAGGGTCAAATGGTAATTTCAAGGGCAAAAAATGTATTTTCAAACTTCTCCCACCTATTTGGACATAGGTTAAACTACACAAACAAATAGAACCGAATTCAAAGCTCGGATGCGAGAGATATGAATTTTTGTAAATGACATCGGACAACGCCGACCCAAACATAAAGTTTAAGTACCCCTCTTTCACCAGGTTAAAACAATAATTTAAGGGTAAACAGGTCCTTTCAAAGTATAAATATAAAGTTCGTACTTAGGAAGAGCCATAGAAACAAATGGAACCGAATTCGAAGCCCTAACGCGAGAGATATGAATTTTTGAAAAATAGCATCAGACAACGCTGACCCAAACAGAAATTTAAAGTACCCTACTTTCACCAAGGGTAAAACATTCATTTCAAGTGAAAATATTTTTTTTAAAAATTTATATCAAATATTTGGACATAGGACATGCCCTAGAAATAAACGGTACCTAAATTAAAGCCCGTGGCGAGAGATATGCATTTTTGAAAACGATATCGGACAAGGCCGACAAAAATGGAAAGCTGAAGTACCCTACTTTCACCAAGGGTAAAATAGTCATTTCAAGTTCAAATGTATGATTTCAAGTTTCAAATAAAATTTTTGTACCTAGCACAATCCATAGGAACAAATGGAACCTAAATTAAAGTCACAAGACAAGAGATATGAATTTTTGAAAATGGCATCGAACGACGCCGACCCAAACAGTCATTTCAGGGGTAAACTGGTCATTTCAACGTACAAATACAAAGTTCATACTTAGGATAAGCCATAAAAACAAACGGGGCTCAATCCAGAGTTACAAAGTGGGAGAAAATAATTTTTGAAAATCGAACTTCGCATACTACTTAAACAGCCCTGCACTGAAATTTTCAAAAATACTGAAATTTCTTCTAAATGTTGGGAAGCCAAGCCACTGCCAGATTTCAGCTTTGTATTTAAAGTTCAAATATGGAAAAACGCGAGATTTTGTGATATGGCTCCGTTTTTCGCGTCGTCAGTCCCGAAAAATCATAAATATTGGAAAAGTGAGTTTTTCATTGGTGGAACTCAAAAATAGTCACCGAGACCTCTGGAAATGCGTAAAACGTAAACTTTGTATAAAAGTGGTTTTTGGAAGTTTGGTAAAATCTTTCGTATTGCCCCTGGTCTTCGTTTTAGTATACCCCCGACTTTTAAAATGTCAAGACTTTTTCAAAAAAACTCAAAACCATTTCAAAACTCAAAATTTTAGTCGGTCATGGGGGTGAGTGAAAACGGGTTTTTCACTTAAAGACCGAATGAACTTAAATACAAGTCTTATGAAAAATCCGTTTTCGGAAGAACAAGCCGAAACACCAACGTAAAGACCAAAGCGAATTTGGAGACGCTCAATGGAGCAAGGAAATGAAGGAACAAATTAAATAGTACCTCGATTGGAACGGAAAGTGACTATACTCAAATGCACTAACTCTAACCCAACCCGACCTAGTTCGATATCCAACTCTCCAAACTCCATAACAACTTATTAAAAAATGTCCACAACTTCAATGACATTCCTATCCTTAAGATTGCTATAGGGAACCTAGTGGCCGTTGCCATGGAACCAACTAGCTTCAATCAAAACCTTTCCGATTCTTTCAAACCTCAATTTCACATTCGAAACTATATCACTTAGGTTTCTAATAAGATCATATGTTCATCACTACACAATAAACCAAGATCACAAACTATCACTCGCCTTCTCAAAGGTCTTAACTCACATTCAACTCCATAGTCAACTACCGACTTTACTTATCATAAGAAAGTCCTTAAACCAACTCATATCACCCCCTAAGGTATATAGGCACATATCAACAAGTATAAGAATTTATCTCACATTATACTTTAAAACAAGCCATGCAAATCATATTTTCACATCCTTCAACTTCACTTGAGCATTTTAATAACATATGAATTATATATCTCAAAATCCACATTAAACATGCTTCTCAATCACATTGAATAATATCACGATCCACATATAGTGACAATCACATAATAACAAATAAAATACAATGTGACTCACACATCTCATGATACACGTAGCGCCCATAACAGGTTAACTGATACATATGTTGTCCAGTTACTTTTGAGGATACAAGCTCAACAAGTAATGTAGAGTACTGCACCAATTCTTCCCAAGTGCTTTTGACACTTCACACTTTCAACAAGGAAGATGGTTGCATGAGAGCCCTGATTGCAACTCCGTGCGCAAGACTAGTACAGTCAAGAATACGAGCCTCTCTTACGGGTCCCAAATAGTTTCACTTTTTGGACTAACTAGTTCCATAGGGGTGAACCCCTCCTGACCAGTTGTTACGACGATCCGAAACAAGACTACCCCAACATGATTACACAACCCGCATATACAAACATCATGATTTTGACACTACATGATGTACTTAATATGCATCCAGGTTCTTAACAACAGTCATGTCCCATTACACTATATATGCTTTTCTCCTTCGCAAAATATTGTACTCAAGAAAACCATCATGCTTATAATTTCACATTTATAAACACTCGTTTACAATTTATAAACACATTTATTAAAGAAAGGAATGAACACATTCATTAAAGAAATTGAGCAAAGGAATGAAGAACCGTTTACAATTATAAACACGCGTTTACAATTTCACATTTACAATTTCACTTCACTCAAATGGAGCAAAGGAATGAAGAACCGAAGTTATAAAGCCACTCGAAGGGAAGGGCAAACGACTATACGCAAAGACATTAACTCTAACCGAACCATACCTAGTTCAACATCCAAATCCATAAACTTTATAACGACTTATTCAAGAATGTTCACACCTCCAATGACATTCCTATCCTTAAGATCGCTAAAGGAACCTAGTGGCCGTTGCCACGAAACCAACTAGGTCCAAATCAAAACCTCTTCCGATTATTTCAAACCTCAATTTTACATTTGAAACCATATCACTTAGGTTTCTAACAAGATCAAATGGTTATCATACACAATCAACCAAGATCACAAACAATCACCCGCTTTCTCAAAGGTCTTAACTTACATTCCACTCCATAGTTCAATACCGACTTTACTTATCACAAGAAATCCATTAAAACAACTCATATCACCACCCTAAGGTATATAAACACATATCAACAAGTATAAGCATTTATCTCACATTATACTTTAAACAAGGTATGCAAATCATATTTTCACATCCTCCAATTTCACTTGAGCATTTTAATAACATATGAATTATATATCAAAATTCCAAGGGTTAACGGGATCATTCTCTGACCCTTCACTTTATGCTCATAAGGGAAGGTAGATTTATCATACCAATTTTTCCCCAGTGCTTTTGATACTTCACACTTTTAACAAGGAAGACTGTCAAACACGACGCGGTCGTGAAATAGGATTTGGACAAGTCCTCCCCCTACCGTCTCTGTTTCTCAGAAGACTAGTTCCGTATAAGCGAGAAACACACCCTGGCCAAAAGGAGTCTTATCATGCATAAATACACAAATGAATGTAGAACAACACCAATTGAATTCTCAATACAAAAGGTGAACCCATATGCATTATGTCCTCAATAACCCATGCACCAACATAAATATGTATCTCATCGTATTCATGAACAACATTCCCAAAATGCCAACACGAATGCCATTCATCATTCAACAGGCTTTTAAATATCAGTTAAAGCAATAATCAACAAGGATGCTTTCTCATGCACCTTTCATGATCAAAATCATCAAGTTGTCATTTAATACACAAGGATAACATTTTCATTCATTTAACATGCTTATATCTCAATTAAAAATTTAAATCACAATGATACATTCTCATGCACAATTAATGTTCCAAGTCATCAAGTTGTCCTTTAATTCACAAGGATAACAATTCCATTATTTTAAACATACTCTTAGTTGAATTCAAACAAGTTTCCCATAAATCACATTTCAATCATAATATCAATTCCCAAAATAGTAAATATCCTTCACAAAAGGGGAACTAGATAGTCATTCTAAGTTGAGATGCCACATTACACCAATCACATGGTATATCTTCAAATTTGCTATACAAAGGAGCTAGCCTAATCTCACTACCAAGGCTACATCCTTAACACTTACTTACACATATGTATAATTACACTTACACATATACACAACTATGCCCATATACATATACACATATATAGGCATACAAACATACTTTAATATTGAAAATCTCAAGAATAACCACCCAAATAGTATGCATCATAGTCATATCAATATCATCATCAAATACTCCATACACAAGGGTTAATTTACATAAATATGTTCAAACCCTAACTACATATTTTCAAGGATACACTTAGCAATTTCATCTAAGGTTAGGAATCCTAGAATCAATTTCTCACACCTACACAATCACAAGATTAGATAGTTAAGAAGTTTTCCCCTACCTCCATGAAGAGCAAAAGAAACTACCAAGCATGGCCAAAGAAACCCTAACTTTCACCCAATAGCGAAATCAAAGGAGCAAATCGGTGGAAAGCTCCACCATAGTCCCCTAACAATGAATCAAACTCCAACACAAGAGGAAAACAAGAATCATGAAGTGGTTTAACAAGAAACCCAAAACTAGAGTTTGAAAATAAACCACACAAGGAGGGAAGAACATTTACCAATCCTTGCCTCAAACCGAAAACAAGAACACCATGATGAACTTTCATGTTGAAGGCCACATCAAACTCCCAACTTAGGGTGATGAATTTAACCCATAAGTGGAGAAGAACTAAGAGGGAAAAGATGAGAGAAAATGGAGAGAAATAATGAAGTCTTGCTAAATGAAGACAACTACAATTACCCATGTGTAGAGATCCAAGGGTCCAAAACAAATGTGGGTAAAAGAGAAATGGATCCAAGGGCTAGAAACAAGTCTTGCAAATGGAAGACTGAATACACCACACACAAAACCCATTAACTTGCCAAACAACGCCTTAACATCCAAGGGTTGAGATTAAAGATGGGAGATGAGATCTAATTGGTAGGAGTGAGACACCACATAAATGTTGGAAATGACCAATTTCTTCACAATTTAGGGTTAATTACAAGAGTGACATCATACCTCTTAATTACCATTCTACCCCTTGTCATACTTTCTATTTACCACTATGTCATTCATACCCCAACACTTAACCAAATCTCTACACTTTCCACTAAGTGTTCTTAATATGAAAATAGCAATTTACCCTTCGGTCATTTCTTTCCCGAAATCGTTTTGAACAATTTTTATTAATTACAAAATGAAAATACAACAAGTAATGCACATATTTACACCTATCAAGAAACACCCATGAAATATGCTAAGCACAACAAGCATAAAAATCCCATAAATGCTACACCGGAACGTCATAATAAACTAAAGTAACAAGTTCGAGAATGCTACACTAGTGCCGAAGCTCCAACGAGGAAATGTTGCAACGAACCCAAGTAGTTTCCAACGAACAATAAATAACGAAGCTGAAAACGAAAGTACATAAAGTCTTCCTGCTCACTCCGAAACTTAATGCAAAAAATTTACACGTACCGAGATTAGACAAGATGTCATGAATAAGTGACGTCATAAAATGTTAATACTTGGAAAAGAATTCCAGAAAGGAGAAAGGAAACGTGGGGCATTACATTAACTCTTTTGAATAAGTTTGAAGTAACAAAATATATCAATCAATGAGTATGCACTAACTCTTCAACTAATAGTTAACAAGATAAGATTAACTACACAAGAGATTAACTAGCAGGTTGAATAGTTAAGAGATAAAAATAGCATACGAGATATCAAACTAAAAGAGATAGAGATAGAAAAATGACACCGCAATTTTTATGAGGTTCGATAACTCCTACTCCTCGGCTCAAGATCCCTCTTGAGACTTCCCAATCCTTTCACTATGGCTTCTCCTTACAGGTGAAAAAGCAAATTTTTTACACACAAGCTAACAAGCTTGTCACACAAACAAGAAGACAACCCCCTCTTGAAGACCAATGGGCTTCACTCACCCAAATATCACAATTCTTTAATCAATAAAGATTATCACTAAATAAACACTCAAAAACCCTTAGGTTTTATGAAAGATACACAAAGCATAAGCTCAAGTGTTTTAGTGATGTGTTTGGTTCACTAAAGATCTTAAAATCCCTTGACAATAAATGAGAGTTGTATTCAAGAGAACAACCACAAGTTCTTTTCTATCTAGTTTATCACAATTATTGGAATTGACTGAGAGAATACAAGCTTTCAATGCTCAAGCTTTTGCTTTAAAAAGAATGATGGACGATGAGAGAATAATGAGCTTTAAATTCAACAGAGATAGAAAAGGTAGTCATCTACAAACTCTATACCATCATATATATACTTAGGTCAAAAGCAAATAGAGTGACACTCACTTCAAGAGAGTGAGTTGATAGTGGTGGTGGTTGAAGACATTAAATCCTCTGAATTAGCCATTTTTAAAGGCTATTAGTTAACTCAAACACCCCATCAGTCGACTGAAAATGGAAATTCAGTTGGTTAACACTTGAGTCATCAGTAAACTGATACTTGTCATCAGTCGGTTGACAAATAAGGGTGAAACTTTCTGGTTCATCAGTCGGCTGATGCTTGAGCCATCTGTCAGCTGATACTTGCCATCAGTCGACTGATACAGACAGAGCCTTCATCTTTCATTTGACCTATCAATTGATTGTCAGTTCATTTTAACTTTTAGACTTATTTTTTTCTGATTTTAATTATAACCCTTGAGCTTATAGGTTGTGAAATCAAAGCATAAAACCTTTTGTACAATTCACTCACCAACTTATCTACCCCAAGTCTTGGTTCTTCATCTTCAAGATTATTTGCCAAGAATTGATGTTTTTGTCCTTCAATTTGTGTTAGTGTTCATTTCCGAGTTCGTTCCCTGTTTTCCTGAAATACTAAAATTAATTTTGATATTAGTATTAAACACGTCCTAATGATTTGTTATCATGAAAACGGATATTTTTGTCCTAAGAAAAACCTTAGGCCAACAGAGGACATTATGGTAAATTCACGAAGGAAATTAAAGAAATTAGTATGAATGTTGGACTTCGTGTACCATTTTTATTCGGGACTTAACGCACAAGAGTTCAAAGCAACAACGTACATAGGTTCATCAATATATTTCACACACTCTTTTAGTAATTTGTTATGGGCCAACCGTGCCAAGTTTATTATTCGAATGCCAACTATAACTTAATAAGGAACGGCTATTATAAGTTTGTTTTAATCAATATCAACATGTAATTATGATGACGAAAGAAAGTAACCATCATTGATGTATATGAGAAATGATAAAATAAGAATGGGCAGTGTAATTGAATAACTTTGTGCAGTATAATAAATTGTGTATGTAAAGGGTATAATTAGTATAAACAAATGTAACTATGAATTGTACCATTAAGCACAAACGGGCATAACCCTTAAAAAATAAGTAAAAGTATTCATGACCCTATTTAATTTGATTAAACAATGATTGAGACAAGAATATTGCATATTATGGGCGTTAATTGATCCATTGTTAGTCTCTTTATTTTATTATTTTGGTATTTTTACCCGAGTTGTGTGTTTAGGCATGTTATGGGGGCTCTAACAAGAATATGAGTTAATTCCGAGGATTTAGCAAAAATTTGGATTCAAAACGGTATTTAGACGTATGGAGTTACTTAATTTAGAGCATGGTACAAGTCACTCGTGAGCAAAGTACAAGTTAGCAAAGCACACTTTCGCAAAATAATAAAAAAATCAAAATCAAGAATTACCGATCGATCTGCCATTCCTGGCGATGGATTGGTGGATGCCGACCTACATTGAAAAAAGTGTGAAAAAGTGCTACAAATTCTGTCTCCTTGTGCAAGCAAAGTGAAAAGACATGTTGGACCATTCAACTGATACTTGGTCCCCACTCCAAGTCAACTTGGAGACCAAGCAAGTACATGGCATGATTACACCAACTTTTGTCCATAAATATGTGAAGCCTACGTGAGAAGAAGATATCTCTTGAAGAATTCACAATTCATAGTTCTCTCTTGGAGAGCATATTCTCTCAAGAGTTCTCTCTACAATTCAAGAACCCAATAACAAATTTACCCAATCATGGAGATGATATCTACATCAGTGATGCTGTTTTCTCCTACCATGAGCGGCTAAATCGGTATCTAGGGTTTCCAATGAAACCCTAACCGAGTAATATAGAAATTTAATTATTTTTATTGCAAAGAGGGGAAACTAAAGAGCAATTATGTGATGATTATGTAGTGAGAAAACGAATTTTATTAATTAAACAAGATTCTTTATTGATTCCCTTCTTGTCTTAGATTGAATTGATAATTAATCTTAATCAACCACTTTTATCACTAGCAGTTAGAACTTTGAAGTTAATAATGGTTTCTACATAATGATTCTTCATGGGCATGATAAATTCTTGTATTTACACAATTCATGCTAACAAAATATGATATAGACATGCTTTTAATTTATGTTAGTGGGAGTAGTTTAGAATAGATGCATGCACTAATCATACATTAATCAAAGATGAGTTGTAGTGAATCTGTAACGTCCGGTATTTTTACGTCTTAATTTAAAAAACTTATTAATAATTAAGTGCTTATGTGATTATGTGCTTAATGTGTTTATGTGCTTATCATGACTTACATGTTTTATGTGATATTAAAATTGTAAGTTACGTGTTGTATTTTTATTTTGAGAAATAAATGACCAAAGGGTAAATTGGTATTTTAATATTAAGAGCACTTAGTGGAAATTGTAGAGATTTAGCTAAGTGTTTGGATATGAGTGACATGGTGGTAAATAGAGAGGAAGACATGGGGTAAAAGGGTAATTAAGAGTCACGATGACACTCTTGTAATTAACCCTAAGTTGAGAAGGGTTTTGGTCATTTCACACTTTCAAGTGTTATCTAATTCTCCACCATTGATTCAAGTATTCCATCTTTGGTCACAAGCCTTGGATCATAATGCCATGTTTGGCAAACAAATGGATTAATGTGTGTTGGGTGTAATCTTCCACTTTGCAAGACCAATTTTGGACCCTTGGATCTTGCCTTAATTTTCTAGCTTTAATGTGCACCCTTGGATTGTGAGAGGGTGAGTGGAGAATCTCTACAACCTCATAAGTCTTTCATTGCAAGATTTCTCTTATTCTCTACAAACCTCTTCTCTATACACTTTTCTTTTCCTCTTCCACTTCTCCAGTTCTTCATGTGATTTCATCTCCTTCCACTTGGAGTTTGAAGGAGTGTTCAACATGGAACTTGCTTGGATTGCTCACCTCTTCATTTTTCTCTAGGTATTGGGGTAGGTTTCTAGATCTCTTGAGGTTTCGAACTTCAAACCCTTGAACTTCCATTTTTGAATTGTTATGTTCAACTTTTGATTTTTTGTTTCCTTTTGTCTTGAATCTTGTTAGGGACCATAAGTTGAACCTTTTCACCGATTTTCGGTTATTGAAATCTTGGAGTTCATCTTGTGATTTGAACTCACTTTTGGGTTGGCGATTTTGGTGAGTATCATATCTACCTTTTTCCTTTTGGCTATTCTATTCATGAAACCCTAGTTTAACTATCATTAAGATTTTGGTTGATTATTGTGGTTGAAGCCACTTTTGATAATTTTAGGTTTAATGTAACACCATTTTAATCTTTTTCTTTATTGAATGGTGAGTTACTAGTTGGAAGCCATCCTTTTGAGCACTTGAATTGGTAGCTTGGCTTGGACCTCTTTTGTCATCCTTGTGTTAGCTTGCTTGGATTGAGGTAGGGGAAAAACAAGTTGTTTTAGTTTTTGTATGAGGGTGTGTGCGTCTATGTGTATATATGCCATATATATATGCGAGTTGAGTTTTGACAAAATAGACGATGATCTAGGCCCTTCAAAGCATGATTGTGTGATATAAATGCTTGTGGTGGTTTATTGCTTATAAATGTGAAATTATGAGCATATTGATAAGTTCGCATAATATTTTGCATAATGAGATAAATCATGTATTATGATGGATTGTGGTTAAATTGAGTACAATATATTACTAAATGAGATAAGCATATATTGTTATGGAGCATGATTGTTATTGAAAACCTTGATGCATTTTGAGTAGACCATGTAATGTCAAAAACTTGGGTGTTGGTTTATACGGGTCATGTAAACATGTGTGGGTAGTCTTGTGTTGGATCGTCGCAAAAATTGTCCAAGAGGTATCTCCCATCTACGGAACTAGTAAGCTGAAAAATGGGGATATAGGGTTGATTACTTCCCCATCATGGTGGAATGGGCCACTCTCAGATCGTAGGGCGTGGGAATTCCAACCGGGGCACCCATGCAAGAACTCTTCCTTTTTGAAAGTGAGAAGTGTCAAAATTACTTGGGAAGAATCGGTGCGGTACTCATTTTCATCGTGAATGGTTTGAGTATGTATCCGTTAGCCTGTATTGGGGAAAGTGTGTACTATCATATATGTGATTATGATTTCGATGTTGAAGCATGTTATGTTTGAATGACTACAATGTGAGCATGGTGGGGTAAATTGTTTGTTGGGTTCGATGGGGTTCCGGATTAGCGTGAGAGCCATGTGGGACAAAAGAGGGACCTGTGATTAGTAGCATGAGCCTTGGGTGGGTTGTACCAGTCGGACTACCAAGATTGAGGCGATGATGCTTCCTCTATTGGGCTAGTGAGCTCACCCCATGACTTATTATAATTTTCATGGGATCATTCCATTACGGGAGGCTCATAGCCATTCGATGGGTTTTGGTATCTTGTCCGTCTTTTTAGACTTATAGACATGGACTTTACTATTTTGTGATGTATAAGTGATACATGTATTCATATGCTTTCTTTTGCGAACTACTATTTTAATCGTACTATGACATGTTTCACCTTTGGGCGCTTGAATGTAGTTTATGAATCCTTTCGTTTAGTGTTATGTTGTGAATTCTAGTTATTGAATGTGGTTACTAGGTGTCCGGCTGAAAAGCGATATTTTTCTAGGTTTCCAAACAAACCTTTTTATTTTGAATAGAAAATCCCGTTTTCACCCACCCCCATAGCCCCGACAAATTATCATTTTTTAAAAACTCATTTTTATAAACATTTCGACTTTCAGAAACCGACGGTAGTTAAAACGGAGACCGGGGGCAAGAAAGATAGTTTTATGATATTTTAAAGAATCACTTGAGTCAAAGTTTGCATTTTACGCATTTCCCGAGATTTTGGTGACTATTTTTGAAATTTGTACATGTAAAATGCACTTTTATAATATTTGTGAATTTTCTGGACCGGCGGTGTCAATAACGGAGGCTTGTTGCAAAAAGGTATTTTTTTTTTGTGAATTTACTATAGAAATGCAAAGGCACCTTGGCGACATCTCGCCAAGGGCGACATGTCGGCTGCCTCAATATGAAGGTAGCTTGGCGACATCTAGGCCAAGGCAACATTTCGCTAGCCTCAGCTTTTGTTGTATTTTTTTGATTTTCGAAAATTCATTTATCTCACCTCGCACCTCCGAATTTGGTCCCGTTTGTTTCTATGGCTTTCCCTATGTCAAAATTATTGAGATAAAATTTGAAATCATTTATTTGCACTTGAAATGACAATTTTACCATTGGTGAAAGTGGGGTACTTCAACTTTCTGTTTTGGTCGGTATTGTCCGATACCGTTTTCCGAAATTCATATCTCTCGCCTCGTGGCTTTGATTTAGGTTTAGTTTGTTCCTAAGGCTTGTGCTAGGTCCAAAATTTGTAGTTGTACTTGGAAATTATTCTTTGACCTTTGAATTAACCATTTTACCCTTGGGTAAACATGGGGTGTTGGAATGATCCGTATAAAGTGTCGTTTAAGTCGTTTCGAACATGTATTTGAAGACTATATGAGATTTTTGTTTATTTATTTTCACTTCTGCATTCACTCCCTTAGCTTTTAGGCTCGGGTTTCGGAGTCCTAGGAAATTAGGGGCGTGACAACTCAGTATCAGAGCATGTTATTTCTCTATGGAACGATGTGCGAGGGCCGTTATCACTTTCCTCTTCGTTGTATGTTGATTATGACTTGTCAAATAGTAGTGGTGGTTAATTTTTTTATCATGTCGACTTGTGCGTATGTCGGTATGACAGTATTACATTGTTGGCATACCTTTGGGTTGGTAGTGCATTAATCATTTCCTCCTTGTCTTCGAAAGTTGGATTCGCTTACTTATGATACGGGATCGTCATTTCCTAGGTTACTTTAGCCTTTATTTATCCCTTGTTTTATCTTTGGGACTACCCTTTTCCTCGCTTGATGATGCATGATTTGTCTATGCACTAGTGAGATGTAGTGTGTACCTGACTCGAGTGTGTCATGATCGTATAGTCATGATTAGTTGATGCTGGTTAACATTCGACTTCACTCCCTTTGTCATGACGAGCTTCGGCGTTATTTTGGGCATGGATTGGTTATCAACCTTCCGTGTGCGAATTGATTGTTTTTGAGGTCGTGTGTCTATGGACGCGCCTTTGGGAAAACACTTCCTCTTCTTCAGTGATCGCTAAGACTCTTATTTTGCTTCGTATTATGATAGGGGTTGTATAACTGTATGTACGCTAGAGAGTGAGTACTTCATTCGTGGGCATTTGGAGTGACGTTAGTGTTGCTTTTCATGGTTTGTGGAAATCGTGACTCACCTAGCTTCTTGTTGGCAAGAATGGCCGACGAAGAATTAGGTGGTTTTGTCAACGTATGGAGTATCGACTTCTCTTATTCTTTATAAACCTCTTTTTTCTCTACACTTTTCTTTTCGTCTTGCACTTTTCCACTTCTTCATGTGATTTCATCGCCTTCCACTTGGAGTTTGAGGAGCGGTCAACATGGAAGTTGCTTGGATTGCTCTCCTCTTCATTTTGCTCTAGGTATTAGGGTAAGTTTCTAGCTCTCTTGAGATTTCAAACTTCAAATCCTAGAATTTCCATTTTTTAATTGTTATGTTCCACTTTTGATTTTAAGTTTCCTTTTCTCTAGAATCTTGTTAAGGACCATAAGTTGAACCTTTTCATCGATTTTGGGTTATTGAAAGCTTGGAGTTCATCTTGTGATTTGAGCTCACTTTTAGGATGGAGATTTTTGTATGTGTCATATCTATCTCTTTCCTTTTGACTATTCCATTCATGAAACCCTAGTTTAGCTATCATTAGGGTTTTGGTTGATTGTTATGGTTGGAGCCACTTTTGATAATTTTTGGTTTAATGTAACACCATTTTAATCTTCTTGTTCATAGAATGGTGTATTGCTAATTGGAAGTTATCCTTTTGAGCACTGTAATTGGTAGCTGGGCTTGGACCTCTTTTGGCATCCTTGTGTTAGCTTGCTTGGATTAAGGTAGAGGGAAAACAAGTTGTTTTAGTTTTTGTATGAGGGTGTGTGCGTCTATGTGTATATATGCCATATATATATATCCGAGTTTAGTCTTGAAAACTTAGATGATGAATTAGGCCCTTGAAAACATGATTGTGTGATATAAATGCATGTGATGGTTTATTGCTCATAAATGTGAAATTGTGAGCATATTGATAAGTTGGCATAATATATTGCATAATGAGATAAAAATAATGTATTATGATTGATTGTGGTTAAATTGAGTACAATACATTACTAAATGAGATAAGCATATATTGTTATGGAGGATTATTGTTATTAGAAACCTTGATGCATTTTGAGTACACAATGAAGTGTAAAAAACATAGGTGTTGGTTTATACGGGTCTTGTAAACATGTGTGGGTAGTCTTGTGTCGGATCATCGCAACAACTGGTTAGGAGGTGTGTAACACGCCGTGTTATTTTCCCTTTTCTTGAAATTATTTTCAAATTTATTTTCGGTTATGACGTCACTTGTTCACCTTTTCCCTTTTCCGTGTAAATTTTTTGTGTTTATGTTTAAAGTCGACTTGATGACTTTACGATTTCTCCTTGACAATTTCGTGGATTTCTTATTGCCAATTACACGGTGTCGTTTCGACGTTAGTGTTTATTGCTTCGACTGGGTGGGACACGTTTTGTTTGGTCGACGTTTAAGGTTCCGACACGGTTATTTCAGATTATTTTCATGCCATCGTTGTTTGTAGTTATTCGATCCGTACGGGTTGAAGCCTATGTTCTAGTGGTTGGGTCTATTTATTTCAGGTTATATTATTCTTTTGGTGTCCTGTGGATTTTTGGGTTCCCATGATTTTTTTTGGTGGTTGATCCGGTATTATTATAGGATTTATTGTATATATATATTTAATTAAAATTATATATATATGGGTATTGTATTTATAATATATATATATATGAAATTATATATACATATCAGTGTATTCGACGAGAAAGAAAGTGGACGATCACTATAGCTATCTTTTCTTTCCTCCACACGAGTGCGTCTTCTTCCCTTCTCCCCAACAGCGATCGGCACATCCTTCTTCTTCCTCCTTTTTTGTAGATTGATAGAGAGAGTGAGAGAGGGAGAGGAAGTCGAACTGCAAAGGGAGATATAGTCGCGACAGGCACGACCTGTGGAGGTGGGTCATCGGCTGGAACAGCGGTGACGACTATGGTACAATTGCGAGCTAGAGGCGAGGACGCGCAGGTGGTGGTCACAAGGCGGTAGCAGCCGCGCAGTAGGGGTGAGCTCGACCGGACTTTACGGCGCCCTTTGGGCGACTTCTAGTGCTCCGATAGCCGCGACTTCTAGGTTATGCTAGATTTATCCAAATTCGTTAACCTATTGCAAATGGGCTTCATATATATGGTATAGGTCGTTGAGACGGATGTTTTGGTTTATTCAAAATTTTATTCAGACGACTTTGGTCGGCGGACCCCATATTCAGGCGCCGACACTGTTTCCGACGGGTCCCATTTTGGCCAAAATTATTTTATGGACAAAATATAACACGTATCTTAGGCGACGAGTCGGAGTATTTGGTTCGTTCATGGATGTGATGGTTTAACGCGTGGCATGCATTTTGAGGTGGGAAAAATAATCTCACTTCCGTATCAGTGGCTATGATTTGGGAATGCGAAACTCGGACTAGTTTCAATATTATTTTAGATACATATATATATATTTGTGAATATGAAATATCTATAGAAAGGATAGAAGCGAAGCAGAAGATAAAGATTAATTTGAGAAGTTAAATAAATATTTTTCCTGGTAAATTAATACCTATTTGAACTGAATGAGAATAGGTGGCCACGTAAACCCCTGATATTTAAAGTGGGTTAGAAACTTTTGGACTTGAACTTAGAACGTGATATTAGTTTCCCACATTGCTTGTGTTTTAGGGATTTTAAAACATGTTAGGGGATATGTGAAAGTGAGAGACGTAAAAACTTAGATGTGATTGTGGATTATTGCTTTAATTGAATTAAAAGGCATGTTTAAAAGAATAAAATTGCATCCCTGTGATTTAAATGCTTTAATTGAGATAAAGTAAGTTAAATGAATGAAAATGTTATCCATGTGAATTAAAGGACAACTTGATGATTTGGATCATGAATGGTGCATGAGAAAACATCGTTGTTGATTATTACTTTAATGAGATTTAAAATCATGTTGAATGATTAATGGCATTCGTATTTTCATTTTGCGAATGTTATTCATAAATATGATGTAGTATATATTTAAGTTGATACATGGATCATTGAGACATAGTGCATATAGAGTTCACCTTGTTTATTGAGAATTCAATTGGTGTTGGTCTACGCCTGTTTGTGTATTTATGCGTGAGTAGACTTGTTTCGGATCGTCGTAACAACTGGCCAGGGGATGCTTCTCATTCCTACAGAACTAGTCTTCTGAGAAACGGAAATAGTAAGGGGATGACTTGTCCAAATCCTATGTCACGACCGCGTCATGTTTGAAGATCTTCCTTGCTAAAACTGAAAGAGAGAAAAATCACTTGGGAAGAATCGGAATGATAAATCTACCTTTCTTCATGAGCTTGTATCCTCAAAAGTGAATGGTTAGAGAATGATCCTATTGACCCTGAGAGTAGGGTGTGTGGTTATGTGTGTACCACGAGGTGGTGTTGAGTCACCTTGCATTCATGTTGCATTTATGTGATTCCGTTATACATGAAGATCATGATATCATTACATGTGATTTTGGAGCATGCGTATTAAGAATTTTGAGAAATAAATTCATATTTTAATATAATGCTCAACTGAAAGTGGATACGTGAAAAACATGATTTAAATGCAGTAATTGTTAGAGTATAATGAAATGTAAATTGTTATACTTGTGGTTATGTACTTTTATGCACTTTGAGGGTTAAGTATGTGGGATTAGTGACCTCTTGGAGAGTTGATGTCAGTGGTGGATTTTAGTATCAACTGTGAGTTGAGACCTTAGAGAAGGTGGGTGATGAGATTGTTAACCTAGTTGATTGTGTAGTATCAATGGTGACTTAAGGCCTTTGAGAAGGCAGGTAATAGTTTTGTGGTCTTGGTTGGTTACGGAGTATTGACCAAATAGATATTTCTTTTACACTTAGAAGAATGTATCATTTATCGTATTTTTGAGGTTTTGAGTTTGGTTAGATGAGGTTATGATTGAACCTATGTAGTTGCGTGACAATGGTCTCTTGATTCTGTTAGTGATATAGAGAGTCGGAATCAAATGTGAATTTGAGGCTTGAATAAATTCAAAGAGGTATTGATTGAAACTAGTTAGTTCCTTGCTAGCGGTCACTAGTTTCCTCTTTTCATGATCTTAAGGGATCAAATAATTTTTACTAAGTACTCGAGGTACTACATCTTAACACTTTGTTTCTTGTGCTTAGCTCATTTTCCTAAGCTTTTCTTTCACTCTCCTTTGTATACTAGTATATGTTTGTGGCTTATATGTCACTTTACGGCGTGGTGTCAAATTTTTTCCTTATGTTATCATTTGATTTCATGGGGTTGGAAACGGATGGTGGTGTTTCGTGGATCCAATGTGTTCTTCTTCTTTCATTTCGAGTCTCGGGTATCAGGCTTATTGTTTAGTGCACACATGTAGTGCTGTCTTTCCTCTTTTTTTGGTTTCTTTGTCCGGGTGTTTTTCCTAAACTCTTGTGGTGTTCTTAAAATTGACATTGTTATCTCGGTTATCCGTTGGTTAGCATTGGGATCTCTTTTCCCATGCTTTGTGTTGGTAACCCTTCGGTGGTCGTTCATGAGAGTAGTGTTCATATGCTCTCTGTGTTTTGAGTGGTTGACTTTCCTCACCGATAGTGAAAGCGTTAGTGATTTGATTAACCTTATTGAGAGTAGTATTATGAGGTTGATGTGATGATGTGATTAGTGGTGTTGATGATGTGACATGATTGAGGTGATTATTCCTTGGGGTGTAGACCTTTTCTAGGTATGGGATGGTGGTTCATATATATATATATATTGTCACACCCCTAAATTCCAAAGACTCCCAAATCGGGACATCCGAGGAATCCGGGTTCTGATCCATACGAGGAACGACCAATTAAGATCCTAAATAACCATAAAATGAATGGAATTTTATTAATAACAATAATTCCATACATAACCAAGCGGAAGCTAAACCAAATGATACACAAGGTACATCGAGGCGCCGAAAGAATACATCTCTACAACGATTCAATGATACAAAATACAGGGAAGGGATATGCCAATAGAGTGTCTCCCAAGAAGTACCACAACATTCCCAATACAGGAGACATGTAAAGGAAACTAAAATGGAACAACTCTACGTATGACCGTCCCAAATCCCGCAACAAGACCAGTAACACTCTGGGCAAATCCAGAACCTGCAACGAGAAAATAAAAGAAAGGTGTCGTTGCAACTCATATTGTCCGTAGCCGAAATATCACCTCCAAAGTAGTGTGGACCACCAGGGCAAACCAACGCTGGGGTGAGCTCATCAAGTCCCGTAGGAAAAAATATCATAACCGTCACATCCTCTGACCGTACTAGTCGAGTGCGAACTAACCCGTGTACATGCATCTACCCTAGGTCAGTCAAATGTCCCACATGACACTCACGCTAATACAAGACCCAAAAACACATCCCTCTAGTCCCCTACCAACATCAACAAATATGTAACTAGCACGTAGTGAAACCATAGCACAACAACATATAATAACGCACACCTATATATATATATTCGCGTATATATATATAAATATATAGAACCAATACAAGTTCCGTAGTACAGACCATCTCATAAATCACTACGACTATGCCCTCTAGTCCCACACTAACAATCCACATAACACGTATCACCAAATCACGGGAGCAATACTCCTAATTATAATACTCCAGGAAGATAACAATCACACTTCCTCGATCACGAGCATACCGAGTTTCAAAATCTCCAATCAATATCAAATCATACTATTAATCACCTCACTTGGTAATACCCACCATCATTAAACCCAATACAGGGATAAAACAATCACTTCAACCTAAGGGAATTCACAAAGGTTGCCGAACAACAAAAGAAAGTGAAAGGGATTAAACAACCTATCACACAGACCACTCAAAGGTCACATGTTCGCCCAAGGGTAAAATGACTCTTTCAAGGGAAAAAATGTAATTTCAAAGGTTACCCCACCTAATTAGATATAGGTTAAACCATAGAAACAAACGGAACCTAATTCAAGGCCCTGACGCGAGAGATATGAATTTTTGAAAATGACATCGGACAATGCGGACCGAAATAGAAAGTTGAAGTACCCCTCTTTCACCAAGGGTAAAATAGTATTTTCAAGTAAAAATAACTTATTTTAAATCATGTCAATTATTTGGACATAGGCAAGACCCTTGAAACAAGCGGGACCTAAATCAAAGCCACGAGGCGAGAGATATGCATTTTTTAAAACGGTATCGGACAACGCCGACAAAAATGGAAAGTTGAAGTACCCCACTTTCACAAAGGGTAAAAAAGTCATTTAAAGTGAAAGGAAATGATTTCAAAGTTCAAATATAAATTTTGGACCTAGCACAAGCCATAGGAACAAACGAGACTCAATTCCGACGTGTCAATAGGAAATTACGGAACTTTGAAAACTAACCTTTACAACAGGCTGACCCAGTCGACTGGCTATTTCACCCAGTCGATTGACTGATGACCCAGTCCACTGGCCCAATGACCCAGCTGACTGGATGAGACAAAGAGTTCCAAAATATTTGCTGAAAATAGCTTAGTTGACCCAGTCGATTGCCTAGAAGAGCCAGTAGACTACTTAATTCAGGGAACCTAAAAAATACCCCCAAATAGCTCTAAACCGTTAGGAAACTTGCAATATGGGCTTTAATTCATTTAGGAAACTTTAGAAATGAGAAAATATCTTTTAATCTTGGTTTAGTTTTATCGAAGACATTTTCTTAAAAATTCATAAAACCAACCGTCTTGCTCCCGGTCTCCGTTTCGTACACCGCCGACTTTCAAAAGTCAAAATATTTATTTTATGACTTTAAAACCATTTCAAAACTGAAAATTTTTGTTGGCATCAAGGGGTTAGGAGAAAACGGGTTTTTCACTGAAAGAACGAATAGACTCAAATGCAAGTCTTATGAAAAATTTGTTTTTGGGGAAACAAACCGAAACATCAATGGAAAAACCAAAGAGAATTTAGAGATGCTCAAATGGAGCAAGGAAATGAAGAACCGAGATAAAAATGCAACTCAATGGAAAGGGAAAGTGACCATACGCAAGGGCACTAACTCTAACCCAACCCATACCTAGTTCGACATCCAAATCACTAAACCCCACAACAACTTATTCAAGAATGTCCGCAACTTCAATGACATTTCAATCCTTAAGGTCGGTAAAGGAAACCTAGTGGCCGTTGCCACGAAACCAACTAGTTTCAAATCAAGAACCTCTTCTAATTCTTTCAAACCTCAATTTCACATTCGAAACCTCATCATTTAGGTTTCTAACAAAATCAATTGGTCATCAATACACAATCGACTTGGTTCACTCATGACCTCGTCCATCATAACCAAACATCAGAATCACCATTGATGCCAGGTTGCTACACCAACGCTAACTTATACCACAAGACCATCACCAGCCTTCTCAAGGCTTCAACTCACATTCAATTCCATAGTCCACTACCGACTTCACTTATCACAACAAAGTCCTTAAACCAACTCATATCACCCCCCTAAGGTATATAAACACATATCAACAAGTATAAGCATTTATCTCACATTATACTTTAAACAAGGCATGCAAATCATATTTTCACATGCTTCAATTTCACTTGAGCTTTTTAATAATATTGAATTTTATATTTCAAATTCAACCTTAAACATGTTCCTTAACCACATAGGATAATATCATGATCCACATCTAACATAAATCATATAATGGCAATATGACTCAACACACCTCATGGTACACCCGCTTAACCCATGAAACTCAATGCACAACCCAGTTATGACTTACGAAAACGGATGCACAACCCAGTTGTGACTTATAAGCCGAAGATGGATGCACAACCCAGTTGCGACTTCGAAACCGAAGATGGATGCACAACCCAGTTGTGATTTATAAGCCAAAGACGGACGCACAACTCAGTTGCGACTTCAAAATCTGAGGACGGATGTACAACCTAGTTGCGACTTATCATCCAACAAAAGTCTACTCACGCATAATTACGTAAAGTATGTAGGCCAATACCAATTGAATTCTCTCTATAAAAGGTGAACCCATATGCATTTTGTCTCAATGACCCATGCACCAACATAAATATGTCTCGCGTCATATTTATAAACAACATTCCCAAAAAGGCAACGCGAATGTTTTTCATGATTGAACATGCTTTTAAATTTCATTTAAAACAATAATCAACAAGGATGTTTTTTTATGCATCTTTCATGCTCCAATTCATCAAGTTGTCCTTTTATTTCATTTAAAGGATAACATTTTCATTTATATAACATGCTTAGATCTCAATTAAAGCATTTAAATTTCAAGGACACATTCTCATGCACAAGTAATGTTCCAATGCATCAAATTGTCCTTTAATTCACAAGGATAAGAATTTCATTCTTTAAACATGCTCTTAGTTCAATTCAAACAAGTTTTCACAAACCACATCTCAACCTAACATCAATTCCCAACCTAGAAAATATCATTCACAAAAGGGAAACTAGATGGTCACTCTAAGTTGAGATGCCTAGTTACACCAATGACATAGTATAACCTCAAAGGTGCTAACTAAAAGAGCTAGCCTAATCTCATTCCAAGGCTAAATCCCTAACACCCCCATACACATATGTATAATTACACTTACACATATACATAACTATACCCATATACAGATACACATATATATAGGAATACAAACATAATTTAATATGAGAATTCTCAAGAATAACCACCCATCTAGCATGTATCATAGTCCTAACAGTTTCATTACAATGTACTCCATACACAAGGATTCATTCATATAATAAGAGAAGAACATCATGAAAATCTTCCATGTTGATGGCCACATCAAACTCCCAACTTAGGGTGATCAAATCAACCCATAAGAGAAGAAGAACCAAGAGGGAAAAGAGAAAAGAAAATGGAGAGGGAATGAGGAAGTCTTGTAATGCGTAGAGATTTACCACTACCACCTCTCACCATCCAATGGCCAATAATAAAGCTAGCAAGTGAAGACCTAATCCAAGGTCCACAAAATAGTCTTGGAATAAAAGCCTAAATAGACCACACACAAAACTCATTAACTTTCCAAACGAGGCTTTATCATCCAAGGGTTGAGAATAAGGAAATTAAAATGAATTAACCATCCAAGGGTTCACAAGAAGTCTTGCCAAGTGAAAGACCATTAATAATACATTCTTGCATTTAAGTGTCTACTATACAAGGCCCTATGATCCAAGGGTTTAGAACAAAGATGGGAGAATGAGATCAACGGCTATAAATGAGACACCACTTGAAAAGGAGAAATTACCAAATTCCTCCCAACTTAAGGTTAATTACAAGAGTGCTATCATGCCTCTTAATTATCCTTCTACCCCTTATCATCCTCTCTATTTACCACTATGCCACTCATACCCCAACACTTAGACAAATCTCTACACTTTCCACTAAGTGCTCTAAATATGAAAATACTCATTTACCCTTCGGTCATTTATTTCCTGAAATCGTTCTTAACTATTCTCATTACTCACAAAATGAAAATATAATAAGAAATTCACATAAGTGCTACACTGGAACGTCTACAATAAACTAGGGTAACACGTTTGGGTGTAATACGATTGCCGAAGCTCCAACGAGAAAATGTTGCACGAACCTACGTAGTGGCCAACGAACAATAAATCACGAAGCCAAAAACAAAAGTCCACGACGCATCCCGTTAAGTCCAAAACTCAGACGCGAAAAATTTACATGTACTGAGAATACTCAAGACCTCATGAATAAGTGATATCATAAAATGTTAACATTTGGAAAATAATTTCAGAAAGCAGAAAGGAAATGCAGGGCATTATATATATACTGATAATGGTTATGTTGGTACGCAAGGACATGAGTGTTTTACCTCTTGTGTTCTCGAGGAGTGGGTTTTGAGCCTTCCTTGGTACTAGTTGTGGATTGGTGTTCCTTTGGATAGTAGAGGTGATTGTGACTCTCTCTTTTTAGATCCTCTCATTAGCATTGAGAACGCTTGGGGATTAGTCAGTTTGGACTGGGGTATTCTCTATTTAGCGTACATTTGTGAGAATAGTGTAGACTACTAGAGTTGTACTTGGAGTACAAGTCATAGTTGTACTTTGTGGGACTCAGGTTATGTATTTATATATATATATATATGTATATATCCCTTATATACTTACATACGGTACTATATGAGTGCGTGCCTTGTGATTTGTAGCTGGGATTTGTAGTGTACTATGTATCTTGTTGGATGGTTTAATGTTACCTAAACAGTCAAAGGATGTGGTAGTTAGGATTTTTTTTTCCCACTAAGCTTATTTGCTCACAGGTGTTTTATGCCCTTGGTATTCCATGCCAGTTTGCAGGAAATGTTTCGGCTACGGACAACATGCGTGCAACAACACATTTCTTTGTTTTCTTTATTGCAGGTTTTGGAGTTGCGCAGGGTGACGCGATTATTGTTGCAGCGCTGTTGGATTGGCGACGATAGTTAGTTCCTGTTTTCCCATTATTAGTTTCTTTACCTCTGTTTTATGGGATTGCCATGTATTTCTCTTGGGAGCTAGTCTGTTGGCATATTCCCTATCAGTGTATCTTTTATTCCATGTATTTATTATTTCGGGATGCCATTATATCTCTTCGGCACTGCCATGTGAGTTTCTGTACTCTTATTCGAGTATTGTTGCTCAGTGGATTATAATGAGTTTGGTAGAGGTAGCAGTGGTTTCTTTCCACTACCTTGGCCCTAATAGACTTTATCGAATGTTGGGTTGTCTGCCATTGTGGTTATTGTACTTGTTATTAACAAGTTTTCTGTTGATTTATGTTTTCGAGATGTTCCATTTACAGACAGAACTCTACTGGATTTTCATTGGATTTCGCTGTTGTATTTCTACCATTCAATTGGGTATGGAATATATCATTTTTATTAGTATTCCATACGTTTTAATTATTATTGATCTTCTTAGTTTGTCGCTCATGTTATGGATCACACCCCGGAGTCCTCGTATGTCCCGGTTCGGGACTCTTAGGATTTTAGGGGCGTGACAAGGTGTCTCCCACATACGGAACTAGTAAGCCAAAAATTAGGATATAGGGTTGGTTGCTTCCCCATCATGGTGGAATGTGCCACTCTCGGATCTTAGGGCATGGGAGTTACAAGCGGGGCTCCCGTGTAATCGCTCTTCCTTGTTGAAATTGAGTAGTGTCAAAATCACTTGGGAAGAATCGGTGCGGTACTTATTCTCATCGTGAACGGTTAGAGTATGTATCCATTAACCTATATTGGGAAAATTGTGTACTATGAGGTATGTTGAGTCATATTGCGTTTAAACTATCATATATATGATTATGATTTTGACGTTGAAGCATGCTATGTTTGAATAACTATAATGTGAGCATGTTTGGGTAAATTGTTTGTTAGGATCGAAAAGGTTCCGGATTGGCGTGAGTCATGTGGGACAATAAACCAACCTAGGATTAGTAGCATGAACCTTGGGTGGGTTGTACGACTTGGACTACCGAGATTGATGTGATGACGCTTCCTCTACTGGGCTAATGAGGTCACCCCATGACTTAATATAATTTTCATGCGATCATCCCATTACGGGAGGCACGTAGCCATTCGATGGGTTATGGCGCCTTGTCTGACTTTTTGTACTTATACAGATGGACTTTACTATTTTGTGATGTATAATAGCTACATGTATTCACATGGTTTCTTTTGCGAAATTGTAATCCAAACGATGTACTAATTTTATTTTAACGGCTAGCATGTTAGCCGGATGGGTGGTATTTTCATGTATTATCCCTCAGAGCGCTATGTGCGGGGATTCTTTTCTTTTGGTGCACTTCGGTGCCGGCAATGTAAAACTACTATTTTAATCAAACTGTTACATGTTTCGCCTTTGGGCGCTGGTGGGCGTCAGGTGTGTGCAAAATATGTGGTTAAAAACGACACCTTAACGACACTTTAGGTTTTACCCTTCTGCAAGCGCATAGATCAATTGTAGACAATTTTGCTTGAGTAGGGGAATATCGATCGCATAGAGATGAGGATTTTTCACGTTAATAGTATAAAAACACTGAATTATATTTTTTCGAAAATAGTTTGTTTTTGTGAATTATCTAATGCTGACGAAAATAAAACATAAAACAATAATGAATAATGGTTGTGATTCAGAGAGAGAGAAAACTAGGGTTTCCTCATTCCATTACTAACCGCATAATATAGTTCAGATTATATATCAATTGCTTGAGGGAGATCCATTGACTATGAATCAGGTCGCACCGCGCCATCAGTTTGACCTTAAAAAATATTACTGTCAACCGGATCGCGAAAACCCATCTCAAGTCTAAACTGATTAGTACATGCCAACTACTAACATAAAGTAAATGAAGAAAAGTAAATTAAAGCATGAAAATAAACTAAAGCAGTTCTATATTAGTTTGTCAGGGCATGGCCTGTTTCAACCTAGGGTTTCGAGTTGTATGACCACCATTGTGTAAAAAATCACAGATTAAGCATCCGAGTTCCAGCCCATAGTGAATAATTATGATTGTGTAAGATAAATATATTCGAAAAGTCTAAGACAAGAATTAATCCAAATATATAAACTTGTATCACGAATAAAAACGGTCTCTCATCTAACACAATCTCCACGGTATAGTCACATTTTCCCCTCTCTACAATTGAATATAAACTTAGAACTACATTACTACATTGCTTGGCTAGGGTTTTCCAAGAAAACCCTAGATACCAAGTTAATTGATCATGGCGGTGAGAGTCTGTATTGTCGGTGTTGAAATGTTCTCCATGGCCTTCTTTTCCGGATCTCTAGGTCTTCAATGGAAGCAGGTCTGAACTTTGAACGTGAGAACTCTATGAATGAACGTGCAAGAAAATCATAACCAGAACTCTAAACCTAACCCGCTCATATTTATAGACAAGTGAGGGAAATCCTAGTGGTTGCCATTTTCTTTAATTTCATAATACATGAATAATGTCTATAAAATCTGATGTAAATATGTGTATAAGCCTGTATGTAAAGGTCTGGAATCACCTATCACTTAAAATATCGAAGTAGGGTCAAAATTGGAAATTTCCGAAACAACTTATGCACGTAAAGGGATCACATGGCCATAAGGTGGGGCCTACACTCCTGACCTATGCTTGGGCATAGGTCTAGGGCATACGGTCCCCCTTTGGCTCACAAACCAAAGCGTAGCTCAGGTCCAGTCTCCCTCTTTTTCCCTCTAACGACGAGGGTATGATACATCTTTTCCTGTAAAAACTCATTTTTTCATATTTGAGCTAGACTGGTCGCCATTGACTCTTGATGCTTTTGGGTGAAGTAATAATGTCTAAAAATGACATTTTTGCCCTTCGGTGAGATAATGATTTAAGGAAATTATCATTTTTCCCTCCGGTAGCTCTTCTTTACTCTGACACACCTCTTGATTCATTTCTCGAGATAGAAATGAACATGAACTCAGTTAATTCACCGAGATTAGCTCTGTTTCTTCATTAAGCTCCTGAAACATGCTTACACACACAAATAGGATAAAAATACCAAGTAACGGAATGTAAAGACATAACAAACACAAGATAGGGGCGAAAAATGACTAATATTGAGCACTTACCAGGCGATTATATGTAGTTTATCAATCCTTTCATTTAGTGTTTGGTAGTGGATTCTAGTTATCGAATGTGGTTATTAGGTGTCCGGTCGAAAATGACATTTTTCTAGGTTTTCAAACAATCCTTTTAGTTTTGAACAAAAAGACCCATTTTCGTCCACCCTCGTAGCCCTAACAAATTATCTTGTTTTAGAAATGGTTTTAAACTAATTTTTATAAAGATTTCAACTTTTAGAAATCGGTGGTAGTTAAAACGGAGGCCAGGGGCAAGACGGATAGTTTTACGATATTTTAAAGAATCACTTTTAGTCAAAGTTTGCGTTTTACGCAGTTCTTGAGATTTCAGTGACTATTTTTGAAATCCATACATGAAAACCTCACTTTTATAATATTTGTAAACTTTAGGACCGGTGGTGTCAATAACGGAGGGTTGTTGCGAAAAGGTATTTTTTTAGGTGAATTTACTATAGAAATGCGAAGGAACCTTAGCGGCATCTCGCCAAGGGCGATATTTCATTAGCTTTAGTACGAAGGTAGCATGGCGACATGTCACCAACCTCAGTTTTGGTTGCATTTTTCCTATTTTCGAAAATTCGTTTCTCTCACCTCGCACCTTCGAATTAGGTCTCGTTTGTTTCTATGGCTTGTCCTATATCCAAATTATTTAGATAAAAATTGAGATAATTTATTTGTACTTGAAATGACGGTTTTACCCTAGGTAAAAGTGGGGTACTTCAACTTTCTATTTTGGCCTGCGTTGTCCGATACTGTTTTCCAAAATTCATATCTCTCGCCTCGTGGATTTGATTTAGGTTCCCTTTATTCCTAAGGCTTGTGCTAAGCTCAAAAATTTTAGTTGTACATGGAAATTACCATTTTACCCTAGGAAAAACATTGGGTATTGGAATGATCCGTGTAAAGTGATGTTTCAATCGTTTAATTTCCTTTTCGATCCCGAGTGATATTTTTGACATATTTGGGATATGAAATTAATATATTAACCTTGAATAGGTATTTTATGACTATATGAGATTTTATTTTGTTTCTTTTCACTTCAGCATTCACTCCCTTTTAGGCTCGGGTTTTGGAGTCCTAGGAAATTAGGAGTGTGACAGAATCAAACCTAATTGTATCTCTTTGGGGATTAGGCAACTGCTTGTAGCATTACTAATCTGATTCACATAAGTGGTATCTCCCTCTTACAATTTAATGATTAAAGGACTATATTATGAAACTAGTGGTGGAGTTGGAAATACCCTAAACTTGTTTATCTTAAATTTACCAAATATTTAATTCTTGCTTTGTTATTTAATTTTATTAGTGATAGTAACAAACCAAATCAAACCAATTTTATAGTATAATTCAATTTGCTAAATTATGAGAATTTGGAATACGACTTTGATCTCTGTGGTTCAATAACCCTCTCATCCCAACTATACTATATATTACTCGCGTACTTGCGATTGAAAGGTAAAACTATATTGTGATAATTCTCTATATTTAACACTTTTATTTTCACACAATTTGGACCGATCAATAATGAATTGTATAATGTTAACTAATTGTGCCAAATTGTTTAATTATGTGTGCTATTGATTTATATATACACAAATCTAGAATAAACCTCCGTTTAAGAGGGTGAAAATTCATGCTTGTTGGAGCACATTATGGTGAATTCATGAAGGAAATTAAAAAAATTGGGGTGAATGCCAGACTTCGTGTATCAGTTTCATTTCGGTATTTAATGCACAGGAGTTAAAAGCGACAACGTACATAGGTTCATCATTATATTGCACACACCCTCTTAGTAATCTGGGTCGGGAAAACCGTGTCAAGTTTAGTATTCGAATGCCAACTATAATTTGATATGGGGAGGGCATTATGGTGTGTATGTGAAGGAAATTTAATAAATTAGGGTGAATGCCGAACTCGTGTACCAATTTTGTTTCGGGGCTTAATCCACAAGAGTTAAAAGCAACAACGTACATAGGTTCATCATTATATTTCACACACCCTCTTACTTCTTTACCTCGGGCCAACCGTACCAAGTTTAGTATTCGAATGTCAACTACAACTGAATAATGGAGGGCATTATGGTGAATTCGCGCCGAAAATTTAAGAAATTAGGGTGAATGTCGGACTTCGTGTACCAATTTTGTTTTAAGACTTAATTGACATGAGTTAAAAGATATAATGTATATAGGTTCATCATTATATTGCACACACCCTCTTAGTAATTTGCCTCGGGAAACCGTACGAAGTTTAGTACTCGAATGCCAACTATAATTGAATATGGGAGGGCATTATGGTAAATTTGTGCAGGAAATAGACACAACTCTCATAAACTAATCACTCTGAGATCGTAAAGGCAAGGGAACAAGACTCTGATGCTACGATGAAATCAATAATCAAAGAAAGTCTCCCTGTAACGTCCGGTATTTTTACGTCCTAATTAAAAATTTTGTTAACAATTAAGTTCTTACTTTATTATGTGCTTAATGTGTTTATGTGCTTAGCATGACTTACTTGATTTATGTGAGGTTAAATTTGTAAGTTGCATGTTGTATTTTCATTTTGAGAATAATGAAAAATATTACAAATGAATTTGAGAAATAAATGACCAAATGGTAAATTGTTATTTTCATATTAAGAGGACTTAGTGAAATTGTAGAGAAATGACTAAGTGTTGGTGTATGAGTGGCATGGTGGTAAATAGAGAGGAAACCATGGGGTAAAAGGGTAATTGAGAGTTATGATGGCATTCTTGTAATTTGTCCTAAGTTGAGAGGGATTTGGTCTTTCCACACTTTGGGGTGTTGTCTAATTCTCCACCATTGATTCAAGTCTTACACCTTTTCTGACAACCCTTGGATCTTTAGGCCATGTTTGGCAAACAAATGGATTAATGTGTGTTGTGTATAGTCTTCCACTTTGCAAGATTTCATTTCTACCCTTGGATCTTTCCTTCAGTTTCTAGCTTAAATGTGCACCATTGGACTGTGAGAGGTGTGAGTGGAGAATCTCTACACTTCATAAGTGTTTCATTAGCAAGACTTCTTCACTCTCACAAACTCATTTCTCTCTACACTTCTCCTTCCCTCTTCCACTTCTCTCAACTTATTCATTTGATTTCATCTCCTTCCACTTGGAGTTCGAATGAGTGTTCAACATGGAACTTGATTGGATTGCTCTCCTTTTTAATTTTCTCTAAGTATTGGGGGAAGTCTCTAAATCTCTTGAGGTTTCCAACTTCAAACTCTAGAATGTATATTCTTAATGTTATGTGTTCAACTTTTTATTTTTGGTTTCCTTATCTCTTGAATCATATTAAGGAGCATAAGTAGAACCTTTTCATCGATTGTTTTGGTTATTGAAAGCTTGGATCTCATCTTGTGGTGGAGCTAGTTGTAAGTTCAAGATCTTTTCTCTTGAGTTATCTTTCATGAAACCCTAAAATTAGCTATCATTAGGGTTGGTTTTGTTCTTATGGTTGGAGCCACTTTGATAATTTTGGTTTATTGAGACATCATTGTAATATTGTTGTTCATTGAATGGTGTGTTGCCAGTTGAATGCTATCCTTGTGATCACTCGAATTGGTAGCTTGACTTGAACCTCCTTAGGCACCCTTCTGTTAGCTTGCTTGGATTGAGGTATGGGAAAAATGAGTTGTTTTAGTTTTTGTACGAGGGTATGTGCGTCTATGTGTACATATGCCGTATATATATATATATGTGAGTTGAGTCTTGACAACTTAGATGATGAACTAGGCCCTTGAAAGCTTGATTGTGTGATATAAATGCTTGTTGTGGTTTATTGCTTATAAATCTAAAATTATGAGCATATTGTTAAGTTGGACATAATATATTGCATAACGAGATAAAACATGTATTATGATAAGATGTGCCTAAATTTAGAATTTTTGCATATTGAGTAGACCTTGTTGCGTGAGTACATTTATGTTGGTTTATTCTGGTCATGGAACTATGTGTTAGTTATCTTGTGTCGGATCGTCGTAACAACATGCCACGTGGTGTGATAGGTGATCAATGTTGGTTATTTTTCGCCCCTATCTTGTGTTTGTTATGTATTTACATTCCGTTACTTGGTATTTTTATCCTGTTTGTGTGTGTGATGGACGTCAAGTGTGTGCAAAATATGTGGTTAAAAACAACACCTTAACGACACTTTATGTTTTACCCTTCTGCAAGTGCACAAATCAATTATGTATAGTTTTTCTCGAGTGGGGGAATATCGATCCCACAAAGACGAAGATTGTTCACTTTAATGATTTAAAAACACTGAATTATAGTTTTTCCAAAAAGAGTTGATTTTTGTAAATTATCTAATATTACTTAAATTAATCTAAACAGCAAAATAAATTGGATTATGATTCAAAGTGAGAGAAAACTAGGGTTTCCTCACTCCACCACTAACCGCATAACATAGTTCAAATTCTAATTTCAATTGCATGAGGGCGATCCATTCATTGTGAATCTGGTCGCACCGTGGCAGCAATTTGACCCCAAAAATGATTAGTCTCAACCGGATCGGGACAACCCATCTCAAGACTAAACTAATTAGTGCATGCTGACTACTAACAAAAAAGTAAATTAAAGTAGTAAATTAAAGTAGTAAATTAAAGCATGAAAATAACCTAAGGCATGTCTATATCAGTTTGTCAGGGCATGGCCTGTGTCAACTAGGGTTTCAAGTTTTATGACCACCATTGTATAGAAAATCACAGATTAAGCATTCAAGTTCTAGCCCATAGTGAGTAATTGTGATTGTGTAAGATAAATATATTCAAAAATTCTAAGACAAGAATTAATTCAAATATATAAACTTTTATCACGAATAAAAATGGTCTCTCATATAACATAATCATCACAGTATATTCACAGTTTCCCCTCTCTACAATTGAAAACAAAATCAGAACTACATTACTTGGCTAGGGTTTTACGAGAAAACCCTAGATACCGAATTAGTTGATCATGGCTGAGGGAGTCTGCATTGTTGGTGTAGAAACATTGTCCATGGTCTTCTTCTCCGGATCTCTAGGTCTTTAATGGAGTTTCTATTCAATGGAAGAGAACTCTATGAATGAACGTGTATCTCCAAAAAAGAACTAAAAATAACCTTAAAAGCCTTTTTCTCCAAACCCTAATCCTCTCATATTTATAGACAAGTGAGGGAAACCCTAATGGTTGCCCTTTTCTGTAATTTCATAATACATCAATATTCTCATAAAATCAGATGACAATATGTGTATAAGCTTGTACGTATAGGTCTGGAATCACCGATTACTTAAAATATCAAAGTAGGGACAAAACTATAAAATTATGAAACAACTCCAAAATAACTTTAGCACGTCGAGGGATGACGTGACCATCATATGGGACCTACGCTCTTGACCTACGCTTGGGCGTAGGTCTAGAGCGTAGGGTCCAAAACCACAACGTAGGTTGGGTCCAATTTGCCCATTTTTCTCTCTAGTGACATAGGTATTATGCACTTTTGATGTAAAAACTCGTCATTTTGTATTTGAGCTTTACTTGTCGCCTTTGACTCCCGATGTTTTCTAGTGAAGTAAGAATGTTTGAAAATGACATTTTTGCCCTTCCGGTAAGATAGTGATGTCCTAAAATGACCATTTTGTCCTCCGGTAAGATAGTGATGTCCTAAAAGGAGAAGCAATAACTAATCCATCTTCTATTTGCAATTTCCTTGTCAGATTAGAATTACTCTAAAATATTCTATAAAACATCTACAAAAATTCCTAAAATTAAAATAAAAAAATCTAAATACAAGTCTAAGTAAAAATCAGCCCAAAACATCCCTAAAAGGGTCTAATTTTTCAAAATTTATAGCCCAACCACGAACTACCCTACACTTGGGTGTAGGGTAAGGCAAAAGTTTTTTTTTTTTTTTTTTAAATCAAGTCATGGCATGCTTCCTTATAACCAACGTACCCCCAGACTTAAACGCACACATGTCCTCATAATGCAAAAATACAATCTCACATACTCAACGTAATAAACATAGTAAGACACGCATATCAGTAAAAGCGGTCAAAACTGTCATTTAATATACAAACAAAAATATCACAAACAATTAAAAATGATCATTAAAGCGGTCACAAAAGATCGAACAATGACTCTCCGCTTTACGATTAATCTCTACTGTGAACAACTAAAACAAGAAAATCCTAATAAAAATAAAATAAAATAATCAAATCTAAACTACAACTACTAAGCATCATCCGGAGGTGGTTGTGGTGATGGAACAGTCACTCCCATATTTCTCATCAAAATATCCATTGACTCATGGTGCTTATGCCATCGAACCTGTCTCTCCTATACAAATGATCGCTCTAATCCTTCAACACGGCCAATCAACTGGTTGTACTGAGTCTGAGTCATCATAATAGAACACCCAGCTAGGGCTTGTGGCATATCATCGCCTATAACAGCCTTCTCAGCCTATGGCACCTCCACCTCAGGCATTTTATCCTCAGCCTGCGGCATCTCCACATCATCTTCCTGTGCTCCTGGTAGTAAAACTCCTCTGAACTAGTGCGACAAACAAATGTCTCTGAACCATTATTGAGCCACCCCTTGTTCCACGCTCCCTTGCCATATGTAATTAACGGTGGAAACATATCCTCGGCATCCATCTGTAATCCCCAATCAAATATCAACTTCATCACAAGGTATGGAATAATCGTCTGAAAGTTGACACTCCCTACTTTGTTCTCCCGATGCAAGTGAATATAATGCTAGAATAAAGTCTGCCAAAGAGTGAGTGGAATAGAGTATCAATAGCCAAACTTGAAAGCATAGTGCAGTACCGGAAATGGTGGGTAGGACATGGTCTGATGGCTATGTGGTAATACATTGGACCGGACTATCACATCCCAAAGCCACAGCATCGGATGATAGTTGGACTTTTTGGTCCCATTACACCTATAGTCGACCCATTGCCCCTCAGTCTGTAGTCGCACCATATCATAAAGTGGCGGAAGTGGGTCTGGCATATATTAGAACCGCTCCCTTAACTCCGCAGGGCACTCGTGTGGAATACCCCACGCAGCAGTAATACTCTCGGGAGTAATCTCAAACTCCCATCCCTGCGCCACTATCACTAGCCGAGTCCCTCTACTGTAATGCCTTATATGAAGCCAGAACTTGCTAATCATGTCAGCGTTAATATGTGGTGTAGCTGGGGCTAGGATTGACAATAATTTGTGCTCCCTCAGTATCCCTAGAGTCCAATGTGGAACTGGCTCTATCAGCTTAAGTGGCACAATAGCAAAAGTACACTCCTATCGGAACCCCATCTTCAATGCCTGAGTCATCAACGTCTGCGTGGAAATTGTGGAATGCTTCCATCTGTAAGAAATGAGATCACCCTCATCACCGTCATATGCCAGCTCAGGATACGGCACGTTGCCATACTCAACATCCTCTAACTCTGTCTCCCCATCCTCACTATCACAGCTCTCAGAAGTCTGCTCATCGGATGACTCCGACTCATGTGGTAGTGGTGATGGCTCAGGGACTGGATCCTGTGCTTGGGGTCATGATGGAGCCCTCACTGCAGCAGGTGGAACTATCATCCGGCCAAATCTCAAATCCCTCCATCGGTGCAATCGGCCTCATAAACTCCTCATCGGACGAATCTGGCACAACATATACCGGTCTTGAAGCCCGGGTACTGTGGAGTATAGGCTGTGTACTCTTCAGGGGTGGTGATCATGATCTATCAGACTGTACTGCCATCCCTGATATAGATGCTCCCTCATCCGCCTTCCTCGCTCCTTTCACATGAGCCATTCCTACAGAATTCAGATATTTTTAATGAAAAATGAGCGAAAAACTCTTCGGACACCGAATCAAACTCAAAACTATGTCAAAAATATTTTGATACGACGATTAAACAAGACCTCATCTCAAAAATTCAACATTCAACCCGTATCTAAAGTCGAAAACCCAACGTTTTGAAAATGGATTAAAACACAATTTCAATGAATCTCGTTCGTCAATACAAGTTTAGAATAGTAATATTAAGTAATCAAAACTTACTGAATCGCGAGAAACGACAAATTCCCCAAAATTCGATTTCGGAGACTTTTCGATTTCTTCACGCGAATCCATACACACCGCTCACTAATCTGATGATCCGCCGCTTGGGAATGATAGAACATATTGATATTTGGCTTTAGGAACAAACAGGAGTCGATTCAGTGGAAAGGAGAGGGAGAAAAGCAAATTGGAAAATGAAAAGCCGTGGGACTGTTTTATACAGTCCCCGTGAACTACGCTTGGGCGTAGGTCACCCTAAGCTTAGTCGTAGGTACCAAAAGTGGATTTTTGGCATCGGCCACTTTGCTGCTCGATCTCGATTCTAGAACTCTTGAACCTCCCCTATACACACCTATTGACATAAGCGACCTCAATTTGTCGAAATTCGGCACTTCATGGACGAAAATACCCCTCCAATAGATGACGACTATTTTGGACTCAATCTTTAAAAAATTTCAAACACTGAATTAAACTATTATTTTACAACTAGAAACTAAGATCAAAGCAAATATTTATCACTTAGTACCAATATTTAACGTTGTTGGCTCGACGTTGCCGCCTATCAGTATTTAGGATTCAAATCATTCAGCTCTGGTGCTGGTTCTGTTAAATGAACTGTTTCAACGACACTCTATTTGGGCACAACTTCTATATAATGCTTTAAACGCTAACCATTCACCACAAATTGCTTTTTGTTGTTAGGATAATAAAGTTCCACCACTCCATGGGGGTAAACCTTACTAATTCTGTACGACCCGTCCCATCTTGACTGGAGCTTACTGGGAAACAATTTGAGTCTTGAATTGAACAACCATACTTTCTGGCCAACCTCAAAGACTTTCTTTCTGATATGTCTATCATGGAACGCTTTGGTTCGGGCTTTATATATTCTAGGATTCTCAAATGCGTTGTTCCTCAACTCTTCAAGCTCTGCGAGTTGGAGTTTCCTCTGAGCACCTGAACTTTTAATATAAAAATTTAATCTTTTGATCACCCAATATGCTCTGTGCTCGAGTTCCACAGGGAGATGACACACCTTACCATACACCAATCTGTATGGTGACATACCAATCGGTGTCTTGTAAGCGGTCTTGTATGCCCACAATGCATTATTTAGCCTTCTCGGCCAATTCTTCATATTAGGATCCACTGTCTTTTCAATAATGTTCTTGATCTCCCTGTTCGAAACCTCCACTTGACCACTCGTCTGTGGGTGATATGGAATTCCAATTCTATGAGTGACACCATACTTTTTGCACAAGGCCGTAAGAAACTAGTTGTTGAAGTGGCTGTCGCCGTCACTGATCAACACTCGTGGTATACCAAATCTAGAAAAGATATTGGATTTAACAAATTATTCAACCACAATTTGATTCGCATGCATCATGGCAACAACCTCTACCCATTTAGAAATATAATCAACTCCCACTAATATGTATTGCTTATCGTCGGCTTTTGGAAATGGTCCCATAAAGTCAATGCCCCAGACGTCAAACAACTCAACCACCAAAATAGGATTTAGTGGCATCATGTCTCGTCAAGATATGGATCCTAATTTTTGACATATTAAACAAGCTTTACAAAACTCGAACGCATCCTTGAATATGGTGGGCCAATAAAAACCACTCTAAAGGACTTTGTGAGCTATTTTTTGAGCACCAAAATGCCCTCCACACTCTAGCGTATGACAGAATGTTAGTATGCCTTGGACTTCACTTTCTGGAACATTTTTACGAATTATCTGATCCGGGCAATATTTGTACAGTCGCGGATTGTCCCAGATATAAAATTTTATTTGGCTAAAGAAATGATCATTCTCATGCTTAGATCATCCATTAGGAATTCTACCTGTGGCTTTATAGTTGACAATATCAGCATACCACGATATCTGTTCCATAATAGCCATACTGAACAGATGTTCATCCGGGAACTCATCCTTAAGAGGAGTGTCATCCTTTGTAGACTCAACGACAATTCTTGACAAATGATCAGCTACAACATTCTCCGTACCCTTCTTATCTTTGATCTCCAAATGGAATTCTTGTAATAACAGAATCCATGGAATCAGTTTGGGCTTGGAGTCTTTCTTGGTTAGTAAATGCCTCAGTGTGGCATAATCTGAGTATACGACCACCACTGCGAACACCACTGCCAACAACTCCTTCTCGGTAGTTGTGTAATTCATCTGAGCTTCGTTCAGAGTTCTACTGGCATAGTAAATCACATATGGCAACTTTTCCTTTCTCTACCCTAGCACAACTCCGATTACATAATCTCAAACGTCACACGGCAGCTCGAACGGTAGAGACCAGTCCGGTGGATAAATAATTGGAGCAGATGAGAGTTTAGTACTGAATTTATCAAAGGCATGAAGACATTCTTTGTCAAAGACAAAGACTACATCTTTAGCCAGTATATTGTATAATGGCCGGGTGATTTTGCTAAAATCTTTGATAAACGTTCTATAAAACCCAACATGGCTAAAAAAAAGAGCGTATCTGTTTCACAAATGTGGGAGGAGGCAATCCACTGGTCTGTATGCATTACATAACCTAAAATGCATTTGTCTGTACGCAAATGTGCCATATGGGCAAGTGAAAGTGATTTTCTCCTAATCCGCAGGATCAATTGCCACTTGACTATAGCCGGAATAGCCATCTAAAAAGTAGTAGTAGCTTTGTCCAGCTAATATTTCCAGGATTTGATCGATGAATGGTAATGGAAAATGATCCTTCGTGGTATTAGAGTTGAGTTTCTATAGTCAATACACACATGCCACCCCGTGGTCGTGCGTTGAGGAATTAACTCACCCTTTTCATTGGGCAATACTGTGATTCCCGACTTCTTCAGGACCACTTGAGTTGATCTTACCCACTTACTATCAGAGATCGGGTAAATGATTCCTGCATCCAGCAACTTCACTACTTCCTTTCTTACTACCTCCATCATGTTTGGTTTCAATCTTCGCTGCATCTCCTTAAAATTTTTTGCCTCATCTTACAAATAAATCCGATGCATGCAAATTTATGGATCAATCCCTTTCAAATCAGACACACTCCACCCAATTACTTCTTTATTCTCTGTCATGACCTTAATCAGACTCGATTCATGTTTCGTTGTCAACTTTCATAAAAGAATTACAGGAAGAGTTTCATCGGGTCCCAAGAAAATATACTTCAACTTTTCTGGCAACTCCTTTAGTTTTAAAACATGCGGAGTTGTAAGTGATGGAACTGGGGGAATACTTGAAACTATTGGGAGTAGTTCCACTGGCTCTTGTTTCCTAGATTGTGCGTATAACGCAGTCTCAATTTTATTTAATTCCTTGTTCTGCCTTTCCACATATGCATCCCAATCTTCGATTTCTTCATTCGGCACTTCATTTTCCAGAAATTCTTCAAGCTCATCTTTCTCCAGAATTTGAGTCACAAAATCATATATAATATCATTTAACTCACTGCACACATCTATCTGGAAATAGTCCATTGACTCAGGTAATTGATAGCTTCCCTCAAACACATTCATCATGACTTTCATGTTCCAAAGGGAAATCCATGGCTCTGGTTTTGCAATTTATGCACGCATTTGCCGTGGCCAGAAATGGTCTGCCTAAGATCACTGGGATGTGTTTGTTTCATTCTGGGACGGGTTCCGTTTCCAGGATTACAAAATCAACTGAAAAGTAAAACTTGCCCACTTGAACTATGACATCTTCCAAAATACCTTTCGCCTGTTTGACAGATCGATCAACAAACTGCAGTACAACCTCTGTGGGACTGAGCTCTCTTATCCCTAGCTATTTATAGATAGAATAAGGAAGCAAGTTAATACTCGCACCTACGTCAAGAAGGGCTCTACCAATTTTCTGGTCACCAAAAACACAAGAAATAGTGCGAGCACTGGGATCTTTCCTGTTTGGTGGAGAATTGCTTAACAACAATGAACTCACTTGCTCAGTCAAGAGTATTTTCTTCAGATTCTTTGTTCTGCTTTTCCTCTTCTGCGTATAGAGATCCTTGAAAAATTTAGCATAAGGTGGGATTTGGGTATTTAGGTCTAAGAGTGGCAGATTAATCTTGACTAGTTGAAATGTATCCAACATTTCAGATTCTTTCATCTTCCCATACTTAGCCGGTTCTCTAAGACGTTGAAAAAATGGTGGTGCCTCCTTGTAGTTCACCTTGTTTGCCTCATCAAGTAATGTCTCATCCACATTTTTATTTACTGGTAATTTATCTTTCTGAACTTCAGCCTCTCCGCTCTCAACCTCTTTTTGCTATGTTTCTTCCAAATCCTTCATTTGAGCTTGCTCAACTTCTTTTCTTCTACGCAACTTCTCCTCATATTTTTCCTCTACTCTGCTCTCCACTACCCTTCCACTTCTCAGAGTCGTAATTGGTTGAACAGACTCATAATTAACATTGGTAAATGATCCAAGCTCTTGCACTTACTGGATCTTTGGGTTAGCGATAGGCTGACTAGGCAACTAACCTGACTCCCTAGTGTTCCTATGATTTTCCATTTATCCTAACTACATGGTGATTTGGGCTAGTGCTTGAGTATGTACCCCCATCTAATTTTGGAGGTCCACCAAAATCTGCTCTATCCGGTTATTTTGAAAATTGGGTGGTGGAGCATGGTTTTTTGTGGCTGGAGTTGATATTGGAATGGTTGGATAGCCTAGTTGTTATTGAATGGGTGAAGAGCCAGAGAATTATTAGATGGATGTCTAGGTTGGTAATTTGATTGGGAATTTTGAGTCATTTGTCTTGGTTGAGATTCGAATGATTGCTAACTCTGTTGGAACCTTGGTTACGAGGTAAATTATTGTCTTGGTTGGAAATTGGATTGAGAATTGGACCACTGTCCTTGTTGAACTTTTTCTGGAGGATTCTCCACATTTGTGGACTTATAGGACATGAATGGATGATTTCTATTATTTGGAGAGTTTGAGTTGGAGAATGGGGCATTATTGGAGTAATTCCATGCTGCATTGACATCAACGACAATTACGTCCTAACACTCATTTTGAGAATAATCTAGTTCAACCTAGAAATATTCTCTTTTAGGGGAATTGACCTTAAATGTTTTTTCTGGTCGCCTATCCAGTTCACCTTTAGACTGCAGATAAGATTCATACTGAAGGGTATTTTCACTGATGTTATCAAACATCTCTAAAAGTTCTCTTGCGAGTTTCAAGGTAAACTGACCTTGTGTAGAGGCATCTATCAGATTTTTGTTCTTTTCACCTAGACCCATGTAAAAATTTCTAGCTACACTTGATCAGAAAACCTATGGTGGGGACATTTATATAAAATCTCATTGTACCTCTCCAATGCATCATGAAATTGCTCTCCTGGCAAATGCCTGAATCACTTAATCGCATCTTGGGCTTCTGAAGTCTTTCCTATGGGAAAATGTTTCTCTAAGAATTCTTGCTTAAGTGTTTCCCAGTCAAGTTTAGTTGCTTGAGTCAATTTAATGTACCATATTTTTGCTTTGTCTTTTAAAGGTCATGGGAATAAGCACACTCTTAGATTTTTTTTAGTTAAACCATTATACCTAACGATTGATGCAACCTCTAAGAATTCATTGACATGTTGGTACGGATCTTCTATCCTGAGACCAGAGAACTTTGGGAGCATGTTGATCACACTCTTCCTCTTCTAGAAATTCAACATAGGATTCATACGCGTCCGATGCGTAGAATCCTTTCAATGAGGTGTCTGGTCCTCTCCGTTGATTGACTCTCTCGTTACCCATCTCAACCTCTTATGTCTGACGACGCTCTTAACTAAATATTCGTAAACGCCTTAGTGTTCTTTCGATCTCCAGGTCGTATACTACTAACGCAAAATTTGAATTTGAACGCGTCGGTCTATCGGACATATACTAAAACAATATTTATTTATTTTTTTTCTCTTTTGTTTTTTAAATGATTAAAACAAATTAATTAAACTACTTCTAAACTAATCTAATCTATGAAAAAAAAAAAGCAAAGCTAAAAATTAAATGAAAAAACAAAGAAAATTTAAACTCACAAAGGGTCCAAATGCAACTTCTTCAGCTTTGTCTTTTCCTTTCACGCTCTTCAATTGTACCAGACAATTACACAAAAATTTCAAATTTAGCTTTAATCTACAATAATGCAATGCAAATAAACTACTAAAGCTATTGAACAATGCCGCGTCCCCGACAACGGCTCCAAAAACATAGTGGGCGCCAGGTGTGTGCAAAATATGTGGTTAAAAACATCACCTTAACCACACTTTAGGTTTTACCCTTCTGCAAGTGCACAAATCAATTATGTATAGTTTTGCTTGAGTAGGGGAATATCGATCCCACAGAGACAAAGATTGTTCACTTTAATAATTTCAAAACACTGAATTATAGTTATTCTAAAAAGAGATGATTTTTATAAATTATCTAATATTACTTAAATTAAACTAAACAATAAACATAAATTGGTTTGTGATTCAAAGTGAGCGAAAACTAGGGTTTCCTCACTCCACCACTAACTGCGTAGCATAGTTCAAATTCTAATTTTAATTGCATGAGGGTGAACCATTAACTGTGAATCAGGTCGCACCGTGCCAGTAGTTTGATCCCGAAAAGAATTACTCTCAACCGGATCGCGACAACCCATCTTAAGACTAAATTGATTAGTGCATGCCGACTACTAACAGAAAAGTAAATTAAAAGCAGTAAATTAAAGCGGTAAATTAAAGTAGTAAATTAAAGCATGAAAATCACAGATTAAACAGCCGAGCTCCTGCTCATGGTGAATAAATGTGATTGTGTAGGATAAATATGTTCGAAAAGTCTAAGACAAGAATCAATTCAAATATATAAACTTATATCACGAATAAAAAGGTCTATCATCAACACAATCACCACAGTATAGTCACAGCTTCTCCTTTCTACAATTGAAAACAAAATCAGAACTACAATACTTGGCTAGGGTTTTGCGAGAAAATCCTAGATAACCATTTAGTTGATCATGGCTGAAGGAGTCTGCATTATTGGTGTAGAAATGCTCTCCATGATCTTGTTCTCCGGATCTCTAGGACTTTAATGGTGTTTCTCTTCAATGGAAGAGAACTCTATAAATGAATGTGTATCTCCAAAACAGAACTAAAAATAACCCTAAAAGCCTTTTTCTTTAAACCATAATCCTCTTATATTTATAGACAAGTGAGGGAAACCCTAATGGTTGCCCTTTTCTGTAATTTCATAATACATCAATATTCTCATAAAATCAGATGTAAATATGTGTATAAGCTTGTACGTATAGGTTTGGAATCACCGATTACTTAAAATATCGAAGTAGGAACGAAACTGGAAAATTATGAAACAACTCCGAAACAACTTCAGCACGTCAAGGGATCAGATGACCATCATATGGGACCTACACTCCTGACCTACACTTGGGCGTAGGTCTAAACGTAAGGTCCAAAACCACAGCGTAGCTTAGGAGCGTAGGTTGGCTCCAATTTGCCCATTTTTCTCTCTAGTGACGTATGTATTATGCACTTTTGATGTAAAAACCTGTCCTTTTGTATTTGAGCTAAACTGGTCGCCTTTGAGTCCCGATGTTTTCTGGTGAAGTAATAATGTTTGAAAATGAAATTTTTGACCTTCCGGTGAGATAATGATGTCGTGAAATGACCATATTACCCCCTGGTAGCTCTTCTTCGCTCTGGCGCACCTCTTTATTCGTTTCTCGAGATAGAAACGAACACAAACTCAGTTAATTCACCAGATTAGCTATGTTTCTTCATTAAGCTCCTGAAACATGCTTACACAAACAAACGAGATAAAAATACCAAGTAATGGAATGTAAAGACATAACAAACGCAAGATAGGGGCGAAAAATTACCAATATTGCGCACCTATTAGTGTGTAAGAATGTTTCAGGAGCTTAATGAAGAAACATAGCTAATTTCAGTGAATTACCTGAGTTCGTGTTTGTTTCTATCTCGAGAAAGGAATCAAGAGGTGTGCCAGAGTAAAGAATAGCTACCGGAGGGCAAAATGGTAATTTCCTGACATCATTATCTCACCGAAGGGAAAAAATATCATATTCATACATTATTACTTCACTCAAAAGCATCGGGAGTCAAATGTGACAAGTCTAGCTCAAATATGAGAAAAAATGAGTTTATAGCAAAAGAAACATAATACCCTATGTCGTTAGAGAAAAAAAAAGGCAGATTGAACATGAGCTACGCTTTGGTTTGGACCCGATGCCCTAGACCTATGCCCAAGGGTAGATCAGGAGCATAGGTCTCACCTTGTGACCACGTGATCCCTTTACGTGCAGAAGTTGTTTCGGAATTTTGCAGTTTTGTCCCTGCTTCAGTGATTGGTGATTCCAGACCTCTACATACAGGCTTATACACATATTTACATCATATTTTCGAGATATTATTCATGTATTATGAAATTACAGAAAAGGGCAACCATTAGGGATTCCCTCACTTATCTATAAATATGAGAGGGTTAGGTTTAGAGATGTGCGCTATTTTGGACTTCTAGTTTTGATTTTCATATACGTTCATAGAGTTCTCACATTCAAAGTTCAGACTTGCTTCAATTGAAGAGAACCACCATTGAAGACCTAGAGATTCGGAGAAGAAGGCTATGGAGAGCATTTCTACACCGACAATGCAGATTCTCTCCGCCATGATCAACCAACTCGGTATCTAGGGTTTTATCGCAAAACCCTAGCCAAGTAATGTAGTTATAATTTTATATTCAATTGTAGAAAGGGGAAACTGTGACTATTCTGTGATGATTGTTTTAGAAGAGAGACCATTTTTATTCATGATACAAGTTTATATATTTGAATTAATTCTTGTCTTAAACTTTTTGAATATATTTATCTTACACAATTACAATTATTCACTATGGGCTGGAACTCAGATGCTTAATCTGTGATTTTCTATACAATGGTGGTCATAAAACTCAAAACCCTAGGTTGACACAGGCCATGCCCTGAGAAATTGATATAGAAATGCTTTAGTTTATTTTCATGCTTTAATTTACTTTTTTGTATTTACTTTCTGTTGGTAGTTGGCATGCACTAATTAGTTTAGTCTTGAGATGGGTTGTCGCGATCCGGTTAGAGTAAAACCTTTTTGGGGTCAAACTGTTGGTACGGTGCGACCTGATTCACAGTTAATGGATCACCCTCATGTAATTGAAATATAATCTGGACTATATTATGTAGTTAGTGGTAGAGTAAGGAAACCCTAGTTTTCTCTCTCTTTGAATCACAACCATTATTTATTATTGCTTTATGTTTTATTTTCATTAGTATTAGATAATTTACGAAAATAAACTCTTTTTGGAAAAATATAATTCAGTGTTTTTAAACTATTAAAGTGAACAATCCTCATCTCTGTGGGATCGATATTCGCCGACTCAAGCAAAACTGTCTACAATTGATCTGTGCGCTTGCAGAAGGGTAAAACCTAAAGTGTTGTTAAGGTGTCGTTTTTAACCACATATTTTGCACACACCTGACGTCCATCAAGTTTTAGGTGTCGTTTTGCCGGGCACTTGGCATTGTTCAATAACTTTAGTAGTTTATTTGTATTGCGTTATTGTATTGTATCTAATGTTGGAATTTATGTGTTTTTACGAGGTACTCTGAGAAGCATAAAGGGATTTGGCAAAATAATGAAAGTTGCGTCGTTGTACCTCTGGTGAGTTTTAGTTTATCTTAAATTCGTCGATAATTTTAGCTTTATTTTCTGTCAATATTTAGAGTAGTTTAGAAGTAAAAATAAAAACAATTAATTATTAAAATCGTCGAGCTATTTAGGAGTGTCATCGTCAATTAGACGAAGAATCGATGGGTGACCACATAGCCAACCTACCGAGGGCACCAGAGATGTTCCTGAAAAGATACTACGCACCGGAGGCGTACAATTCCTTTGTAGATTTCTCAGAAGAAGAAGGCGCGAAACACTTCAAGATTAAGTCAAGCATTATCAATATGCTTCCAAAATTTTTTGGCCTTATGATAGAGGACCCATACTAGTATATAAATGATTTCTTAGAGGTTGCATCTACAGTTAGGTTTAAGGGTTTGACTAAAATTATTTGCGAGTGCGTATATTATCTTAGTCGTTGAGAGACAAAGCTAAAAGATGGTAAATCAAATTATCTAAGGCGATTAATATTCATTGGGAAACCCTTCAGAGAGAATTTATAGAAAAACACTATGCCATACGAAAGATCTTAGAAGCACAAGATGCAATAAATTTTTTTAGAGAATTTCATGATGCTTGGGAGAGATATAGTGAAATCTTGTATAAGTGTCCCCACAATAGGTGCACTAAACCGGATGTGGCTAAGAATTATTACATGGGACTTGGAGTGGCACATAAGACTTTGATAGATGCGTCAACAAAAGGTTAATTTACCTTGAAGCTGATAAAAGAACTGTTAGACTTGTTTGACAACATTAGTGACAACATAATCCAATATGAATCTGATTTGAGGTTTAGGGGTGGTCTTGACAAGAGATCTGAAAAAGTGTATGAGGTGAATTATGATGATCTAAAAGATTCAGTGGCGTTGTTAGGAGAGAAAGTAGACAAGCTTCTTAAGCAAAATCATTCACCTAGGAGAGAAGTGTTAGAGGTAGAAGTGGATTATTCCCATAATGAGTGTCAAGGTGGTGAATTTGTTGCTACCAATGCTAATGTAGCATGGAACTACCCAAATAATGCTCCTTTTACCAATTCATATACATCAAATATCCGAAATCATCCCCCTCTTTCATCTCAATCTTTGAATGTCGAACCAAGGTTCCCTCAGGAACAACAATCATATCCACAACCAAGTTTCACTGAGATACAACAATCGTATAATACACAGCCAAGAGTCCAGCAGAGTCAACAATCATTCGACTCCCAACCAACAATCATGGCTTAAAATCTTTAGTTAAATTACCAACCCAGACAACCATCCAATAATTCTTCGGCTCTCTAGCCATTCAATAATAATCAAGTTGTCCAGCCATGTAACTACCAAACCCAGCCTTAAGGAAACCAAAACCAAGGATTCAATCTAAATCAAGCTTGCCCTCCATATCCTCAAAACCATTTCCAACATCAACAGCTAACTCAAAATTCACTATCAAGACCCCCTGACTTTGAAGAGATGAAGCGTACCCTGAGGGAGTTTAAAAATCAATCTAATAATTCTCAGGCGACCATCCAAACACTGAACTCTCATTCCCAATCCCTTGTTCAAATGGAAGCCCTAATAGTACAATTAGCGGATGTTATGGATAGGATAGTGAGAATATTGCCCAGTCAACCGGTGGTGAACCCAAAACCGTAACAAATACTGGAGCCTAGATCCTTTGTTGAGACTCGTCATGAGACAGTCCAAGGAGTCACAATTTTTAGAAATGGAAGAGAAGTGGATAGTAAGGTTGAGGAGCAGCATGAGGAGAGGCTAAAGAAGCAAAAGGTCAAAGAAGTTCAAAGAAAGGCAGAAGAAGAAGCTCAGAAGAAAGAGGCTGAGAAAGCTCAGAAAGATCAAACTCAACTGAAAGAAGATGAAGAACCAGAAAGGGCACCATATGAGGAAGTAACACCTTACCCTCAACGTCTACGAGAGTCGATTTTGTATAAAGAGCATAAGGAGAAAGACATGTAGGATCCATGTCGGCAAGTCGAGATCAATAAACCTCTTTTAAACATTGTTGACCAAATTCTACCCTATGCCAAATTTTTGAAGGATCTCTGTACTTAAAAGCATAAAAACAGAACTAAGGTCCCGAAAAAGATTTTGTTGATTGAACAAGTGAGTTTGATCTTACTGAGTGATACTCTACCTAAGAGGAAAGATCCCGGTGCTCCCATTATTTCTTAAGTCATTGGTGACCAGAAGATTGGTAAAGCTCTTCTTAATCTGGGTGCGAGTGTTAATTTATTACCTTACTCGGTCTATCAGCAGCTAGGGTTTGGAGATCTCAATACTACCTAGGTGGTGCTTTAATTGGAAGACATATCAACTAAAAAACCGAGAGGAATTTTAGAGGATGTCATAGTGTAAGTGGTTAAGTTTTAATATCCTGTAGACTTTATAGTATTAGACATGGAACCTGACCATCGATCAAGGAGACATATCCCTGTTATCTTAGGAATACTATTTTTGGCTGGCGAACGCATGCGTTGATTACATAACAAGGGTTATGGACATATCTTTTGGGAGTTTAAACATGAGGATGAATGTATTTGATACCAACCATTAACTACCTGAAACCAGTTGAGTGTTTTAACAATGGAGGGAATGGTTGAAGAAGTTGTACCTCAGAGTAGTGTAAGAGATGATTTAGAGATTGTGATAAAAAGGTCGGAGGTGAATTTTGAAAATGAAGAGGACCAACAATGATCTAGTTGGAAAGATATTGTTGCGTTAGAAGTTGCGTTGTATTCACCATCAGAGAGAGCATCAAGAGAGTTGGTTGGACCTCAACTTATTCCTCCACAGAAGTTAGTGCTTGAAAGTAAGCTTCCTGAGATGGTGTTACGTGTGGAGGATGATGAATTAAAAGATAAAATAGGTGTGAAGAATGCTAGAGATGATCAATGGTCACAAACTTTTAGAGAACCTACAAAAGATGACCCCCATCTTAAGGACACCTTTTTAGATGAACTAGTGTTAGGTATACACATGATAGAAAAGTTATATGCCTTGGAAGATTCGCGATTGAGAGACAAGTGTGAGGGGATATGGAGTTATGCAGATAAGGATGTTTGGAGTTACATAGCTCGAATAAGAGTACATCATGCTAAGCATGTTCATCTTAAGTTCCTTAAGATTGGCCGAAATCGGCAATGTAATCCAAAGTTGAAAGCGTTTCTAGGTAAACTTCGACAAAGATGGGAAGGACTACACAGGGGTAGATCGGTTTCCCCAACGGAGAAGTAGTATTCGATAAAAGGTTCGGGATACATGGGCAGAGACTGAGATATTATGAGGAGATTGATCCGGGACCAAAATTTATGGCTTCTGTCAGTTTACAGGAGAGTGATGAGATGGTGGAAGGACTGTTGTCTAAGGTGTTAAAGGAGGATTTGATGGAAGCACTGACCATATAGGGGCTGAAGTTAAAACAAGAAATTGGGGGTATTTTACATGGTGATTATTGTTAAGTACTCAATGTCATGAGTAGTACTAATTGTCTATGGGTGAGAGCGCTTAGAGAGTCACCTCCTACATTTTGTCCTTTAATTAAGGGAAGTATGGTAGAGAGGAAAGCTGTTGGATAACCCTTTATGAAACGTCATACCAAAGACGTTAAACATTGGTCCTAGGCTGTCTAGCCTCGGTTTGTATAATAATAGGTAAGTTATTTTTTCAATTTTAATTCTTAGCGATTGTAGGCCCTTAAGGCCAAATCAAATTTTTTTTTTCATTTTTAAAAAAAATAATTTTTTTAATAAAATCCAAAAAGAGAATTTTCAAAAATTTCTTTAAAATTGTGTGTCAATTGATTGTAATTTTTAGAATTTCTTTTCCCTTTCTATGATATTTGGGTATATGTTTGTTATATTTTTACAAGTGATCCGAATCAAGTTTGGGGGAGGAGGTTGAGCATTTCGAAGAATCCAAGACTGCACTTCAAGGGTAACTGTATCTATTCTCATTCTTTATTTTTGACCATGAGGACATGGTTACATTTAAGTATGGGGGTGAGGGTATATAGTAACAAGAAAGGAAAGTTTTGAAAAAAAAATTTGAAAGTTTTGAGGAGTTCATTGTTTCCATGCATGAGTGGTTCGCATTATGAGTTGATTAAGTTTATGTTTATAATGTATAAGTAGTATGTGATGTGATGTTCCCGCTCATGAGTGTAATAATTAGATCGAGTTAGTGAAGTGATTTGGCTTACATGGGTGAGTGATTAGTGAAATTGAAATTAAGAATGACGACTTTGACCTATAAACACAAACACACATTCATTATGAGAAATATGTTGATTTTTAACTATGTAGTTGAAAAATAATTTTTTCACAATAAAAGGGGAGAAGGGGAGTTGTTATGGTTGAAATGGAGAAAATTGAAAAAATAATTTTGAGAAAATAAAATAAAAAAAGCAGTTATTTGATCTGAGTAACCGGACTTTGGTATCACCAATAATACTGTTCGCGTTTAAACTGGAGAAGACTGATGAACATAAATCCCATGGAAGATGTTCGGGCCCAGTTGGTCGGGTTTAAAAATCCTCATTGGAAAGTCGAGAGAGTTAGAAAGGCAAAAAATGATGAAAAGTGGAAAGATGGAAATAGTGCGTTTTTACTAAAAATGGCAAAGTTTGATCAATGAAGTTGGAGAAAAGAAACATAAATATTGTAGTTGAATGTTCATAAAATAATGGAAGGTTGTCTGGATTTTAAGTAGAAAGTAGCAAAATCATTCACTGAAGTGGGGACCATTCATGACACGAAGCTCGAGATAGTTATTGTTCGGTAGTGAGTGGGAGTATTTGTATTCATATTATCTTGTGTGTTGTATGATACTTTATTTGACTTGTGTGTGTGAACTCATGAATGCGTAATTATAAAAGAATTGAGATGTTTGTAGGTACCATCACTTGAAACCTTCACGAGACTTCACTCATCCACTAGGGGTAACCTAGGGGTTTAAAAGACTTGTTACACGTGCTAAGTATAATCGTTGACCCTGACGAAAGCAAAGGTTTAGTATGGAGTATTGTAGATTAGTATAGGTTAGTTAGAATAAAACTAATCACAGATAGTCTCTCTGAGTTTATTGCTAAGGGACTAACAATATGTAAGTTTGGAGGTGTGATAGGTGCTCAATATTTGTCATTTTTCACACCATGTCTTGTGTTTGTTATGTCTTTACATTCCGTTACTTAGTATTTTTATCCCGTTTGTGTGTGTAAGCATGTTTCAGGAGCTTAATGAAGAAAGAAAGTTAATCTCAGTGAATTAATTGAGTTCGTGTTCGTTTCTATATCGAGAAAGGAAGCAAGAGGTGTGCTAGAGTAAAGAAGAGCTATCGGAGAGCAAAATGGCCATTTCCTGACATCATTATCTCTTCGAAGGGCAAAAATATAATTTTTAGACATTATTACTTCACCCAAAAGCATCGGGAGTCGAAGGTGACCAGTCTAGCTCAAATATGAAAAAGGCGAGTTTACAGCAAAAGATACATAATACCCTACGTCGTCAGAAAGAAAAAGAGGCAGATTGGACGTGAGCTATGCTCTTGAGCTACGCTTTGGTTTGGACCCTACGCCCAAGCGTAAGTTAGGAGTGTAGCCTACGCCCAAGTGTAGGTTAGGAGCGTAGGTCCCACCTTGTGGCCATGTGATCCCTTTACGTACAGAAGTTGGTTCGCAGTTGTTACACCGACAATGCAGATTCTCTCTGCCATGATCAACTAATTTTATATTCAATTGTAGATAAGGGAAACTGTGACTATACTGTGATGATTGTATTAGATGAGAGACCTTTTTATTCGTGATACAAATTTATATATTTTAATTGATTCTTGTCTTTGACTTTTCGAATATATTTATCTTACATAATCACAATTATTCACTATGGGCTGGAACTCGGATGCTTAATCTGTGATTTCTACACAATGGTGGTCATAAAACTCAAATCCCTAGGTTGACACAGGCCATTCCCTGATAAACTGATATAGACATGCTTTAGTTTATTTTCATGCTTTAATTTACTTTTCTGCATTTACTTTCTATTAGTAGTTGGCATGCACTAATCAGTTTAGTCTTGAGATGGGTTGTTGCGATCCGGTTGAGAGTAATCCTTTTTGGGGTCAAATTGCTGGCACGGTGCGACCTAATTCACAGTCAATGGATTGCCCTCATGCAATTGAAATATAATCTGGACTATATAATGCAGTTAGTGGTAGAGTGAGGAAACCCTAATTTTCTCTCTCTCTAAATCACAACCATTATTTATTATTGCTTTCTATTTTATTTTCATTAGTATTAGATAATTCACAAAAAAAACAAACTCCTTTCGGAAAAATATAATTTAGTATTTTTATACTATTAAAGTGAATAATCCTCGTCTCTATGGGATCAATATTCGCTTACTCAAGTAAAACTGTCTACAATTGATCTGTGCGCTTACATAAGGGTAAAATCTAAAGTGTCGTTAATGTTTCATTTTTACCACATATTTTGCACATACCTGACGCCCATCATGGTGATTTTTTATCCAACGAAACTAGTCTTCCGAGAAATAAAGACAATAGGGGGAGGACTTGTGACAAATCCTATTTCATGACCGTGTCATGTTTACAATATTCCACATTGAGAGTGTATATCTCAAGGAATGATCGATACGACACTATACCTTCCATCATGAGCTTGTATACTCAAAAGTGAATGGTTAGAGAATGATCCCGTTGACCCTTAGAGTTAGGGTGTGTGGTTGTGCGTGTGTATCATGAGGTGTGTTGAGTCACATTGCACTTAAATTCTCATGTATGTAATTGTGAAAATTGTGTTGAATCATGCTATATTTGTGAATGATTATGATGCGAGCATGGTGTGGAATTGGTTATTGGGTTCGATGGGGTCCCAGATTGGTGTGAGAGCCATGTGGAACAAAAGACCGACCTAGGATTAGTTGCATAAACCTTGGGTGGGTGGTACCACTCGGACTACCGAGATTGAGGCGATAATGGTTCCTCTACTTGGCTAGTGAGCTCAGCCAATGACTTATAAAATTTTCAGGTGATAACCCCGTTAGAAGAGTTCCTAGTCTCTCCGTGGATGTGTAACACTTATCCGCCCTTTTGTGTAGGGGTAGTGGACCGTATGACTTTTGTAGAGCATTAGTGTAATTTACATGTATACACATGCTCCTCTTTTTGTAAACTTGTAAACAAATGATTTAGTACTTAGCTTTCACCAGTTAGCATGTTAGCCGGGTAGTTTACCTTTCCCTTTTGGTGCACTTCGGTGACGGCAATGTAAAACTACTATTTTAATTAAACTATGACATGTTTTGTCTTTGGGCACTTGAATGTAGTTTATGAATCCTTTCATTTAGTGTTGTATAGTGGATTTTTGATATTGATGTCGTTATTAGGAAGTTGGTCGAAAACGGCATTTTTCTAGGTTTTCAATCAAACCTTTTTTGTTTAGAATGGAAAAACCCATTTTCGCCCACCCCCGTAGCCCCGACAAATTATTTTGTTTTAGAAATGGTTTTAAACTCATTTTTATAAATATTTCGACTTTTAGAAACCGACGGTAGTTAAAACGGAGACCGGGGGTAAGACGGATAACTTTACGATATTTTAAAGAATCACTTTTATTCAAAGTTTACGTTTTACGCATTTCCTGAGATTTCGGTGACTATTTTTTAAATCCGTAAATGAAAAAATCACTTTTATAATGTTTCTGAATTTTCGGGACTGGTGGTGACAATAACGGAGGCTTGTTGCGAAAAGGCCTTTTTTCTAAATTTACTATTGGTACCTTGGCGACATCTCGCCACGGGCAACATATCTCTAGCCTCAATATTTTAAAAGGTTAAAGGCACCTTGGCGACATCTTGCCACGGGTGACATCTCGCCAGCCTCAGCTTTGGTTAGATTTTTCCTTAGCGACATCCAATTCTCGAAAATTCGTTTCTCCTACCTCCCACCTCCGAATTGAGTCCCGTTTGTTTTTATGATTTTCCCTATCTCCAAATTCTTGAGATAAAATTTGAAATTCTATTTTTACCTTTGTACTGACTATTTTACCATTGGTGAAAGAGGGGGTACTACAACTCTCTGTTTTGGGTAGGCATTGTCTAACACCATTTTCAAAAATTCATCTCTCTCCTCGTTGCTTCGATGTAGGTTCCGTTTATTCCTACGGCTTGTGCGAGGTCCAAAATTTATAGTTGCACTTTGAAATTATAATTTTACCCCTGAAATGATCATTTTAAACTTGGGTAAACATGGGGTGTTGGAATGATTTGTTTAGAGTACCGTTTGGGTCGTTTCATTTCCCTTTTGATCCCAAGTGATCTTATTGACATATTTGGGATTTGAAATGACTATTTTACCCTTGTACGGTTATTTAACGACTTAATGAGATTTTATTTCATTTCTTTTCCCTTCCACTTTATTCCCTTAGTTCTTAGACTCGTATTTCAGAGTCTTAGGAAATTCGAGGTGGAAAACTTAGTTATAGGATGTGAAATGACTATTTTACCCTTGTACAGTTATTTAACTACTGAATGAGATTTTATTTCGTTCCTTTTCACTTCCGCTTCATTCCCTTAATTCTTAGGCTCGTGTTTCGCAGTCCTAGGAAATTTGGGGCGTGATAACTTGGTATCAGAGTGTTTTCTTTCTCTATGGGATGATGGGCAAATGCCGTTATCACTTTTCACTTTGTGGTGTTTTGTTTACGACTTGTCAGTTACTAGTGGTTGTTTTTTTTTCGTGTTGACTTGTGCGTATGTTGGCATGACGCTATTATTTTAGTTTGACTTACCTTGGGTTGGTCGTGCTTTAATCCCTTCCTTATTATTTACGATAGTTGGGTTGACTTATTTATGGTTCAGGAATATCTTATCCTTTTATTGCTTCCGCCTTTACTTCTCCCATGTTTCATCTTTGGCATTAGCTTTTTTATTTTCTTTATGATGCATGGCTGTCTATGTGCTAGTGAGATATAGTGTGTACTTGACTCGAGTGTGTCGTGATTGTGAAGTCATGATTGCTCGATGGTCGTTATCATTTGGCTTCACTCCCTTTAGCATGATGAGCTTCGACATCATTTTGGGCATGGATTGGTTATCAACCTTCCGTGTGCGAATTGATCGCTTTCGAGGTCGTGTATCCATGGACGCGCCTATTGGCGAGGACTTCCTTTTCTTTAGTGATCGCAATGAATTTTCTTTTACTTCCTATTATGATAGGGGTTGTATAACCGTGTGTATGCAAGAGAGTGAGTAGTTCATTCGTAGGCCTTTGAAGCGACTCTAGTGTTGCTTTGCATGGTTTGTGGAAATCGTTACATACCTAGCTTCTTGTTGGCAAGGGTGGCCAACGAAGAAGTAGGTGGTTTTGACGATGTACCGAGTGTTGTATACAAGTGTTGGGATGTCCTTCCCGATGATTTAAATTTTCATTGCGTTCTTACTGTGATATAAAGTTTTCTATTGGGTTTAGGCCATGTACCATGCCTATTTTTGTGGCATCGTACCGGATGACACCGATGTCATACATGAGTCTTGTAAACCACTTGTTTGACGTGTTCATGAAGTGTGTTATTTCAAAAGGTAGTGGCTCGATCGACCTTTTAAAGTTAAGGCGGCGTTGAGTTAGAACCTATCGACTAATGTCTAGAGTTTCATAACTTCTTGAGTGAACGAGTAGCTACCGACCATTTGTTAGGGGCCTTTTGTGCCTAGCGACTGTAATGTTTTAACTTACGCGATAGAGCATTAGGTTCGTGCAGGATGGTAAGTGTGAAGGGTTATTCTCTAGTGAATGACACGATTAACTACGTCTCCGATTTTAACCTCACCCTAGCGAGGCATTGGTTAAGTTGTTATTGTGATGCTTCATGTGAGAGTGTATGCCTAGGATAGATGAGTAGTTTTGTTATCCGGGCATGAACGACTTCGGTACCATTTTCTGTTTGGGGATGAGTTCTTTTTTCCTTTGTGTCTTAGTAGGTCTCTTGTGGGAACTTAGCGACTATGACATCTTATATTGTGATAACATGTCATTGGTGATTGAGTGGTGTATCTCCTAAGCTTTGGTATCCCCTTTACTGGAACCATTAAGGGGTTTTGTAATTAGGTGTTCATGTCTAGGCATTGTGAGGTTGACTTGCCTTATTGGAACCGTTGCTAGTATATGTTTTCTCTTGTGGTATTCATTATGTGTTACGCGAGTATTATTCTCTTGTAGTTAGAGGTTGCTTTACTTCGGTTATGATGTGACCGTTTATTTCTATTGTTATCGATGGACTTTGGGTATAAGACTAGTGATTCATTGATTGGGAATTATCAGTTTGTGTAATACTAGGAGATGGGTTATTGAGCCTTGAAGTAGATGTCTGTGATGAAGGAGTTGTAAATCATTGCGTGCTACTTAGTAATGTTATAGGTGTCACATGTTAGACATTTCAACACCTTAGCTCATTATAGTTATGTCATTTCATTCCATTATTTGGTGTTTTTATGTTGTTTCTGTGTTTAAGCATGTTTCAGGAGCTTAATGAAGAAATATTTCTAACTTTGGTGAATTAACCAAGTACATGTTCGTTTCTATCCAAGAGGATAGTCAAAGAGCTGTTCTGAAGACAAAAATACCTCCCAGAAGGCAAAAATGGAATTTTCTGAAGCCATCCCCTAAAGCAAAAAGTATCGTGGAATCAAGATGGTCATTTTGGCAGAGTTGTGGAGAAAAGTGGTTTTCATTAAGAATCTATGCTCAAGCCTACGTCTATAGGATCAAAAAGTGGCCAAAAGGTGAAAATCTACGCTCAGAGCTACATCTCAGGACCTACGTCTAAGGCATAGCCACTCTACGCCTAAGGCAAAACTGCGGCAGGAAGTTTTAATTCCTGTTGCAATGTCCGATCTACCCCCATTTTGATTCTATGAGGCGTCTACAACTCCCACACCTCAAAGTACGTGTAAAACACCTATTAATCATCAAAGAGTAGGGTTTGGATTAATTGATGGTGAAATTACTAAAAAGGGCGAACCTGGGTTTTGCCTCCACCATTTTCTAACTCGGTATCTACGATTTTCAAACGAAACCCTAGCCAAGTGATGTAGTTCTTACTTGTTTTCAATTGTAATGAGGGGAAGCTGTGAACATATACTGTGATGATTGTAGTAGATAAGAGACCGTTTTTGTTCTTGATACAAGTTTATATATTTATTCTGATTCTTTTCTTAGATTGAATGAATGTACTTATCTTACACAATCATGATTATTCACTATGGGCTTGAATTCTCATTCTTAATTCATGATTTTCTACACAATAGTGGTAGTAAAACTCGAAATCCTAGGTTAACATAGGTCATGCCTTGGCGAGTTGATATAGACATGCTTTAGTTTATTTTTATGCATTAGGAGTATATTAGAGTAATTTAATTTTCATGTACTAGTCAATTCAGTCATGAGATGGGTTGTCGCAATCCGGTGGACGGTATTCCTTTTTGAGGTCATATTTAGCTATTTGTGGTACAACCTGATTCACAGTTTATGGATAGCCCTCTTGCAATTGTTACATTGATAGAACTATGTTATGAGGTTAGTGGTGGAGTGATGAAAACACTAGTTTCTCTCTTTTAAATCACAAAATTATTTACTTTTCGTTTTAGAATAATTTAGTTAATTTAGATAATTCGGTCTTCGACCACCAAAACAAACAAATTTTCAGAAAATTAACTCATTGTTTTTGAACTATTAAAGTGAACAATCTTAGACTCTGTGGGATCGATATCCCTTAATGAAGCTGATGTTATTCTATAATTTATACGTGCGCTTGCGTAGGGTATAACCTTGCGTCCTTAAGGTGTCGTATTTAACCACATCAATTTTTTGGCACCGCTGCCGGGGACTAAACATTGTTCAATAGCTTTAGTAGTTTTAGTCATTTTTAACAACATATTGAAGAGCGTAATAGTTAGTCAGAAAAAGGCACGATGGGTGACCAAAGAGCCAACCTACTGAGGGTACCAGAGACGTCATTGAAAGGATACTATGCACCGGATGCGTATGATTCATATACTGATTTTTCAGAAGGAGAAGGTGTGAAGCACTTTGAAATCAAGACAAGCGTTATTAACATGCTTCCTAAATTTTCTGGACACCAGCACATAAATTATTTCTTAAAGGTAGCCTCACTGTTAGGTATGATAATTTATCCATGAATGACTTGCGAGAGCGATTATTTCCTTAGGCTCTGAGACAAAGAGCTAAAAGATGGTATATCAAATTTGCTAAAGTAACTAAAATTGATTGGGAAGCCCTTAAAAAGAATTTATAGAAAAGCATTATCCCATAGGAAAGACCTCAGAAGCATAAGATGAGATCAAAATATTTAGAGAATTGACTGGTGAGCAATTTCATGATGTTTGGGAGAGATATAGTGAAATCTTGTATAAGTGTCCCTACCATAGGTTCGCTGAACATGATATAGCTAAGAATTTTTACATAGGACTTCGAGATGCACAAAAGACTTGGATAGATGAGGCAACAACAGGTCAATTTAGCCTGAAGCCGATAAAAGAACTCTTAGATATGTTTGACAATATTAGTGAGAATTCAATTCAAGATGCATTTGAGTTGAGGTCAAAAGGTGGACAAGATATAAGATCCGAGAAAGCTTACATCGTGAATCATGATGATGTGATACATTCAATGGAATTGATAAGAGAGAAACTAGAAATAGTTGAAAAGTTTCTTCAACGAAGTCATTCCCCTCATAGAGAAATGTTAGAAATAGAAGCTGAGTATTCTCAAAATGAGTGTCAAGACATAATGGTTTCCGATGCAATTACTCGTATATATATATATATATATAAACATACAAGCATGGTAATTAATCCTAAACAGGATTTCTAATTCATTTTATATAAATTAGCATGCTAAAATCATAATATCACATACAAGTCTAGATTCAATTGTACCAATAGTGATTCCCCTACCTCTCAACGCGTGTCTACGGACTAACCATCGCGCCCATGACCGAGCTGAATATAGTGACACGTTGCCCAAGACGCATGCTCAAATATGTCCCAAAATATTCACGCCCAAAGTGGAGCTCGCAGTGAACAGTACCGACGCCCAAAAATGGGGCCCGCCTACCAAACTTGTTCGAATTAATTTCCACTCAAACCGAAATATTCGCCTTGATGCCCTATTCAGCACAACCGAAGGCCATTAGCAATAGGTTAACAAATTTGAAAAACGCTAACAATTTCTAACACAAAATTCGTATCTATGATCACGAATTCCCGGCAAACCGCTAAACGGTTTCGCACCAAATTTGAGTATTATGAACACGACCACGAGGAGAAGCTAACCTCCTAAAATCAGCTAAAATGCTGCTCGAATTGCCACCGAAACAATGGCATGAAGCTTGGTCGAACTCGTCACTCACAACTACCCCCATCACGCGACCCAGCGCCGCCTAGTCCAGCCATCGCCGGCCACCGTTGTTGGACCTCAATGCGAAAAAAATTATCATTGGTTGAACCCCTCTTTAAGACGCATCTTTCGGTGCCACAATAGAAATCGCGGCCCCTTGCGCGTTATCGTTGCGCACCACCACCACCTCGCGGCATCGCCTCAGCACTCCGGCGACCTCTAGGTTGCGTTGCCGTTTCTCCATATCCGATGACTGCCTTCACCAGGTCACGCACAGTGCGTGACCTCCCTCTCCCCCCTTTCTCATACTCTTTCTATCCTCCTCGTCGGTGATAGAGGAGAAGATCAACACTGATTGAAGGAGCATGAGGAACCCATCGTGTGAAGAAATAGGGGAGAAGAAGATGGTGTATGAGTTGAGCTCAAGCAACAGATCTATGTATATTGCTTATACAAATATATGCTATATTGCAAAAGTGACCCTCCTATTATCTAAAATTACAAACTTACCGCCCTCTTAATTAAAACATCTAAACGGTTTCTTTATAAAACATCAGAATCTCCACGGAACACCAAATAAATAATATAAACTCATATAAATAATCCGGGGTATAAAACCCAAGTACCAGAACACCGAATCGAAACTTTAAACGTCAGACAACAAAATGTAGCACCGTGCATTCGAATAACTAAATGATAAATGTTAAAATGAAACCTCGTAGTCGGCAAAAAAAACTCGCGTAAACATCGTCTCGCCAAGTCCGAAACGTAAAATGCAAAAACATTATACATATAATATACCAAGAATAATTAAGACGACATGAACAAGTGACGTTACAACTGAAAATAAATCAAAAACAATTTCAAGAAAAAGAAAAATAACACAGGATGTTACAACCTTCCCACCTTAGGAAATTTCCTCCTTAAAATCAGGGTATACCTTAGTCCGCGAGTCACATCCGATGGATCAGACCGAACGTTCTGCTCACAGTCCTCGGTAATTTGCACCATGATACAGGCATGAAAGAAATAGAGTGACTGAGGTATTGTCTCACTCCATTGGAATTAAATCACAATGGGATGCATCTACTAAGACACGCCGTCAACACATCACAAGGGAAGAACCCAGAAACACTGAAGCATACAGAGAAAACATATAGAAATCGTAGATAAATGTCAAACGTCGAACGTACCGCCGAGCATTAACCGTTGTCCATAAGACAGTGAAACCTAGAGCTCTGATACCATGGTGTCACGCCCCTAAAATTCTAAGACTCCTGAACCAGGATATCCGAGGACTCCGGGGTGTGATCCTTAAAATGAGCGGCCAACTAAGAATATTAATAATGATAAAAAAGTATGTAATAATGATAAAAATGATATATTCCATACCCAAATGAATTATAGAATACAACAGCGGAATCCAACAAAAATTCGGTAAAGTTCCATTTGTAAATGGAACATCCCGCAAACACAAACTCAACAGAATAACCATCCAATAACAAAGCTATAACAAAAATGGCACACAACCTAACATTCGTTAATCTACTAGGGCCGAGGTAGTGGAATGAAAACCACCGCTACCTCCACACAACCCTCGATAATCTATAGAGCCACAATGCTCGAATAAGAATACAGAAAGGCATATGGCAGTGCCGAAAAGATATAATGACATCCTGAAATAATAAATACAAGAAATAAAAGATACACAAATAGGGAGTATACCAATACACTGGCTCCCAAGAGAAATACATGGCAATCCCATAAACATAGGTAAAGAAACTAAATGATAAAGATGACAGTAGATAACTATCGTCCCTAATCTAGTCACATTGCAACCGTAACTGCATCACTATGTGAAACTCCAAAACCTATAACAAGGAAAACAAAATAAAAGGTGTCGTTGCACCGCATACTGCCGCAGCCGAAACATTTTTTGCAAATTGGTGTGGGACACTAGGGCAAAAGAACGTCGTGGTGAGCTCATCAAAGCCCTGTAGGAAAAGGTATAATCATAACTATCACATCCTCTAACCGTCCAAGTAACCAAACCCGTGTACATGCATCTACTCTAGGTCAGTCTATCATCTCACATGGCACTCACACCACTACAAGACCTGTAATAACCCCACAAATAACCCAATCATGTATCAGGGAAGCACGATAAGGTAGGAAGCATAGAATACAATGTTAACGATCAATCACTATCACATACCCATGAATAAAACACAGTCTAGTATATATATACCGTAAAGGTAACTAATCTTATCCCGATATATGAGTACATATATATATATACACATATGTATATGTATAAATATATATTTATAAGTATACAAAATGTCTCACAAGGTACCACCAAGACTCGTACTCTAAGAACCAATACCGGTAGTCTACACTACTCTTACAAACGTACATTAAGTACACGACACCCAAGTCCAAACTAACAAATCACCAAGTGCTCACAACGCTAACCATAGGATCCCAACAGGGAGAATCACACCAACGTCTAATATCCACAAGAGAAAGAATCCATAAATAGTACCAAATAAGTCTCATAACTCACTCCCCGAGAATACAAGTGGGAAATCAATCACATCCTTGTGTACTAACATAATCATCACCAATATATATATACATGTATAATATGTATATAGATATGCGAACCATCATTCCATTCCATAGAAAATCTATATCTCAAAGACTGAATCACCTTAATCATATCACCATATGAATCTCATAAGACTATCTCCAATATGATCAATAAATCACTAAGACTCTCACTATGAATAAGGAAAGCTAACCGATCAAATCACGAAGAGTACATGAAAGCTACTCTCGTGAATAACCACATAAGGGTCAAGAAACAAAGCAAGGGAAAAGAGATCCCAATGCTAACCAAAGGATAACCAAGACAAAATGTCAAGGTTAAGAACACCATCAAGTGATTAGGGAAAACACGCCAACAAAAGAAACCAAAAGCGAATGGCAGAGAGTGAAAGTCATAAAAAGATGAATCCCAGTTAAGAAAAAGGTTTTAAAACTCGACCCAATCCATGCCCCTAACATGTGTGAAAACCTAAATCACCTAGGTGGTGAGATCAAGTAACCAACAAGAATATAAAGGCAACACTATGTGTGTTCACTGAACCTTAGAAATGATCACGAGTAAAGGTGAAACAAGAAGACACCTTTCAAAACACAGTAGGTCAAGATCTTGAGAAAGAACCTTTGGAATCTCGAGAAATGTTAATGAAATTACCTAGACGATAGTGAAAATAGCTTAAAGGGGGGGTGAATAGTCTTTTTGTCGATTTTATGATCAATTAAAATTATTTAGCATAAATTCAATTTTAATTAGTCACAAACCCTAATTCTCAATTAAATTCTCAAAAACAGATCAATCAAGCAAATATGAATATAAGTGCAGAAAATTAAATCATGAGAAGACACAGAGATTTTTACATGGAAAACCTTGGAAAGACTCCAAGTGAAAACCACGGATACGCTCGGGTATCGATGCACTATGAATTAGAGAATATGTACAAACTCTATGAAAACAAAACTTACGACAGCTGTAAATTGTTGTTCTTCACTCGACGTTTCAAAGTCTAGAATCACTCGCGCTCCATGAAGCTCTAGCTCCGATCTTTGTACTCTGACGGCTCTGCTTGCTAACAGATCAAAATAATCATAAAGCCTCTTGCCTCGATCTCTGCATACAGACGGCTCCATTCTTCAAAAGATCAATGCAACCACATTGCTATAAACGGTGTGTGAAGTTTTTAGCAACTAAATTATTTAATCATGTATAGAAATTGTTGATGTAGAAGCACAATTGAAGACGTCCAATAATAAGAGAGAACGTGTGCTTCTTTAATCACTCAATAATATTCTCTCACCATATGTATATCTCTTTAGAAGAAGAAGATGTTGTAAAAAACTTGTAGAAGATTCTTCAAGACGTGCCTACTCTTGACCTAGACTTGGGTATTTATAGACAATGATGACCCAAACCCTAAAGTTTCCCTTTCACGTAATTTCATATTCAAATCCTATATTCTGGTGAATATAATGTATATAGCACGCACTTTGATGTATATAAGTCATGGACAAATCATAAAAGTAACCCACGAACAATTTGGACATCGCAACCAAAATAGCCAAAAACTTACCAGAGCTACGCTTCAAGCGTAGGTCCAAGTGTACCTCCAAGCGTAAGAATGTGTTTTCCACCAACCTTTTAAAACTGGAAGCGTAGGCAATTTTGTTAAAACAAAATTTTTCCATAACTACGCCAAAATGACCCTCTTGAAACCACAATACTTTTTGCTTGAGGTGACGGGTTCGGACAATGTCGTTTTCACCCTCCAAGAGACATTTTACCTCAATATGCACACTTTCTTGTTTCACTTGTATTCTTCATTGCTTTAACGCTTGATTCTGCATTTGACGAAGCTTATCGATTTCATTAAAACCAAACCAACCTATCTAACACTCAACATTATTATTGTCTAGAAGATGCCATAAATAAACAATACACAAAAGTGTTCTTACAATGTCCCCCTTGGCATTTATGAGAGAAAAACCTATTTTACAGTATAGCCTCATAAATAACAACATAACATCTATAGCTATGAACACACACCAACAAACATAGATATAAATTGTCACCTTGCTTCCATGACTATCAATCCTATAACCACAACACTAAACAAACCATTAAATGCAAGTGTGGAAAACAAATATAAACCAATATAATGATCATCATAAAATCATAACAACAATGCACACATAATGATCAACAATGTACACATAATGATCATCATTCTCCCCTTGAGAATAAACTTCCCCTTGCTAAATACTTCTCCCTCTTAATCAAACAATCTCTCCCCCTCACTTAATACTTCTCCCCCATTTTGTCACTTTAATGTCAAACAAGAAGAGTATATATGCAAAATCAACAATGTAGAGAGATGCAAGGAAATACACAAGGAAAAACACCAAGATACAGAACTCTTACCAAATCATATCCAAATTCTCAGGATAACAAAAATCTCTACTATGCATGACCCAACTACTAATGCATGAATGCAAAATGTCATGAATAAAAATAAAATAATTTTTTTTTTGTTTTTAGAATTCTGTGAGCAAGGCAGTAGAGACACAAAGCCAATCATTAACACATCATATTCGCAGATTTAACTCGACAATTATACACACGGTATAAAATAAAATCAGCACACATACCTTGTAAAATCAAGAATGCACAAGTCAAGTTTTCCAAATAAATATATATATGAATATTCTCATGTGCAAGCACTAAGGTAAGAAGAAAACAATACATACTAAAGCTGATAATCTCCCCATTAACCGTGATGATAATTCAATCCAAGATCCAAACTTGAAGGTAAAAATAAAAGATACTTTCTCTTTGTCACACAATTTCCTCCTTTTAATCTTTTCAACTTTTTCACCTTATCCCTTTTTGTCTTTCTAACCTCCAGACTTTCCACCGAGGATTTTTAGTTTCAACAAACTAGGCCTAAGCTTCTTCCATGGGATTTATGCTCATCAGTTATCTCTCCTTTTAGATTGAAAAAATGCTTTTTGCATATATTTTTTTTACCATTTAATTTTTTTTCAACATCACCACAACATTCATACACATGCAAAAAATATTTCATTCATAGACTAATTTAGCATAGCTCATGAGCCTTCATACCACTTCGGGTTAAATAAAAAAATTAACATATTTAGAAGGCATTATTATAATCATCACCGAAGCAACTAGCATCTAAGATTAACGTTTTATAACATAAAATAATCATGCCAAGTGATCATCCAAAAATCTTAGGTCAGACTGATACCTCTACTTCACATATGTATAATGAGACAAGTAAATATGAAAATAGAGTAAAATATGACAACTTGTGTACTTTAGTCAAGCTCAACAGTCTCAAAAATTTTATTGTCATTTATTTAAAAATAAAATGCATGCATGAATAAAAATAATATAAATGCATGAATACGTATCAATTCTAGGGGAAAGAAAATACAATGTGTTCCTAGAATGATAGATAAGAAGATATCTATTCTAAAGAAAGCATACCAATAGATTTCCTAAGACTAACATGCTTTTGAAAATCTAATGGTTTTGTAAAGATATCTACCAACTGAGAATCTGTAGATATGAACTCTAGAGACACTATGCCATTTTCAACAAGATCACGAACGAAATGATGTCGAATATCTATATGCTTTGTCCTAGAGTGTTGAACAGGACTTTTAGAAATATTTATTGCACTCGTGTTATCACAGAACACAGTCATTGTACCTTGAGAAAAATCAATATCCTGCAACATTTGACGTATCCACAAAACCTGAGTACAACAACTACCAGCTGCTATATACTCAGCCTCAGCAGTGGAAAGAGAAACACGATTTTGTTTCTTGCTACGCCAAGCAACTAAGCAATTTCAAATATAAAACACCCCCCACTAGTACTTTTTCTATCATCAATATTACCGGCCCAATCAGCATCAGAAAAGGATGCGATATCAGTATTAGTACCTAATGGATACCAAAGTCCATAATTCATTGTCCCTTTAACATACTTGATAATCCTTTTCACGGCAGTAATATGAGACTCCTTCAGACTTGCCTGGTAACGTGTACGCAAACCAACACTAAAAGCTATACCAGGTCCACTGGCAGTCAAATACAACAAACTTCGAATCATACTCCTATAAAGTGTAGGGTCAACATCTTTGCCTTTAGTGTTTATGCTAAGTTTGACACTTGTATTCATAGGAATGCGAGCATTTTTAGCATTTTCCAAACCAAACTTCTTTACTAATTCCAAGGCATAATGAGTTTGAGAAACAAAAATCCCATCATTCAATTTCCTAACTTAAAGCCCTAGAAAAAATTCCAATTCACCAATCATGCTCATCTCAAATTCATGTTTCATTTGATCTCCGAAATAATGAGCAAGCTGATTAGAACTAGAACCAAATACAATATTATCAACATAGATATGAGCGACAACTGTATCACTCTAAAATTTCTGAACAAATAGTATTTTGTCCACTCCCCCTCGAGCAAAACCTATTCCCAATAGGTAATCAGTCAACCTTTCATGCCAAGCTCTAGGAGCATGCTTTAGTCCATACAAAGCCTTTTTCATCCTGTAAACTTGACCTAGACAATGAGGATCTTCAAATCGTTTTGGCTTCTCCACATACACCTCCTCATATGGAATCCCATTCAAGAATGCACTTTGTAGATCCATCTGATACAACTTAAATCCAAGATGACAAGCGATAGCAAACAAAATCTGAGTAGATTCAAGCCTAGCAACCGGTGCGAAAGTCTCATCAAAATCAATACCCTCCATCTAAGTATATCCTTGAGCAATAAGCCTAACCTTATTCCTAACAACTGTACCATGTTTATCCTTTTTATTCTTGAAAAACCACTTGGTACCAATCACATTTATCTCCTTCAGTCTAGGCACAACATACTACACATCATTCTTAACAAATTATTGAAGTTCTTCTTGCATAGCATTTATCCACTCACTATCTTGAAGAGCTTCTTTGACATTTATAGGTTCTAAAGAAGATGTACAACATGCATTAAAAACCTCATTCCTAGCCTTTCTCCATGTCAGCATCATCTGATCAACAGATCTTATAACCTTATCCAAAGGATGGTACAACTTTCCCCTTGCAGATGGTTCCTTAGAAGGAGTAGGCTGAACATCACCGATTTGATCATGTGATTCTACAGGATTTGAATTATCATCACTAACCACATTGTCCTCTTTTTCAACCTCAGAAGAACCATTATCCAATATAAAGAATGGCTAACCATCTTCCTCCCCAGCAGACATCCGAGACTCATCAACACATGAGTCATCAACCACTACATTCGCAGATTCCAACATAGTTTTAGTTCTAAGGTTAAACACCATATATGCTCGACTAGTCAATGAATAACCCAAAAAATATTCCTTCATCACTCTTAGACTCGAACTTCCCAATAGATTCACAATCTCTAAGAATATAACCTTTTGCTCCAAAAATCTTGAAATATTTCACATTGGGTTTCTTTCCATTCCACAGTTCAGGCCTAAGATAAAATCTGTTTAAGGTGTAACACGCTGTGTTCACCACCTCAACCCAAAAATACCTAGGAACATTCCTACACTGTAGCATAACATTGGTCATTTCTTTAATAACCCTATTTTTCCTCTCAACTACTCCATTTTGTTGAGGAGTTTTAGGTGTTGAAAATTCATATTTTATTCCTCGCTCATCACAAAACACTTCAATTTCTGAATTATCAAACTATCTTCCATGATCACTCCTCATTCTAGAAATGGAACAATTCTTGTTAGTCTGATTTCTTAAATAAATCATCTCTAAACTTTCATAAGCTTCAGACTTTTCACTTAGAAATCCAATCCATACAAACCTTGAGTAATCATCCACCATGACAAAGGCATACTTATTTTCTTATTTGCTCATGGTCCTAGTGGGACCCATTAAATCAATATGCAACAACTCTAAAGGTCTAGAAGTACCAATGACATTTGTCTTTTTGTGCTGACATATGACATGTTGACCCTTCTGACATGATCCACACACAATCCCTTTTACATAACCAAGCTTAAGGACTCCTTTAACAATTTCACTCTTAGTAATTTTTGTTAATTCACCAAAATTAACATGTCCCATCTGCTAATGCCAGATTTCAACTTCATCAAGTTTAATCCTATTGCATAACAATTCAGAACTATGAACAATGCAATAGCAATTATCAGTTGAATTCATACCCTCTATCATGTAATTCCCACAAGAGTCAATGATCGAACACTTATCAAGAGACCTTATGATTGTTATCACATATCTGACTTATGCTCAACAAATTTGCTTTAAGACCCTCTACATAAAACACATCTTCCAGTTCAGGTAGACCAGGAATCACAATTGTACCTTTTCCTTTAACGTTTGGCTTCTTTCCATCACCAAACATTACTATCCCACCATAACACTTTTCGAGAAATCCAAAAAATGACTTATCTCCAGTCATATGCCTCGAACATCCACTATCCAGATACCAAGAAGTAGTTTTGCATGCTCTAATAACAGTATGAACTACAAGATAGTGTATATCACCTTTGTGAATTCATGCCTTCTTCATCTTCGGAGCTTCATTCGCCAATCTTGATAAATTCTTCATTTCTTCTTTCAGCATTCGAATTTGATCTTGAACATGATGTCCATGTTGAACTCTTTGTTCCTTCATTGACTTTATAACATTCGAATTCGGCATTACTCCAAAGAAAACCTAAACCCTTTGCATTTCCTACAGATTTTCCCTTACTCAACATCTCATCAAGCTTAAGGGTTCCTTCAGACCATTTACAAAGAGCTAATTTAGCATCTTTCAGCTCCTTTTCCAAATTCTCAATCGTAGTAGATTTCTCAACCACATCCTTAATGAGATCATCTACCAAATTCAATGCCTGAGTTCTTTCTTGTTCAGATTTCTTTAAATCCTCAACCAACTTGGCCTTTTGAGTCTGTAGGATATTTTGAGTTTTAGAACAATTAATTAATTCATCTTTTAAAAAATGTAATTCTTTGTCCATGTTAAGACTCTTAGTCAACACTTTCATGTGATTTTTATGAAGTTGTGCGGTCTTATCAATTAATTTGTCATAAGACTCTTGAAGCATATCGTCTCAACCTTCATCACTCTCAAAACCTTTTTTTTGAAAACCTTCTTCTTCAGACATCGCCAAACTTGTAGCAACTTCTTGGACCTCCTTTCTTTATATAGTAAACACAGTGATATTCTCATAATCATCACCTACATCCAAGTATGTCGCATCACTAGCGGATCCATTGACAAAGTCATCATCCAAACTGACAGCTAATCATTTGGATTTCTTCAAAGTGTTTGCACACTCTGGAGCTATGTTACCATATCCTTGACATTCAAAACATTGGGGTTTCTTCTTTTTATGATCAGACTTGTCCTTCCTAGTTTGAGTCTTATTTCTACTTCTAGACTCACCCAACTTATCCCCAATTTTTTGTCCTTGGCCATTCTGCTTAGCCCTAACAAATTTGTTCAACCTCTTAGCAAACATGGCTATATCATTCAGACTCAACTCAGTTTCTTCATCAGGTTCAACATAATCCTCCCTAGTGGTTTTGAAAGCTATGGTCTTTACTTTTGTGCCACAAGCCTTCTTAGGGGAGTTTTTAAACATCTCTATCTCATAAGATTTTTCATTTCCTGCCAATTCTTCAAACTTAATTTATTTAAGAGTTTTGACCTCTGAGATGAAAGTGACCATAGATAAAAAAACGTTCAAGTAGAGACCTAAGGATTTTTTTTACTATGGTAGTCTCATGAATAGGCTCACCTAGGTTATGACAACCTGTTACGATATTAGTTAACCTAACCTCAAAGTCAGCATAGACTTCATCCTCCTCCATCTTTAGCCGTTAAAATTGAGAATTTAAAATTTGAAGCTTTGATTATTTCACCTTTAATGTTCCTTCATGAGTGACTTGGAGAATGTCCCAAGCTTCCTTGGCAATTACGCACGTAGCAATCCTCTTGAACTCACTTAGAGTTACAACATTGTATAATACACTCAACGCATTCGAGTTCCAATTCACGTTATTCGTCTCGACAACAGTCCAATTGCTCGAAGGTTTTGGTGTTGATTCATTGGTCGCGTCGTCTTTTACAGTAGGAGGTGAGTATCTTACTTCTATAGCATTCCACACTCTCTCATCTAAAGATTTCAAAAATGCTCTCATCGTCATTTTCCAATGTGTAATTCGACCCATCAAATAAAGGGGATCTAGATATGGAACCTCCTTCACAAGGCATCTCCATTGTCTAGAGGGGGGTGAATAGGCATTTTGTCGATTTTATAATCAATTAAAATTATTTAGCGGAAGTTCAATTTTAATTAGTCACAAACCCTAATTCTCAAAAATAGATCAATCAAGAAAATATGAATATAAGTGTAGAAAAGTAAATCATGAGAAGACACAAAAATTTATACGTGGAAAACCTTGGAAAGACTCCAAGTAAAAACCATGGATACGGTCGGGTATCGATCCACTATGAATCAGAGAATTTGTACAGACTATGAAAACAGAACTTACAACTGCTATAATTTATTATTCTTCACTCGACGTATGAAAGTCTTGATTCACTTGTATTCCATGAAGCTCGCTCCGATCTCTATACTCTGACGGCTCTACTTCTCAATAGCTCAAAATCACCACGAAGCCTCCTACTTCGATCTTCGCACACAGACGACTCCATTCTTCAATGGATCAATGCAACCACATTGCTATAAATGGTGTGTGAATTTTTCAGCAACTAAACCATTCAATCGTGCATAGAAATCATTTATGTAGAAGCAAGACTGAAGACGTCAAATAACAGGAGAGAACTTATGTATCTCTAATCACTCAATAATATTCTCTCACCATATGAATATATCTGTAGAAGAAGAAGATGTTGTAGAAAACTTACAGAGGATTCTTCAAGCCGTACCTCCTCTTGATGTAGACTTGGGTATTTATAGACAATGATGATCAAAACTCAAAATTTGCCCTTTCTCGTAATTTCACATCCAAACCCTATATTCTTGTGAATATAATGAATATAGAATGTACTTTGATTTATATAAGTCGTGGAAAAATCAAAAACCAACCCACAAATAATTTGGACATCACAACAAAAATAGCTAAAAACTTGTCGCAACTACGCTTGAAGCGTAGGCGTAGGGGGCCTATGGTTCGAGCGTAGGTCCAAGCGTAAAAATGTGTTTTCCAGCCACTTTTTGAAATTGAAAGCTTAGGCATTTTTGTTAAAACCACTTTTCTCCGTAACTACGCCAAAATGACCATCTTGAACCCATGATACTTTTTGCTTGAAGTGAAGGCTTTGGAAAATGTCATTTTCGCCCTCCAGGAGACATTTTACCTCAAAATGCTCACTTTCGTGCTTCACTTGTATTCTTCATTACTTCAATGCTTGATTCTGCCTTTGACGAAGCTTATTGATGTCATTAAAACCAAACCAACCTATCTAACACTCAACATGGTTATTCTTTAGAACATGCCATAAATAAACAATACACAAAAGTGTTCTTACAGTTAAAAAGTAGGCTTCTTTTAATAATCTACACAATGAAAATGACCATCTTGCCCCCGGTCTCCGTCAGTAGCCATCGTCGACTTTTGGAAGTTAAAAATATTTTTAAAGAAGATCTGAAGATAACTTTTTAAGGTACAAAAACTTATCGTGGCTACGGGGGTAAGGGAAAATGAGATTTTCTTTTTAAATACGAATGAGTTTCTTTTCAAAACTTGAAAAATGCCATTTTCGAAATACAGCCTGATAAGAGTGACTACAAATCCAAGGAAGAACACAATTCCTAAGGAAGCTAAGGGTCCTAAATGGTCGTTGCCATGAAATAACTAGTTCAATTTCCACCTAGTCTGACTAAACAAAAATCTCTAAAGTACGGTTGTTAAAACATTCCTCAAAAAGTGAAAGGCACCTAAAGGCCTATGCTACACAATCAACTAAGTTCACAATTTCATCACCCGCCTTCTCTAAGGCCTCAACTCACAATTGATACTAAAACCCACCATGATGGGGAAGTAACCAACCCTATATCCCCATTTTCGGCTTACTAGTTTCGTAGGTGGGAGACACCTCCTGGACAGTTATTGGGACTATCAGACACATAGTACTCACACATGTTTACATGACCCGTATAGACCAACACCCATGTTTTTGACACTCATGTGCACTCCATATGCACTATGTCTCAAAAGACCCATACACCAACACAAATATGTATCTCATCATATTTATGAAAAAATTCGACTATCTGACACCAGTCAACTCACACATGGTTATGTGATCGGCATATACCCACTAATGTACTCATGCGACAAGGTTTAATTAATATGGAAAAATTCTTAATAAAAATCATGTTTCATCATAATACATGCGTTTATGTCATTATGCAATGTATTATGCCCAAATTATTACATGCTCATAATTACTCACATATAAGCAATAATCCACAAGGATATCAATTTCATTTTTGTTAACATATTTTTAATTCAATTAAAGCAATAATCCATAATTATATCAATTTCCTTTCCTTTAACATGTTTTTAAATTTATTAAAGCAATAATCCACAAAGATAGGGGAACTTAGAATAATGTTCTAAGTTGAGAAGTCACATCCCATAAATCACATAATTTCATACATGGTTCCACTAATCACAGAAAATGAAAACTTACTCAACCGCGCCTACACGTATACACTAAACTACGTCTAGCGCTACTAATTCTAATCACCTAGATGGAGCTAGCCTAATCCACTATCCAAGGTCACAACACAACTCCTATGTATAAATATATTTACTCATATATATATATAAAAACATACAAGCATCGTAATTAATCCCAAATAGGATTTCTAATTCATTTTATACAATTAGCATGCTCAAATGATAATATCACATATAAGTCTAGAGTCATTTGTACCAATAGTGATTCCCCTACCTCTCGATGCGTGTCTACGAACCAACCGTTGTGCCCATGATCAAGCGGAATACACCGACACGTCGCCCAAGACTCACGCTCAAATTTGTCCCAAAATATTCATGCCCAAAGTGGAACCCACAGTGAACAGTACTCACGCCCGAAAATGGGGCCCACCGACCAAATTTGTCTTAATTAATTTTTGCTCTAATCAAAATGTCCACGTTGACGCCCTATTCAACATAGAAAAAGCTCATTAGCAATAGGTTAACAAAATTTAACAAATCTAACAATTTCTAAAACGAAATTCATACCTATAATAGCGAATTCTTGGCAAACATGACTACAAGGAGAAGCTAACCTTCTAAAATCATCCCAAACGCAGTTCGTATCGCCACCGAAACAGCGGCATGTAGCCTGGCCGAACTCGTCACCTCCAAGTACCACAACCGCATAACCCAGCGCTGCCTAGCCCAGCCATCGCTATTGCACCTCTATCTAAAGAACACTATCACTGGTCGAACCCCTTTTCAAATGGTGGCTTTTGTCACGGCTACAGCAATCATGGCCTCCTACGTGTCGTCGCTGCGCAACATCGCCACTTTGCGGCATCACCTCAGAACTCCGGTGACTTCTAGGTTGTGTCATCGTTCCTGCATATCCGATGACTCCCTTAACTAGGTCATCCACAGTACACCACCTCCCTCTCCCCCATCTTTTTTTTTTTACTCTCTCTCTCCTCCTCGGTGGTGATGGAGGAGAAGACTGACACTGATTGAAGAAGGACGAGGAAGCCATCGCATGAAGAAATAGGGAAGAAGAAGATGCTGCGTGAGTTGACCTCCAGGTGCAAATCTGTGTATATTGCATATACAAATATAAGCTATACTGCAAAAGTGACCCACCTATTATCCAAACTTAAAAATTAACCCCCCTCTTAATTAAAACATCCAGATGGTCTCTTTATAAAACACTGGAATCTCCATAGAATGCTAAATAAATAATATAAACTGATATAAATAATCTGAGGTATAAAACCCAACTACCAGAATATTGAATCGAAACCTTAAACGTTAGACAACAAAACGTATTTCCGCCCATTCGAAGCACTAAACAATAAATGTCAAAATAAAACCACATTTTCGGCATCAATAACTCGCATAAACATCGTCCCGACAAATCCGAAACATAAAACGCGAAAAATTTACACCTACGATTTACCAAGAATAAACAAGACGTCATGAACAAGTAACGTCACAACCAAAAATAAATCAAAAGATATTTTAGGAAATAGGAAAATAACATGGGGTGTTACAACCTTCCCACCTTAGTAGATTTCATCCTCGAAATTAGGGTGTACCTTAGTCCGCGAGTCACATCCGGTGGATCAGGCCGAACGTTCTGCTCACATTCCTCGATAATTAGCACGGGGTGTTACAGGAATCACGCTTCAAGGGTAACTATATTATCTTCTTTATATGATTCTGAACCATGAGTACATGGTTTATTTTAAATTTGGGGGTGAGGGTATAGTTATGAAATGAAAATTTTGAAAAAACAAATTGAAAAATTGAAATTTTATTGAAAATAAATTCTTTGTTTTCACACATGATTGATTTGCATTACAAGTTGATGGAGTTTGTGTTTATGATGTATGAGTAGTATGTGATGCTATATTCTCATTCATGAGAGTGATGATTAGATTGAGCTAAGTTAAGTGATGTGGTTTTACATGGTTGAGTGAAATTGAAACCAAGAAGAATGACCTTGGCCTATAAGTACAAGTACACATTCATTATGGGAAAACAGTTAATCTTTGACTATGTAGTTGAAAAAATAATTTTGCCACAGTAAAATTGGAGATGTTATGGTTGAAATGGAGAAAGTTGAAAATTTATTTTCATAAAATAAAATATAAAAAGTAGTTAATCGATCTGAGTAACCGGCCGTTGGTATCACCAATATCATTGTTCGCATAAAAAGGAGAGAAAACTAATGAACATAAATCCCATGGAAGAAGCTCGGGCCTAGTTGGTCGAGACTCAAAATTCTCGTTGGAAAGTTCGGAGCTTAGAAAGACAAAAAGGGAGGAGAACTGGAATGATGGAAGGAATAAGTTTTTAAAAGAAAATGGCAAATTTGGTTAATGAAATAGAAAAAAAAAGATTGAAATATTATAGTAGAATGTTCACAAAACACAGAGCCTTGTCTGGATTGGGAGTAGGAAGTAACGAAGTCATTTACTTTAGGGGACCCATTCATGACATGAAGCTCGAGATACTTACTGTTCGGTAGTGAGAGAGAGTATTTGCATCCATATTATTTTATGCATTGTATCATGACTTGGTTAATGCGTGTGTGAATTCATGACTGTGTGATTACAATGAATTGAAAAGTTGTAGGTAGTATAGCTAACACTCATGAGACTTCACTCGTCCACTCGGTGTTGCTAAGGGGTTTAAAAGGCTTGTTACATGTGCTGAGTGTAATCGTCGAGCCTCACGAAAGCATGATATTAGGTTAGATTGTTTAGATTAGTTAGATTAAAAATTATCACAAGAAAGGTTTTCTGAGTTCATTGCTAAGGGACTAGCAATATCTAAGTTTGGGGGTGTGATAGGTGTCACATGTTAGACATTTTAACCCCTTAACTCATTATAGTTACGTCTTTCCATTCAATTATTTGGTGTTTTCATATTGTTTGTGTGTTTAAGCATGTTTCATGAGCTTATTGAAGAAATAGAGCTAACTTTGGTGAATTAACCAAGTACATGTTCGTTTCTATCCAAGAGGAGAGTCAAAAGAGGTGTTCTCAAGACAAAAATGCCTCCCGGATGGTAAAACGGCATTTTTCGAAGCATTCACCTAAAGCAAAAAGTATTGTGGAATCTAGACGGTCATTTTGGCACTGTTGCAGAGAAAAATGGTTTTCATGAAGAATCTACCCTCAACCCTACGCCTACAGAAGCAAAAAGTGTCCAGAAAGTGAAAATATACGCTCGGAGCTAGACTCAGGACCTACACCAAATACGTAGCTGTGATAGGAAGGTTTAATTCCTGGTGCAATGTTCGATATGCCCCTGTTTTGATTCTATGATGCGTCTATGACACTCACACCTCGAAGTACATGTAAAACACCTATTATTCATTAGAGAGTATGGTTTAGATCGATTGATGGTGAAATTACAAAAAAAGGTGAACTTACGATTTGCCTCCACCTTTTTCTATAAATACAAGGCTTCACATTAAGGTTCAGGGGGTTTGTTCATAGAGTTCTTCCACATTTACATTCAGAATTGTTGCTGCCGTTAAGGGGTGGAGATTCTGTTCAGAAGGAGGAACCATTCAAGACCTAGAGATCTAAGGAGGAAGATTATGCAAGGCGATTCTATACCAAAGATGTAGTTTGCCTCAGCCATGATCAACTAACTCGGTATATACGGCTTTCTAGGAAAACCCTAGCCAAGTAATGTAGTTCTTACTTGTTTTCAATAGTAACGAGGGGAAGTTGTGACCATATTGTGATGATTGTAATAGATAAGAGACCATTTTTGTTCTTCATACAAGTTTATATATTTATTCTGATTCTTGTCTTAGACTGAATAAATGTATTTATCTTACACAATCATGATTATTCACTATGGGTTTGAACTCGTATTCTTAATTCATGATTTTCTACACAATGGTGGTAATAAAACTTTAAACCCTAGGTTGACACTGGACATGCCTTGGAGAGTTGATATAGACATGCTTTAGTTTATTTTCATGCATTAAGAGTAGATTAGAGTAATTTAATTTGCATGTACTAGTCAATTCAGTCATGAGATGGGTTATCGCAATCCGGTTGATGGTATTCCTTTTTGGGGTCGTATTTAGCTATTTGCAGTACAACTTGATTCATAGTTTATGGATAGCCCTCTTGCAATTGTTACATTGATAGAACTATGTTATACAGTTAGTGGTGGAGTGATGAAAACCTTTGTTTTTCTCTCTCTTGAATCATAAACCTATTTACTTTTCCTTTTAGAATAATTCAGTTAATTTAGATAATTTGGTCTTTGACCACCAAAACAAACAACTTTTCAGAAATATAACTCATTGTTTTTCAACTGTTAAAGTGAACAATCTTAGTCTCTGTGGGATCGATATCCCTTAATCAAGCTGTCATGATGTAAGGTATGATCTTTCACATATTTTGAACTATAACATCCTTATGGTTTCATTTTTAACCACATTTTGTACACACCTGGATCACATCATGATGCAAGGTATGATCTTTCATTTTCTTTAGCTTGTAAGTAGTGAATTTGCGTGTAAACCTTGATTTGTTATTGAAAGAATGAATGGTACTCGAGGAAACGATTGCTAGTTATTTGGTGATGGTTAAAATTTTAAGAGTTGGTGTACATTTAGGCTCACTAATTAGTGACGATTTTGATTTGGAAACTTTGATGTTGATTTTTGTGGTGTTGTAGCTAATCATCGCCATGTGAGCTTTTAATTTTGGAAATAAGATTTGGTGATTCACTTGAGGCATGATTATTAACTAGAATATGAGAGTGTTGATTGTCGAAACATGATTTGAGGAATAGTTTAAGAGTGTGGTTATGTATCACGAAGAGATAGTGGACTTGATAAGTAGTTATTGGTGTCATGTGATTTATGTTGTGGTTAGAACATGAGTTTAGGCCTTTGTTGACCTAGAAGGCATGAAAATTAAGATGTTAAGATTACCGTTGATTGAGGTTTGAAGTAGTGTGATTATAGTGTAGTGAATGTTAGTTAGTGCATGATTGTGGTTCCTAGTAGAAAGGAGGTATGACTTCTAACCTTGAGGTTCATTAGTGGTTGATCACTAGAATTCATGAAGACGGATTGAGTGTGAGTTCCTCTGTCAACCCTTGATGTGTCGGGTGTTGAGTGACAGTGTGGGCATTGATAGTAATGAGTTACTATGGTAGATTGCCTTGTTCTTTCATGTCATCGACCGTGTCTGTGTCTTCATGTGAGTATTGAACTATCGCATTTCTTCCCTTCATCGCATATTTGTGTACGACTATTTCACTTCATACTGGTGTAGTTTGTTACCTTTGTGGGATTTCGGTGGTATACCTCGTTACGTGAGTTGAGGTTGTCCCATACTTAGTGTTTGGTTATTTTATCTAACTGTGCTTATAGTACGAGAGAAGTAGATGTTATTTTTATTGAGGATTAAGGACTTCGTCAATGTACATTTTGGCTACCCTGATTATCTATTCTAGGATTCTTAGTGTCATATAACTTGCGTTCCCTTTTGATGTGTGGTTAAAGGTGGGATTAGTCGAACCATTCAATTTAGAGTTAGGGACTTGACCTTGAAACAATCAGGTTTCGCAGTGCAATGAAGTTTATGGCCATTAGAGAGCGAGTTGTAGGATATGATGTGCTATGATCTGTGATAACATCTAAGTGGTTTAGAACCTTAGAGGAAATGTGGCATACGGTATGTAAATTAATGAATTGTGTTCAGGTACAATTTTCATCGAACTGTTGACTAAATGATTTGATTGAGATGCTTTCTTGGGAGACTACTATAGATTATAGATTGGCGACTTCAGTAATCGAAGTTTGATCATAGCTCATCCACAAGACTGTGGGTCGTGATCGAGGTTTAAATTGTGATTGGACCTTGGAGATTCAAAGTGTACCCTTAGTATTATGATGTAACTTAACAGAGCCAATTAAGAATTTGGGGTTCAGAATGATTGATTCAAGAAAACAATGATATAATGGTAATAGAATTAAACTGAGTGGATCTAGCAGCGTTTGAACCCCCTTAACTCCATTGGAATGTTTTTCGAAGTTTTGGCTTTAAAAAATGTCGTTTAAGCCCTCTGGGAGACACTTTTTACTCAATCTTGCTTCTTCTTCACTTCTCTTGTATTCTTCACTTCTTTAGGCTTAATTTGAATTTGACGAAGCTTGTCAATGCCGATCAATCCTTCCTAATTTCACAATTCACTAAACATGGTTATTGTCTAGAACATGTCAATCATAAATAGGACTAAAAATGTTCTTATACATACTATAAATGTTCTTACAATCTCCCCCTTGACATTTCTGAGACAAAACCATGTTTTTCAAAACCTCATGAATAACAACATAATATAAATACCTATGAACACACACCAACAAACATAGACATATATTATCAGATTGTTCTCATGACAATCTTCCAATACTACAACCACAACACTTAACATACCATGAAAAACAAGTGTGAAAAACAGATATAATGATCATAAGAAAATCATAACAACAATGTAAACATAATGATCATCAACATATACACAGTATAATAATACTCCTTCTCCCCCTAAGAATATACTCCCCCTTACTAAAACCTTCTCCCTCTTATCCAAACAATCTCTCCCCCTTACTAAATACATCTCCCTCTTTTCGTCACTGAAATGACAAGCAAAGATATATCAATCAAAACATAGGCAAAGGATAACTGAGGAGACACTCGAGAATCTAAGACCAAGCACTAAATATGAAGATAAAATATTATATAAGATTATATCCAGATTCTCGAGTAACAAATATTTCTACAAGGCATGACCCTAATACTAAATGCGTGAATGCAAAATGTCATCAATAAAATAAGACAAAAATATTTTTGTATTTTGAAATATGTGACCAAGGCAGTAGAGACAACAAGCTAATCATTAACACATCATATTCTCAGATCTAACTCAACCACTATACACACGATAGTGAACAAAATTAGCACATATACCTTGTATACTGAAGAATGCACAAGTCAAGGTTTTAAAATATATATATAAAAATTCTTATGTGCAAGCACTAAGGTAAGATGAAAACAATACACACTAATTCTAATAATCTCCTCACCAATCGGGTTGATAATTCAGTCAAAGATCAAAACTAGAAGTCAAATCGTTAACTTGAACCTTATTGCTTTAAAAAAATTTCACATAATTTATTCTATCGCACCTTTTCACCTTATCCCTTTTTATCTTTCTAAGTTTCGGACTTTCCAGCGATGATTTTTAGTCCCGACTAATTGGGCCCGAGATTCTTCCTTGGGATTTATGCTAATTAGTCTTCTTCCTTTTTCACACGAACACTCAATGCTTACTAAGGTAAGAGGCCCGGTTACTTAGATAGAAGAACTACTTTTTTCATTTCTATAATTTAAACAACTCATTATTTCCTTTTTCAACAATACCACAACATTCATAAGCATGCAAAAGGTATTCCAAATCATAGATCAATCTAGCATAGCTCATGAACCTACATATTACTTCGGATTAAATGAAAAAGATTAATAGTTTCAGCATGCATTACGATCATCTCTGAAGTAAAACAAGCACCTAAGATTAAGGTTTTTTAACATAAAATAATAATGTAAGTGAACATCCAAATACCTTAGATCAGGCTGATATCTCTACTACCATATATATAATTAGACAAGTAAATATGAAAATAGAGTAAAATATGAAAACTGTTTGTTCTTTAGCTAAGCTCATTATTCCAAAAACAATTTATTTTATGATGATTTATTTTATTATTTTTCTTTTTAAATGCATGCATGAATAAATATTATACAAATGCATAATTATTTATAAAATCTAGGAAAATAATTCAATATGTTCCTAGAATGACAAATAATAAGATATCTATTCTAAAGAAAGCATACCAATAGATTTTCTAAGACTAATACGCTTTTGAAAATCTAATCGTTTTGAAAAGATATCTACCAACTGAGAATCCGTGGATATAAACTCTAGAGACACTATACCATCTTCAACAAGATCTCAAATGAAATGATGTCGAATATCTATATGCTCTGTCATAGAGTGTTGAACATGATTTTTATAAATATTTATAGCACTCGTGTTATCACAAAACACAGTCATCGTGCCTTAAAAAAAACCATAATGCTGCAACATCTGTCGCATCCATAAAACCTGAGTACAACAACTCCCAACTACTATATACTCAGCTTTAGCAGTGGAAAGGGAAACACAATTTTGCTTCTTGCTATGCCAAACAACTAAGCAATTACCAACATAAAAACACCCTTCATTGGTACTTTTCCTATCATCAACCTTACCGTCCCAATCAGCGTCAGAAAAATATGTGATTTCAGTGTTAGTCCCTGATGGATACCACAATTCATAATTCAGTGTCCCTTTAACATACATGGTAATCATTTTTACCGCAGTAATATGAGACGTCTTAGGACTTGCCTGGTAACGTGCACACAAAGCAACAATAAAAGCAATGTCAGGTTGACTAGCAGTCAAGTACAACAAACTCTCAATCATACTCCTATAAAGTGTAGGATCGAAATCTTTGCATTTAGGATCTATGCTAAGCTTGACACTTGTACTCATAGGAGTTCGAGCATTCTTAGCCTTTTCTAAACTAAACTTCTTCACCAATTTCATGGCATAACGAGTTTGAGAAATGAAAATCCCATCATTCAACTGTCTATTCTGAAGCCGTAGAAAGAAGTTCAATTCACCAATCATGCTCATCTCCAATTCATGTGTTATTTGATCTCCAAAATAATGACTAAGTCTATCATAAGTGGAACCAAACACTATATCATCAACATAGATTTAAGCAACAACTGTATCACTCTCAATTTTTTGAATAAACAGTGTTTTGTCCACTCCCCCTTGAATAAAACCTGTTCCCAACAGATAGTTGATCAACCTTTCATATCTAGCCCTAGGAACTTGCTTCAACCCATACAAAGCCTTTTTAAGCATATATACATATGACCAAGACAATAAGGATCTTCAAATCCTTTTGGCTGCTCCACATACACCTACTCATTAAGAATGTCATTCAAGAATGCACTCTTTATGTCCATCTAATACAACTTGAATCCAAGATGACAGGCAATAGCAAATAGAATCCGAATAGATTCAAGTCTAGCCACTGAAGTGAAAGTCTCATCAAAGTTTATACCCTCCAACTAAGTATAACCTTAAACAACAAGCCTAACCTTATTCCTAACAACTGTACCATTTTCATCCATTTTATTCTTGAATATTCATTTAGTACCTATCACATTCATCTCCTTCGGTCTAGGCACAAGATACCACACATCGTTCTTAACAAACTACTGAAGTTCTTCTTGCATAGCATTTATCCATTCACTATCTTAAAGAGCTTTTTTGACATTTTTAGGTTCCAAGGAAGATGTATAACATGCATACGAGACTTCATTCCTAGCCTTTCTTTAGGTCACCATCATCTCATCAACAGATCCTATGACATTATCCAAATGATGGTACAACTTTACCCGTGTAGATGGTTCTCTAGAAGGAGTTGCCTAAACATCACAAGTTTGATCATGTGATTCTGTAGGACTAGAAGTATCATCATGAACCATGGTGTCCTCTTTACCAATATCTGAAAAATCATTTCCCAACAACAAGAATGGCTCATTATCTTCCTCCTCAACAGATGTTAGAGGCTCATCAACACATGAGTCATCAACCACTACATTTGCAGATTCCATCATCATTTGAGTTCTAAGGTTAAAAATCCTATATGCCTGACTCATCAATGAATACCCAAGAAATATTCCTTCATCGCTCTTAGACTCGAATTTCCCATTTGAATAACGATCTCTAAGAATATAACATTTTGCTCCAAAAATCTTGAAATATTTCACATTCGGTTTTTTGCCATTCCACAGTTCATATGAAGTTTTTAAGGTGTCAGGCCTAAATAGACTCTATTCAAGGTGTAACACGCCGTGTTCACCACCTCGGCCCAAAAACACCTAGAAACCTTTCTACCATGCAGCATAACATTAGCGATCTCTTAAAGAAATCTATTCTTCCTCTCAACCACTCCATTTTGTTGTGGAGTATGTAGTGTTGAAAATTCATGCTTTATTCCTCTTTCATCACAAAAAGTATCAATCCCTGAATTTTTAAACTTATTCCATGATCACTCCTCACTCTAGTAATGGGATAATTATTCTCAGTATGAATTTTCAAACAAATATTTCTAAACTTTTCAGCCGCTTAAGACTTTTCATTCAAAAATCGAACCCAAGTAAATGTAAAGTAATCATCAACCATCACAAAAATGTACTTTTTTCCTCCTTTGCTCATGGTCCGAGTGGGACCCATTAAGTCAATAGGCAATATCTCTAAAGGTCTAGAAATACGAATAGTATTTATCTTCTTGTACTGACATCTAACATGTTTACCCTTCTGACATGGTCCACACACAATCCCTCTTCCGTAACCAAGCTTAGGGATACTTTTCACAATTTCACTCTTAGTGATTTTTGTTAAATCCCAAAAATTAACATGCCCCATTCGCTGGTGCCAAATCTCAATTTCATCAAGTTTAATTTTGTTCGAAGATAATTTAGAATCAGGAATAATGCAATAATAATAGTCAGATGAACGCATACCTTCCATCACACAATTCCCAAAAGAGTCAATGATCGAACCCTTATCAGGAGAGAAATTAACATTATCATTATTATCGCATATTTGGCTTATACTTAGCAAATTTGCTTTTAAACCCTCAACGTACAACACATCTTCTAGTTTAGGTAGACCAGAAACCATAATGGTACCTTTCCCTACAACTTTCAACTTCTCTCCATCACCAAAAGTAACAATCCCACCATGACACTCCTCGAGAAATCCAAACAATTACTAATCTCCAGTCATATGCCTCGAACATCCACTATCCAGATACCAAGAGCTAGAATTATGTGCTCTAAGTGCAGTATGAACAACAAAACTATCTAGCTCACCTTTTCTGACCCATGCCTTCTTCATCATTGGAGCTCTATTTGCCAATCTTGACAAATTATTCACCTCTTCACTCAGCACTCTAATTTGATATTGAACACAATCTCCCTGTTGAACTCTTGGTTCCTTCACTGATTGCAGAACTTTTTCTCTTAATTTTGAACACAAAGGTCGAATGTAACCTTTCACACCACAATGATGAAAAATAGGAATAAACCTCTGAACTCCATCATTCAACCTCCTAGGATATCTTGAGATAAAATAAGGCTTGCTTTAAAAAATTATTCTGACATCGGATTGAGCATTAGAATTCCAATTTGAATTTCCTTGAGAAGAACTAGAAGGTACATGGGAAGCTTTTACAAAGGTGGTTTTCGAAACAATGTTCGAATTATATGAAACTCCATCAAAACCCAGTCCCTTTATATTTCCAACAGGTTTTCCCATACTCAACATATGATTAAGCTTAAGAGTTCCACTAGACTATTTATGAATAGTTGAGTTAGCATCCTTCAAGTCCTTTTCCAAATTTCCAATCTTGGCAAATTTCTCAACTAATTCCTTCTTAAAACCATATATTATCTTTAAAGCTTGAGTCCTTTCTTGTTTAATCTTATTCAATTCCTCAAATAATTTTACCTTTTGAGTCTGTAGGATATTTAGAGTTTGAGAACTATTGGCTAATTCATATTTTAAAGAATTAAATTCGTTGTCCATGTTAAGACTTTTAGTCAACAGTTTCATATTTTTTTTCTGAAGTTGTGTGGTCTTAGCAAGTAATTTGTCATAAGACTCTTGAAGCGTGTCATCGCAACTTGATCACATTCAGAATCTTCCTCTTCAGACATCGCCTAACTTGTAGCAACTTCTATAACCTCCTTGCTTTGAGCAACAAACATAGTGAAATTCTCAGAATCATCACCTACCTCCGAGTCTGTCACATCACTAGCTGATCCATTCTCAGATTCATCATCCCAACTAACAACTAATCCTTTGGATTTTTTCAAATTGTTTGCACACTCAGCAACTATGGGACTATATCCTTGACACTTAAAACATTGAGGTTTTTCTTCTAAGGTCAAACTTGTCTTTTCGAGTTTAAGTCTTATTTCTATTTCTAGACTCACCCATCTTATCTCCAAATTTTTGTCCTGGGCTATTCTATTTAGCCTTAACAAATTTGTTCAACCTCTTAGCAAACATGGCAATATCATTCAAACTCAACTCACTTTCTCCATCAAATTCAACACGATCCTCCCTAGTGGTTTTGAAACCTTTGCTCTTCTCTTTTGTGCCACTAGCCTTCTTAGGGGGATTTTTTAACATCTCCATTTCTTAGGATTTTGAGTTCCCAGCCAATTCTTCAACCTTAATTTCTTTAAGACTCATGACCTCTGAGATGAAAGTAACCTTAGATAAAATACGTTCAGGTAAAGATCTAAGAATTTTCTTCACTATGGTTGTATCAGGAATGGGTTCGCCTGGATTATGACAACTTGTGACAATATCAGCGTAGACTTTATCCTCCTCCATCTTTAGCTGTTCAAATTGGGAATTCAAAATTTGAAGTTTTGATTGTTTGACCTATAAAGTTCCTTCACGAGTCACTTGGAGAATATCCCACGATTCTTTAGCAATTTCGTACGTGGCGATTCTCTTAAACTCACTAGGGTTCACTGCATTGTAAAATGCATTTAAAGCTTTTGAATTCTAATTTGCACTGTTCGTCTCAGCAGTAGTCCACTCATTCGATGGTTTTGCTTTAAATTCATTAGTCGCATTATCTTTCACCGTAGGAGGTGAATATCCTATCTCCACAGCATTCCAATCTCTCTCATCTAATGACTTTAAAAACGCTCTCATTGTCGCTTTCCAGTATGTGTAATTCGAGCCATCAAATAACGGAGACCTAGATATGGAATCTCCTTCACGAGGTATCTCTATCGTCTAAGTTCAGAATCTAACACAAGGTAGTTAACCTAAATTGGGGCAACCAAGCTCTGATACCAATTAAAAATACCTAGATGATTAATGAAACTAGCCTAGAGGGGGTGAATAGGCTTTCAGTCAATTTTATGATCAATTAAAATTATCTTGCGGAAATTCAATTTTAATCAATCACAAACCCTAATTTTCTAATAAGATAAATCAAAAAAATATAAGTGCAGGAAAAAAATAATTGGAAGACACAGAGATTTTTTACTTGGAAAACCTTGGAAAGACTTCAAGTAAAAACCGAGGATACACTCGGGTATCGATGCACTATGAATTAGACAATTTGTATAGACTCTATGAAAACATAACTTACAACCGCTATAATTTATTGTTCTTCACTCGATGTCTGAAAGTCTAGATTCACTTACGCTCCACAAAGCTCTCGCTTCGATCTTCGTACTCAGACTATTTCGCTTCCCAACGGATCAAATCACCACGAAGCCTCGTCCTTCGATCTCCGCACTTAGACGGCTTCGCTTCTCAAAATGAATAAAAGCAACCAAGATGCAATCAATGATGTGTAGATTTTTTAGAATCTAGGTCATTCAATCGTGCATAAGATCGTTGATGTAGAAGCACGATAGAATCAACCCCAAAACAAGAGAGAACTAGAAGAATCACTCAATGATATTTTCTCTCACTATCTCTATCTCTGTAGAAGAATATAAATGATAGAATATTGCAGAGATCTCCTTTAAAAAACCACACCTCCTCTCTTGTAGATCTTGGTATTTATAGACAGTGATGAATCAAACCCTAAGTTCGCCATTTCTCGTTATTTCATACCCCACTGAGTTAAACGCTATATTCTGATGAATATAATATTTATTACATGTACTTCAAGGTATAAAGTTACAACTATGAACAAATCAGCGCAACAAGGAAAATTTACGATTTGAAAATCACCCTGCCGCATCTACACCTTAGGCGTAGGCTAGGCGTAAATCTTTACTTTTTAGACACTTTATGCTTCTGTAGGCGAAGGTCAGGTGTAGGTAATTTCATGGAAAACACTTTTCTTTGCAACTGCGCCAAAATTATTGTCGTGATTCTCTGAGACTTTTTATTTTAGGTGACATTTTTGACATTCGGGAGACATTTTTACTCAATACGCTCACTTATACACTTCACTACTTCAATGATTGATTTCGCCTTTGTCAAAGCTTGTAGATGTGGTTGAAGCCAAAACGACCTATCTAACACTCAACATGGTTATTGTCTAGAACATGCCATAAATAACCAATACTTAAAAATGATCTTACAATCAATTTTCGTAAGATCGAGTCATAGAACAATCATCATCTTAACAGGGGTAATTTTTTCCAAAGAGGGGTAATTTTGTTCAAAGCAAAGGTGTACATGAGAGTTTTCTCGGCCCATATAAAAGCCTCATCCCGACCAGATCTATCCTAGAAAGGCTCGAGATGATGACCCGATCCCTGAACCCACATTATAACCCGACGGACACGTCTGTGGTGTGGTCCGCCTAAGACCCAACCACCAGGCCCAATCCGAAGAGGTTTCTAGAAGGAAACTCGAAAGTTCTAGAAGAGACTTGTGGCTTAAGATAGTCATGTAGTATAGGGACAAAATAGCTGATGTGTAAAGTAAGAATAGTATTCCAAAATAGAAAATGTTGCCCTAATCGGCCAAAGGCCCAGAGGGCAAATGTATATAATCCAATGAAGAGTAATGAGAAAGCATCTTTTGTGTTGTGTAAATTTTGTATCTATACAATGGTGCCGTCTGTGGGAAATTAGGTCATCTTTCCGACCATCTTCCTACCTCAAAAAGCTGAGCGAAATCCTGATACCACCACCAAATCCTCAATATCATCTTCTCCGTCCAATTCTAACCATGCCGGTGACCAAATCCCAGTCAGAAATACAGATCCCCGGCGACAGACAACCAAGTGCTCCGCCAATGGTCGAGCACCTCTTGTGGCAGCTCATTAAAGCCGAGAAATGAAGTCAGGTTGCCCAAGTGAGAAGCCTGGCAGCGGAGAAGAGGAGCGAGGAGCTCCTGGCGCGATTGAATCAGGCGACTGTCCCTCTGGTAGTTCTCGGTCAATCGTAGATCCAAGAACAAGTCGAACCATGGGAAGAACACGATGAAACCTCTCACCGACAAGGCGAGACCCCCGCTGCAGGCGAAGTTCCCGTGATCTGCGAGCCTCTGACATCGCAAAAACTTCAGGAGATGATGGCGGAGTTCCAAATGAAGGTCATAAAGGATCTGAGGACCTGATCTATCGATGGCCAGGCCCTCCAGGCCTCTGCTGACCAGGTTCAGTCCCCGTTGATTTTATAAATCACCCGGGAACCCTTCCCTAAGAAGTTCGTCATGCCCAGATTCACTCCCTACGACGGAACGAATGATCCCGAGGAGCACATTTACCAGATCCACCAAAAAATGACCATGTACGCCGAGAACGGGGGCTTACTGTGGAAAGTATTCTCGACCAGTCTCGTCGTCGCGCCACTCCTCTGGTTCAGGAAGCAGCCGCCGAGATCCATTGGCAGCTGGCAGCAACTGGCCGACCTCTTCGTGGCCCAGTACTTCGGGAACAAAAGGCAAAAGAAGACCATCTTAAGTCTCTTTACCATGACTCAGGAAAATGGCGAGTCCCTCAAGAGTTTCCTCTCCAGATTTAACGTCAAGTCATCTTCCATCGACAACTGCGACCAGCACTCAGTCGTGGAAGCCTTCAAGATGACACTAATTCCAAGGACCAAGGTCCACCAGTCACTTGTGAAACGACCACCCTCGGGAATCGGATAACTCAATTCTAGGGCTCAGGGTCACTTAAGGATCGAAGAGGAGGAGGCGACCTGACAGAGGAGAGCAGCATTGATCAATGTAGAAATCAAGTTAAAGGATAAGGCTTCGGATACATCCCGTCAGCCGATTAATCGTAAACGCTCAAATCCCCCGATCCCCACTTCATCTCAGTTTCCTCCACAGCCCGAGAGGCATGCCAGATTCGAAGAGAAGATCACCCCATTGAAGGTGACCCTTACCAAGCTCTTCTAGGAAAACAAAGCCAGAGGAATCTTCCAGACTCCTCCCCCAATCAGGCAACCCCTCGACTAGAGGGATAGGTCAAAGAGCTGTGCCTTCCATAGTGATTTTGGCCATACGAAAAATGATTGCAGGAACCTGAGGCGCCTGGTCAAGGCAATGATAGCTCGAGGAGAGCTGAAAGACTATGTCCCGAGGGATGGTTCGAGAGCCAATCAACCAGTACAAAATAACCAACAGAATCAAGCCTCAACGCACGCGGTCAGAATCATCAATATGATCCATGGAGGCCATGACCCATGAAGCGGCGAAGGATCGAGACGCTCACAAATGAGAAGAGCACAATAGGTTAGCAGGATAGCTCGGATAAATGAAGTCCACCACCGAACGGGGCAGTCTCAGATACTCTTCTCCCATGATGACCTCCGAGACATCCAGGTTCCACACGATGACCCACTAGTCATCACTCTGATGGTCTCAGGATGTCTTGTCAGAAGGGTCATGGTTGACCCAGGAAGCAGTGCTAATATCATGACCAAGTGGGCTTTTGATAAATTGGAGATCGACCCGAGGGACATTGTAACTTCCCGAAATCCAATCGTCGGGTTCGATGGAAAGCAATTCGAACCCCTCGGGGAGATCGACCTACCCGTGTCAGCAGCCCAGAGAACTCTATCTAAGACCTTTGTGGTGGTGGACGTGAATCCCTCATACAATCTACTTATGGGAAGATGATGGATACACAGGATGCAAGGCGTACCATCAACCCTCCACCAAATGATGAGGTGCGTTGGACCAAATGGTTACGACATAATTGATATCAAAGGGGATCAAGTAACGGCCAAGTAATGCTACGCCATCACTATTAAAGGAATGAAGGATAAGCCCGATCGAAAGAGGTCCCGAGAAGAGGATCAGGATCTAGACCCACAACCCAAATAGCAACTACAGAACGGGGAGTCGGGTCCCCCGATCATTGCAGAACCTCTGCAGCCAGTATCTGTAATACCCGACCAACCCGACAATGTCACCTACGCAGGTACAAGTCTCACCACTTATGAATTAAATGAACTAACAACATTCATACAGGATAATCATGACGTCTTCGCATAGGAGCATATTGATATGCCTTGCATTGACCCCTCCATAGCCCGAAACACATGACATGTTGACCCAAATATGAGACATGTCCGACAGAAATAGAGGTGAATGGGGGGCCAAAGGAACCAGATCATAGCTGACGAGGTATCAAAATTACTGGAGGTCGGGTTCATCAGGGAAGTTCAGTATCCTGAGTGGTTATCCAATGTGGTGGTTGTGTAAAAAAAGAATGAGAAGTGGCGAGTCTGCGTTGACTTCACGGACCTAAACAAAGCCTGCCTGAAAGACAGCTTCCCCCTACCTAAAATAGACCAAATGGTCGACGCTACCGCGGGCAACGAGAGACTGACTTTCCTTGATGCCTACTCGGGATACAACCAAATCCCAATGGACCCGACGGATGAGGAAAAAACCTCCTTCATTAGAGAGACAGGTACTTATTGCTTTAAAGTTATTCCTTTCGGACTAAAAAATGCAGGAGCCACATTTCAGAGACTGGTGAATAGGATCTTTAAAGGAATGATGGGCACAGTGGTCGAGGCCTACATTGATGATATAGTGGTCAAAAGCAGAAAGAAAACTGACCACTTGGAGCATCTCCGAAAAGTATTCGACACCCTGAGGAAACATGGGATGAAACTCAATCTGGCCAAATGCTCCTTCGGGGTGTCTTCGGGGCAGTTCCTGGGGCACATTGTTGACCGATCGGGCATACAAGCCAGCCAAACCCAAGTGAAGGCTTTGCTCGAAACAAAAGAGCCATCCACACACAAAGAAGTCCAAATTCTGACCGAATGAGTTGTAGCCTTGAGCAGATTCATCGCAAGACTAACCGACCGATGCCAACCAATCTTCCAGGCGATCAAAGCAAAGAAGGGAGAAGTGTGGAGGCCCGAACAGACTCAAGCCCTATCCCGATTGAAAGAGTACATGCTCAAGCCTCCCATTCTTGCGACACCCGAGCCCGATGATATCCTACTCTTGTATCTGGTAGTATCAACAGTGTCAACTAGCGTTGTACTCATCAGAGAGGACGGGAACCTCCAGATGCCCATTTTCTATACCAGTAAGGCATTAGCCGATCCCGAGACCCGATACAACAAACAAGAAAATTTGGTTCTGTCCTTAATCAATGCCAAACGACGTCTCAAGCATTACTTTGAAGGTCACATATCATTGTCCCCACTACAATTTTGATTCGTGTACTTATGGAAAAGCCCAACCTCTCTGGTAGGATCTCCAAATGGGCCATTGAGCTAGGAATTTATCATATAACCTACGTTCCTAGAATCTCGATCAGAGGACAAGCCGTGGCCGATTTTCTATTAGAGGGAGAGACCGACGAAATAGATCAACCCATTGAATTAGAAACAAGGAAATTATTCGTGGACGGCTCGGTGAGCGCTAATGGAGCAGGCGTCGGGGTAGAGATCCATACTCCTGACGGGACCAAGTTATAGGCTTCTATGCAATTGCATTTCTCATCCACTAACAACTAGGCGGAGTACGAAGCGATTGTATCGGGCCTGAGATTGGCCAGAAGACTACAAATACAATCCCTATCTATATACAGTGACTCCCAGGTAATAATCTGGCAAATAACCGATGAGTACGAAACCAGAGACCCCAAAATGGAATCTTACAGAGCGCTGGTGCTCAAGGAGTCGGAAGGTTTCCAAAAATTAACATTCAGTCAAATCCCTTGAGAAGAGAACACCTCTGCCGACCACATAGCTAATCAGGCATCTGCAGCTGGTAAAGATATGGCTCGAGTAGTACTGACCGACTTCATCACTATACCGAGCATTCACAAACCCGACGAGTAGATATGTATAGTTCCTCGGGTGCCGAGTTGGATGGACCCCATAATCGACTACCTCAGTGTCGGGACACTACCAGCTGATAAGGCAGAGGCAAGAAAAATTAGAATGAAGTCAGCCAGATACTAGATCATCCAGGGACAAATCTACAGAAGATCTTTCTCGGCTCCATATTTGAGATGCGTCACTCCTTCCGAGTCAGAGATAGTGATGCAAGAGATACACGTCGGAGCTTGTGGAAATCACTCGGGTGCCCAATCTCTTGCCCATAAAATTTTATCCCAGGGTTACTTTTGGCCCTACCTGTCCCAGGATACCGAGGAATATGTACGGAAATGCAAAGCCTTCCAGATGCATGGTAACGCTATACTCCAACCGCCGGAATTCTTGAACCACATCCTTTTGCCCGATGGGGAAAGGATATAGTCGGACCACTCCCAAAGGCCATCAGGTCAACAACCCATGTGCTCCTGGCCACCGACTATTTCACCAAATGGGTTGAAGCCGAGGCCTACCCTTCCATAAAAGGCAGCCATGTAGTCAAGTTCATATGGAATCACATCATCTGCAAGTTCGGGGTGCCTCAGACCATCATGATGGACAACGACACTAATTTAGACTATGAACCGTTCAGGTCGTTTCTAGCCGAGCATGGAATCAATCAGAATACCTCCTCGGTAGGGTACCCATAGGCCAATGGACAAGCAGAAAGAACCAATCGATCCATCTTCAACACCCTAGCAAAGAAACTCGAGAAGGCCAAAGGAGCATGGTTAGACAAGTTGCCAGAGGTACTGTGGTCGTATAGAACCACGCCCCGACAACCAACCAGTGAAACACCCTTCACTATGCCATATGGGGCAGAGGCCATAATCCCGACGGAGTACGCCGTCCCGACACTGAGGTCACTGGCCTGGGACGATAAATCAAATAGCCAATGCCGGGCTCACGAGCTCGACCTAGTAGAAAAAAAGAGAGAAATTGTCAGGATAAGACTGGCAGCGTACCAACAACGGGTCAGGAATCACTTCAACAAGAGAGTAAAAAAAAGGGGATTCCAAGTCGGGGACATGGTCCTTAGGCGAAAGATTGGACATGTGGGCAAGCTCCAAGAGCCATGGGAAGGACCCTACACCAGTACTCTAGTGGTGGGGCGCGGGGCCTACAGACTACTCAGGAAGTCCGATAATAGAAGGGAGCTTAACACACAGAATGTCTCCCGACTTAAGAGGTATTATCCCTAGGAATACTTCGCTTTGGTTACTGTAAAGAAAGGCCACTAGAGCCCAAACAAGTTTGCAATGAAAGTCCCATTTTTTCCGATCATCTCCATGATTACCTCTACCTAACATGTTTTACAAATATCAATTCAAAAACCTAAGTGTTCTATCATCTCCATCGGTCCAAAGTGCCCGAGAGATAAACACAGACCCACCAGTGGTCGGGTTTTATAAATATCAATTCAAAAACCTAAGTGTTGTATCCCCTCCATGGGCCCAAAGTGCCCGAGAGATAAACACAAACCCACCATTGGTTGGGTTTTATAAATATCAATTTAAAAACCTAAGTGTTGTATCCTCTCCATGGGCTTGAAGTGCCCGAGAGATAAACACAGACCACTAGTGGTCGGGTTTTAAAAATATCAATTAAAAAACCTAAGTGTTGTATCCTCTCCATGGGCCCGAAGTGCCTGAGAGATAAACACTAACCCACCAGTGGTCAAGTTTTACAAGTACCAATTCTGAAATTGTTATTACTGATATTTTTGCTAAGTCACAATTCAAAATCCCGATTGTTATTACCTTATCAAAAGAATAAATAATGAATAAGTAAACTTATATTAAAAACCCCCAGTGGCCAAGGCTGGTACAATGATGTATTACAAAGCCATTGCAAATACAAAGAAAAGGAAAAAGCAAGAGAAGGGGCAAGAAGCCAGAGTAAGATCCCTATTCCAAAGTCTTCTTCCCCTGATGGGTCTCAGCCTCGGTTATGTCGTCACCTTCCCCCTGAACCACCATGGGAGGATCTAGATTCCCGCCTGAGCCTTTAGCCCGTAGGGACTGTCCCCCTGTAACTTCAGGCTCATCCAGTCCAGAATGAGAAGGCGGAGAGGGCAGGGGATCCTGAAGGAATTCGCCAAAGATAAGATCTTCGGGCTTGGCCTCGGGATCTTCATACGGAGGCCCCACTCCTAAGCTAAGATCAAGATCCTCAATAGTCGGGATCTCCCTTTCCTCCTCGGGATTTTGAAGCTCCGTTATGCATTCCCGCCAACCTTGCTCATAGTGGTACTTGCAGGTCAGCTCAAAGTGGGAGATCATCTGATTACCACCCTTGTGGCACATCTCCACCCGAGACCTCTCCACGCCTAGGGCGTTCTCGATCTCGACCTTCTCCCCAAGCAACTACTGCCCCGAAGTCTTTAACTTCTCAACTTCTTCAGACAGGGACTCCACTTAGAGAGTAAAGGTTTCCCGAGCCTGGGCCTCCCGATCAGCCCTCTGCTCAGCTTCCCGAGCCTGGCCCTCAAGTTCTGAGATCTTTGCCTTGGCAGCTGCGAGCTCTTCCTCAGCCAAAACTGCCCTATATGTCAGGGACTGAATCTTGTCCTCAGCCCTCTTGGATTGCTCTAGAGCCTTGTCACACCCAGCTTTATGGACCTGAATGTCCCGAGTTAGGGCATTTATGACTCGGGCATCATTCTCGAGCTTGCAATTATACGCTTGAGTAGTATGAAGCATCTGAAATAAGAGAGTGTCAGCACAAAAGATAAGAAGCAAAATAAAAAGCCAAGTATAAGAAATATGAAATTACCCTCATTGCAAGCTCGGGCCCATTCAAGGCTAAGCTCATCCTATCGTATCACCCCATGGCCAACCTATCGGCCGGGGTCCAGAGTCCCAGGGCCATTTCCCACAAGGCTTCCGAGTTTCCAATCGTCTGATCCCCCACAGATAGATATGGGTTGCCTTTCTGAGTGTCCAGCTTGAATCAGGGCCCATGAGGAGCCTCCTTCCCACTTTCAGCAGTGCGTTCGAGCTCCCTGTGGTCTTGTTTCCTGACCATAGGCGAAATAGCAGTGCACAATCTGGTAGGTTGGGATAAACCCTGACCCTCTTCGTCGGAGCCTAACACCCGAGCATCAGACATCGAGGCGGGAACCTCTAACGCCATACCGAGGCTCGGACCAGGCCTGATTGAAAGTTGAGCCTGAGACAAATTCTGATCCAAGCCTGTAGAGCTTGGGACCATAGCATGATCATCCCATACCTCGACCACCCCCGATACAGCTGTTTGCAGGGTATGAGAAGGCGGAGGTGGAGGCGTGATGGAGGATCCTCTGCTGGAGGAGGCAGAGGCGGGGGCTTGGTAGCTCAGCCTGCACTCAGTCCCGTTGATGAACTGACTACACGGTTCTCGGGACTTAAGAGACATCAACCCTACAAATGAAGGATGTGGAACCGGTGTCATCCTTTTTAGCCTTCTTGATTGAAAGTTTGGGCATACTGACTTCTTTCCTTTTCTGTTGACCCCCCGACATAGTTTTCTTGTGTTTTTGGTTTGCTGATGACTTGGACTTCAATTTCTTCGATCCAGACGTAGTCGCAGTAGAACCCGAGGCGATCATCAACGCAGATGCTCCTGATGCAAGCTCCTACAATACAGACCCGGTCAGGCAACCCTGGCTATCCCTTAAATCCTGATTCCATACTCTGGCCTCCAACAATTCAAATCGGGATCTTATATTCCCGACCTCCATCTTTTCCTGAGGAGCCTAAAGGAAACTCATCACTAGCATACCCAACTTATCATTACACAGATCGCAATGGCATGAGGCTCGGGTATGGAAACTCTTAAACTCAGGAAGTCGGGTCTATCGGAAAACGTAACTGACAGGTATGTTTATGACATCGGGATGCCTCCACTGCCCACTCACTACAATCATCCTCTTTTTCCATCCTTTATTGGAGCTCGGGACGTTGTCACACAATTTCCTCTTAACATACGAGGTTAGGTTGTACCGACCCCTATTATCTTTCTGTTCCTGAAGTTTATACGACAACAAAAGCTCAGCCAAACCTAAGCCTAGGTTCAATTCTTTGTTGATCAATAGGATCATGGCCAGGATCCTATAAAAATTGGGACCCACTTGAATTGGGGCCAGACCCAAAGTCGCCAAAACCAAGAGGAAGAAAGGGTGAATAGGAAATTTCAGTATAGCGAGGTGGAATGAGGAGATCAATATCTCCCCATCCTTCAGCCCCTCACCAATCCTAAAGTCTTTGTCCCGGGGATAATGCCTAACTTTACCCCTTCGGGAACCCCGAGGCTCTTAAGTTGAGCGTCTTTCCTATACTTGGCCGGGATCGGGTCAGTACAAAACTTCTCCTCTTCCTCACCACCCTCTACAACTCGACCCCCAACATCTTGACTAACTTCTAGTGGACTAGTTCTAGTGACTCGGTTAATCTCTAAGGATGGGGTACTTACTGAGGCTTTGGGATCGGTGATTGTCATATCAGTATCTGTCAATTACCGGTCACTAACCGACCTAGTGTCATCACTCCCCGACATATTTGAAGAAAGGTAGAAGAGGTGAGAAGAATGAGTTACAAATAGGTGAAGAAGATTCCAACAGTCCCCCAAGTATTTTCCCCGGCAAAACATTTGCAGAATCCGGTAATTGTACTAACAGGCGAGGATTGGGGCGGCCGATCAAACGCTCCTCAAACAGGGCTCAAAACACTCCGCACAATGGAATACTCAACCAAGATCACCGAGATTTGCAGAAGTTGATGAGACAAACTTGGAATTACACGAGTTTAGGTTTGCAAATAATGCTTGAAAAGATTGCAGAGAGAAATGGGAGAAGACAACGCAGACAGAAATTGAAGGCCGGTAAAGCAGTCCAAAAAATGGTGCAAGTATGGTCTATCGGAGTTATATAGGCGTGATGTTTCAACTACCCGGGCCAAGGCATCAGACCGATATGACCCGACCCATTTCACGCATACCTAGGCCGTCTCAACCACAAATTCAAAATCACAATTGATTGCGACGGTGGAAACATTAAATGCGACTCCGCATTATCAGGCACGCATCCCATGTACCAACTTCAAGGGCTTTTGATGGGCCTCATGATTCTTTCATTTAATGGGCCTATTAAAAAGCAGGCCCATAAACTAAAAGCGGGCCTATGTACATGAGAGTTTTCCAGGCCCATAAAAAAGCCTCATCCCGACCAGATCAATCCTAGAAAGGCCCGAGATGATGACCCGATCCCTGAGCCCACATTATAACCCGACCGACACGTCTGTGTTGTGGTCCGCCCCAAGACCCGACCACCAGGCCCATCCTATGGCCCTACCCGAAGAGCTTTCTAGAAGAAAACTCGAAAGTTCTAGAAGAGACTTGCGGCTCAAGATAGTGACGTAGTATAGGGACAAAATAGCTGACGTGTAAAGTAAGGATAGTATTCCAAAATAGAAAATGTTGCCTTAATGGGCCAAAGGCCCAGAGGGAAAATGTATATAATCCAATGAAGAGTAATGAGAAACCATTTTTTGTGTTGTGCAAATTTTGTATCTACAAAGTGTTAATTTAGTCAAAACGGGTATTTAGCAGTGTATGGAGAGTATTAAGATTGCATAGATCAAGAAAGAATGGAAAATTGGACTTGTAAAAACTTCTAGCCCAGAGTGACCTATGATTAAAGCATAGGCCCATCTACACTTAAAGCATAGGGACGGGTCTCCTATAAAACATACCCATGGCCAGTCTTCATTTCAAATTTTCATTTTTCCCTCGTTTTTCCACTAATCGACCCGATATTTGTTTCTACTATTTACTCATCATATTTATCATCATTCCTTGGTGGTATATCATCAGATTAGTTGGTGATTTTTCCGGATTCTCGTGAAGAACTCAAAAAGACTTCGAATCTCAATTTTGGGAAATTCATCGTTTTGCTCGATTCGGCGAGTTTTGTTCCATTATTTTTATTTCAAATGACTTATTTAACTATTATAAATTAGTATTGAAGAACGAGTCCGATAAAATCATGTTTTAATCCATTTTCCAAAAGTTGAGATTTTCAGCTTCGGATACAAATTGAATATCGGGTTTTTGAGATGAGGGCATATTTAATCATTGTATTAGATTCATTTAGATATAATTTTGAGTTTTATTCGTTGTCTGGAACATCTTTCACTTATTTTTTGTCAAAATCCTCTATTATAGGCATGGCACAGACAAAGCAAATGGCAAGACCAGTGGCCTAGGCCGCTGTTCCAACTGATCCACCAAAGAGACAGAGGTTGAGGTCACCTTCTCCCGCCTCTTCACTAGGTTTGCGCTGGAGAACGCTTGCCCCAAGGCAACGCTACATTAAGCCATCTTCCTCTCCAGAGGATGACAGACCAGAGCCGTCTACACAGGGCTGTCGGATTGATTTGAGATATGGCCAACTTATTATTTATCCAGTTGTTCCATGAGCACCATCGCCGCCTCATGTGCTTGAGCCGCAGGCTGAGTAAAGATGGATGAGGATACTGAAAGTATCATGGTGCTTAGAAGGAGGATCATATTTATGAGGTTGACCAGGGTTATGATGCCAATAAGCAGGATGACATGGTACCTGAGCCACAAGTGGAGGTTGAGCTAGGTGTTTTGACCACTTTTCTACATGTACCTCAGATAGTTTCAGTTGCTGGTTTTCTAGCGTGGACGATTCGGAAGAAGTATCAGCAGGAGTACACCTTTTTTATAGCGGTGTTTGAGGGGATATAGTAAGTACCTGAGTGGAATATAGGCCGACTGAGGGCATACTGGTTATTACCCATTCTTGCCCCGGCCACCCCACATATCTGTGAGGACATGATCCGTGAATTCTGGTTTAATATGCAACACTATAGAATGGGGACGAGACTACAAATTGTGGTCATAGGTAGTGAGTTTGAGATTACACCCCAGTCCATTGCTGCTACTTGGGGTATTTTGGATGAGTGTTCGCTTGAGTTGCCTACTGAGTTCCAACTTATGCCAAAGATAATCCCGCTTCTTGTGGATCTTGTCATACTATAGACTGAGGGGGAATAGGCTGATACACGGATGAACTGCATAAAGAAGTCGAACTATCACCCGATGGTTTGGTTTTGGGATGTGATAGTTCGCTCACAGATTCTTCCCCACAACCATACTATAATGTGCAATGAGCCATTTCTAGCCCTCCACTTTGTTTTTGAGTTTAGGAGATGAATCTCTGTTCCACAGATCTTGTGGCAAGGCTTGTTTGTGCACTGCATTCATTTGCGTAAGGAGACCAAGGTGAAGTAGTGTATCTTCCATATCCGGTTTCCATCCTAGTGATCTGAATAGACGCAAGTGAGCTGAATAAGTTCAAGAATGTTTCCTCGTATTTAGTAGGGATGTGGTCAGGTGGCTGGAGCCGATTGCATGGCGATGATATTTTAGCACAGAGACCGAAGTTTGGTCCACTACCAGCTCAGGATGCCCAGACTAAGGCTGCAGGACAGGCTGCTACGGGTGAGGTTCCCTCACAGGAAAAGGATGGACAGGTTACGAAGGATGATATTGATATGCCATAGATGTCGGCCGCTAATGAGGATTTTGTTATGCCATAGGCCTGTCTGGATGGTACTGTCATACTATCTTAGGCACAGGTCATTGCTATTATTGCATAGATATAGGGGTTAGAGCAGCTGCTCACTCAGGAGAGACAAGCCCCTCGACGAGATCATAGGCAATTATACCATAGGATTGATGGCATGAGGTAGCACATGGGCATACACCTTTCACCCACCCCACCACCCTCAAATGATGAGGCATAGTTTTAGTTATAGTTTAGATTTTTACTTTGTTTTACTTATTTCACATTAGAGTTAAATCGTAAAGTGGATAGATCGTTTCACGTGACCGCTTTAACGATCATTCTCTAAATATTTTTGATATTTTGATCTTTTATACAATAACAGTTTTTGTGATCAGTTTTATCAAATCTGTCCTGAGATTTTTACGCTTACATTGATTTGTTGATATTTTGAGTTATTTCGAGCTTCTAAATCACACTATGAGGACATGTGTGTGTATAAGTTTGGGGGTGTGCGTGTTCACCACAGGTATATGAATTGATTATGAAAATGTCTCATTGAAAAAAAAAATTCAGGTCAAGCCAACGCTTGAAGCGTAGGCTATTACGAGGGAAGTCTTTGAATTTTAAAAATTTGACCCGTTTGTAGGTTGTTTTTGCCTGGTTTATATATGTACTTGTACTAGGTTTTATTTAGATGTATTTTTAGGTAATTTTAGGATTTAGTTAGAAGTTTTTAGTAGAGTCCTAGACCGAGTAGGAATTAGAATGCAATTACAATTCCAATATGGATTCTTATTTGTTTCCTTCTTCAAATCCTTTTTCTCTTTGAATATGAGATATCCATCTATAAATACACCCTTTCAAAAGACACAATTCATAATTCACAAGTGTTAAGAAAGATGGCAAGTTCCTCTTATTCTATTCCTTCTTGTCTTTCTTTGAATAATGTCGAGGGTGAGAGTGATTATGAGATTGAATCTATTCCTGAGGAATTGATTAAGGTCTTACCCGAAGATGGTGATATGGGAGAATAGATTAGAGAGGAGAGTGTGAATAAAGAAGCTATGAGCCACAGGTGAAAAAGAACCACACTGACCTCGTTTCTGATGTGACGGCTACAATTTGAAGTGGTGTTTTATCCGGAAAAACTAAGCCACATATTGACTACACCTGGGAGGAGAATCCTTAAGCAACCAGGATTGCTAAATTTAGAGCGCCTGGTAAGAGGAAAGGTGTATCTAGGTTTGGTTAGAAGATTCTATGCGAATATGAAGATTACAGGACCACCAGGGTTTGAGGGTATGAAGGCTCAACTGAGTAAGTGGAGTGCTCCTATATAAAAAAAGTAGTGTCAATGCGTGGAATGTCCGATACGTTTGAAGGAAAAATTGAAGGAGTACCCTGTTGTATGGCCACATACAGATAAACAAATGGTTACAAATTTGTGTGTCATGATAGATCAGGGATATAGGAGTTGAGTAAATTTGGTCGTTGAAATCAGATCTTTTATACTTGGATTGTGTCCTTACAACTCAAGTTCGATAAAATAATAGGACCAGTGAGAAGGAACACACGATTCTCAAAATGTTGTATGCCTTAACTCATGGGTATTGGTTGTGTATCTCGATGGTGATAATGGTTGATATGTCGATTGTCCGAGCGTTTATGCATAAAGGGATGTAGGGTGGAGATGCTTTTGAGTATTGTCTTCCATACCCGTTTCTGATATCGAAGATCATTGTACAACAATTGGGTGATAGGCTAGACGAGATGGATGCGGCATGTTGGACATTCCAGAAGCAATATCTGGAGGATAACTTTGTATGGCTGAAAAAATATGTAAATCTCCGGATATATTTGAAAAAAGCTTAAGAAAGATGAGAGATGGAGAGGATGAATCTAGAGTAGGACTAGGGTTTAGGTTTAGGATTAGGATTTTGTTTTATTTTGTTTTTAGAGATGATAGACCCTTAAGGCTATGTCTTTGCAATTTAAATTCATTGGGATGGTAGGCCCTTAAGCCCAAATCTTTGTTATTTATTTTAATAAAAAAAAATTCATTCCTTGAGCAATATGTTGATGATTTCTGGATATTTGTTATGAAATTTGTTTCCGTTGCTATGATATTGGGTATGTGTATTTTGTTATGCATATTTACAAGTGATCCAAATCAAGTTTGGGGGAGAAGCTTGAGTGCTTTATTGTGAAAGTCCGGAATCACGCTTCAAGGTGGTAATTGTATTCTTTCCTTTATATAATGAACCATGGGGACATGGTTTTTTTTAAGTTTGGGGGTGAGCGTATAGTGTATGAATGAAATTTTTTTCAAAAACATTGAACAATTAAAAATAAATAAAAAAATTTGGAATGAAATTCTTTTTTTTCATGCATCATTATTTTGAATTACGAGTTAATTGAGTTTATATTTACGATGCATGTGAAGTATATGTTGTGATATTCCCGTTCATGAGAAGTAATGATTAGATCGAGCTGAGTGAAAGTGATGTTGTTTTACATGGGTGAGTGAATTAGTTAAATTGAAACTGAAAAGGACAACCCTGACAAAAAAATACAAGCACACATTCACTATGGGAAAAATAGTGAATCTTTAACTATATAGTTGAAATAATTTTGCCACAATAAATAGGGAGAATGGGAGATGGTATGGTTGAAATGGAGTAAGTTGAAAATATATTTTAAATAAATAAAGATACAAAAAGTAGTTTTTCGATCAGAGTAACCGGGGTTTGGTATCACCAATACCATTGTTCGCGTAAAAAAGGGTGAAGACTAATGAGCATAAATCCCATAAAGAAACTCGGGCCCAGTTGGTTGGGATTAAAAATCCTCACTGGAAAGTCCTGAGTTTAGAAAGACAAAAAGGGATGGTAAGTGGAAAGATAGAAAGATTATTTTTTATGAAAACTAACAAAATTTGATCAATAAAGTAGGAGAAGAGGAATTGTAGTATGGTAGAATGTTCACATAAACAAGAGGGGTTATGTGGATTGGGAATAGAAAGTAACGAAGTCATTCACTTAAGTGGGAACCATTCATGACACAAAGCTCGAGATAGTTGTTGTTCAGTAGTGAGTGGGAATATTTGCATCTATTTTGTCTTATGCATTGTATTATGACTTAGTTGATGTGCATGTGAACTAACCCTCACGAGAGTTCACTCGTCCACAAGGGGTAATCTAGGGGTTTAAAAGGCTTGTTACACGTGCTAAGTGTAATCGTTGATCCTCACGAAAGCAAGGGATTACTGTAGATTAGTATAGGTTAGTTAGAATAAAAATCATCATAAGGTAGGTTTTTCTTAGGTCATTGCTAAGGGACTAACAATATTTAAGTTTAGGGGTGTGATTGGTGCTCAATATTGTCCATTTTAAGTCCCTATCTTGCATTTGTTATGTCCTTACATTCCATTATTTGATATTTTTATGTTGTTTGTGTGTTTAAGTAAGTTTCAGGAGCTTAATGAAGAAATAGAGCTAACATCGGTACATTAACCAAGTTCATGTTTGTTTCTATCCAAGAGGAGAGTGAAAGAGGTGTTTTCGAGGCAAAAATGGTCCCCGGAGGACAAAAACGGCATTTCCCAAAGCCGTCACTTCAAGGAAAAGGTATCGTGGGTGCAAGGCGGTCATTTTGGTGCAGTTACACAGAAAAGTGGTTTTCAGGAAAATCCTTACACCTAAGCCTACGCTTTCAAAATCAAAAAGTGGTTGGGAACTGCATATATACGCTTGAAGCTACGCTCCAGGCTACGCTTGTCCCTACGCTTGAAGTGTAGCAACGGTAGGAAATATGTAATTTTCTAGGAATTTTGCCTATTTTACCCCTGTTTGTGGCTGCGACTCCAGACCTCTATATACATGTATATACAAACATATATATGAGAACATAGGGTTTTTATTAGGTTTAGTGTGAAATTACCAAAAAGGACAACTATTATTGTAACACCCCGTGTTATTTTCCCTTTTTCTTAAAATTATTTCTTATTTATTTTCGGTTTTGACATCACTTGTTCATGATGTTTTGGTTATTCTTGGTATTTCTAGTGTAAAGTTTTCATTTTTTACGTTTCGGAGTTGGCGGGACGATGTTTACGCGAGTTCTTATTGTCAATTACGTGTTTCATTTTGACATTAACGTTAGTACTTCGACTGGGTGGCGACACGTTTTGTTTGCTCGACATTTAAGGCTCTGATATGGTTATTTCGAATTCTTTACATACCATAGTGTTGGTAGCTATTCGATGCGTTCGGGATGAAGCCTGCAATTTGGTTGTTGAATTTTATACCCCGGAATATTTATTCGTGCTTAAATTATTTAATGGGCGTCCCATGGATTTTCGGGATCGCGTGACTATGTTTGAAGGCTCCCGGTATATTTTTGGGATTTATTGGACATATATGTTATTAATGGAAAATTATATATATGTGGATGTTTATATATATATTTATTTTAGATAAATATATATGATATATTGATATATATAGATATATCTGTGTATTGGAGGAAGTCAGACCACATGACCATCTTCTTCTTCCTCACCACCTAGCTATTTTATTTCCCCTTCTTGTCGATGTGCCTTCCTTATCTACATCACCATGGCTCGAAAAGAGAGAGAAAGAGAGAGAGGTCAACTAAAGTGATAGAGAGAGATCGATCGAAGTGCAGGGGCAACGAGGCTTCTAGGCGTCGTTGGTGAGGAGCGACGGCGGGCTCAGCTAGTGGCGTCGGCGCGCGGGAGGCGCAAGGATGACGCACTGGTGGAGACCGCGGTACAGTTCACGCCAATAGTGGTGCGACGCAATGGGTTCGGCCGTATTCAGTTGGTTCGGTTCGATGGCTTCCGGACTTTCGTTTCGGCTGAAATTCGAAGGGTAGCTTCATCTCGGTGGTAGTTACGACATACTAAAATTTCGTATTTTTTCGTTGAGCGGTTTGTCAGCAAATCGTGTTTATAGGTTCGAATTTTTATTTGGGTTATTTTAACTTTGTTCAAATTTATTAACCTATTGTTAATGGGCTTCGTATATATCGTAAAGGTCGTTGAGCCCGACGTTTCAGTATATTCAAAATTTTATTCAGACAACTTTTGTTGGCGTGTCCCATATTCAGGCCCCGACACTATTCACAGTGGGTTCCATTTCGGCCAAAATTTATTTTAGGGGCAGAATTGAGCACATGGCTTGGACGACGTGTCGGTGTAGCTGGCTTGGTTCTGGGCGTTACGGACCTTACGGTTAGTCCGTGAACACGCGTCGAGAGGTAGGGGAAAATTCATTATCGGTACAGATGACTTTAGATTTGTTTGTGATATTTTTATTTAGTATGTCAATTGTATAAAATGAATTAGAAATCCTAGGATTAATTAACATGCTTGTAGGTTTATATATAGATATATAAGAGTAAAATATATATATATATATTTCATGTTATATGATTAGTGGGACCGTATATGTGAAAAGTCATGAACAATATATCTATATATATATAGGGTTATGTACGGTTTCATAAGGTGTTGAGATTATATCCTTGTCATTGGTCATCTCGTGAATGGTTAGCGTGTGTATCTGTTGACCCTTAGAGTAGGGTGTGTGGTTGTGTGTGTACCATGGGTGGTGTTGAGTCACATTGCATTCATATTGCATTCATGTGATTATATTTGATACGTAGATCATGATAGTATGACATGTGGATTTTGGAACAAGTTTATTATGTGATATTATTACCTGTGGATTGTGGAGCATGCTGATTATGAATATTGCGAAATAAATTATTATTTTTATAAAATACTCAACTGAAAATGGATAACGTGAAAATATGATTACATGTAGTAATTATTAAAGTATAATGGAATGTAAATTCTTATACTTGTGATTGTGTACTTTTATGCCCTTGGAAGGTTAAGTATATTAATGTAATGACCTCTTTGGTTACTTGAGTTTAATGATGGACTATAGAGTCGATTTTGAGTTGAGGCCTTCGAATGAGGCGGTTGAAGGTTTTATGATCGTGGTTGGTTGTGTGACCTCTTTAAAGAGTTGAGGTTAGGGATTGATTTTAGTGTCAATTGTGATTTGAGGCCTTAGAGATGGTGGGTGATGAGATTGTAAACTTAGTTGATTGTGTAGTATCAATGGTGAGATGAGGCCTTAGAAAAGGTGGGTGATGAGATTGTAAACCTAGTTGATTGCATTCCCCTTTGAGGAATGGTTTATCAACCGTATTTTGAGATTTTGGTTGAGTTAGAGTGTGTGACAATTGAACTTAGTTGTTTTCTTGGCAACGGCCATTTAGGACCCTTGGTGTCCTTAGTGATAGTGTTCATCCTAGGAGTTGTATTCACTCTTATTGGGCTGTCTGTCAAAAATGGCATTTTTCAAGTTTTAAAAACAAACTCATTCGTATTTAAAAAGGAAAAACCCGTTTTCGCCTACCCCCGTAGCCACGACATGTTTTCGTACTTGAAAAAGTGATCTTAGAATCTTCTTTAAATAGATTTTTAACTTTTAAAAGTCGGTGATGGCGACTGACGGAGACCAGGGCAAAGGCGGTCATTTTCATTGTGTAGATTCTTAAAAGAAAACCTACTTTTAATAATTCTCGTGATTCTGAGATTTCGAGGCTTCTTTCTCAAGATCTCGAGCTATAGTGTTTTGAAATCTTTTTTCTTGTTTCACCTTTACTTTTGATTATTTCTAAGTCTCGGGTATGAGGCTTGTTGTTTAGTGCACACACGTAGTGTTGCCTTTCCTCTACTTTTGGTTTCTTTTGTCCAGGTGTTTTCCTTACACATTTGTGGTGTTTGTAACCTTGACATTGTTGTCTCGGTTATCCGTTGGTTAGCATTAGGACCTCTCTTCCCCTACTTTGTTTCTTAACCCTAATGTGGTTGGTCATGAGGGTAGTGTTCATGTACTCTTCGTGTTGTGATCTGGTTAGCTTTTCTCACCTATAGTAAGAGCATTGGTGATTTATTGATCGTATTGGCGATAGTATTATGAGATTCATATTGTGATATGATTGAGGTGATTCAGTCCTTGAGGTGTATATTTTCTCTATGAATAGAATTTATGGTTCGTATATATATATATATTATATATTGCTGATGAATATGTTAATATGCAAAGACGTGAGTGCATTCCCTCTTGTGTTTTCGGGGAGTGGGTTGTGAGCATTCCTTGGTACTAATTATGGATTTATATTCCTGTGGAGATTAGAAATGAGTGTGATTCTCCCTGGTTGGATTCTCTAGTTAGCGTTGTGAGCGCTTGGTGATTTGTTAGTTTGGACTTTGGTGTCATGTACTTAGTGCTTGTTTGGTAGACGGTGTGGTGTTGGTTTTTGGTTTTGGTTTGGTTGGAGTTGGGTTGGATGGAGTTCGTGTGGTTTTATTCTGAACTGAAACCATGTTTGGTGCAGATGGTTTTGGTGTGAGAAAAAGTGAAATTGAAAACCCAAACCATGTTTGGTAGAGAGTTGGTATGAGCTGAAATTCTGAAACCAATCATATTTGGTAACTTGAAATAGTTTGACATTTTATTTATTTAAAATAACATTTTTTAAATATATATGTTTTAAAAAATTAAATATATAAATGTTTAATTTTTTCGAAATGTTTAATTTTTCATAAATATTTAATTTTTTCGAAATATTTATAGATAAAATATTTTATATAAGATATTTCAAAAAAATAAAATATTTTGAAAAAATAAAAGATTTTAGTAAAAATACATATAATTTGTATATTGTTTAAAAAATAATAAATACATTTTTATTATATTTTATTTTTTCTAGAAATATTTGTTTTCCCGAAATATTTTATTTTTTATGAAATATATTTTTTTATTTGATTTTTTTGAAATATTTTATTTTTTCATAATTTTTTTTTTGAATTTATATATATATATATATATAATATTATAAATGAATTGGTTTGGGTTAAACAATGGTACAACAAATTGAATTGGTTTGGGTTAAAGAATAGTTTTGGTGTAAGAAAACCAACCCAACTCCAACCAAACCATCTCTTGAGATGGTGTGAAAAATGATGGATTTGGGTCCAATGGTTTGACACTATTCAAACACTATTTCTCCAACACCATGCTTGCCAAACATGCAGTGGTGCACAATTTTCAAACCAAACCCAAAAAAAGGGCACCACTCCCTCTACCAAACAAGCACTTAGTGTACGCTTATGTGAGTAGTGTAGACTACCGGCCTTGGATTGATAGGTACGAGGCATGGTGTTCTCTTGTGTCCGTACTACGTGTCTTGTATTTATTTGTTATATATATATGCATACATATATATAGGTATGCGTTTGCCACGTGATAGAGATTTGTCGCTAGCATTGTATTCTATGCTTTGTGACATATTGTGCTTCCCTGAGTTATGTGGGGTTATTTGGGTTATTACATTGTCGTGAGTGCCATGTGGGACGATGGACTGACCTAGGGTATATGCATGTACACGTATTGGTCTACTTGAATGGTCAGAGGATGTAATGGTTATGATTTTATTTCTCCTACAAGACTCGATGTGCTCACCCCGATGTGGTTTGCCTTGGTGGTTTACACCAATTTGTAGCAAATGTTTCTGTTATGGACAACATGTGGTAAAATAGTACATTTTCTTTGTTTTCCTCGTTACATGTTTGGAGTTGTGCAGGGTGATATGTTTACGGTTACAGCGTGACTGGATTGGGGACGATAGCTATCTACTATTTTTCTCATCATTTTGTTCCTTTACCCACGTTGTATGGGATTTCCATGTATTTCTCTTGCGAGCCTGTCTGTTGGCATATTCCCTTTCGATCTATCTTTTATTTTGGACATTTATTGTTTCGGGATGCCATTATACCTTTTTGGCATCGCCATGTGGCTTTATTAGTAATTTCCTTTAAGCATTTAGGACTTTGCTGATTTTAGAAGGGTTGTGTAGAGGTAGTGGTTTCTTTCCCCTACCTCGGCCCTAGTAGGATTGATGAATGTTGGGCTATGAGCCATTGTTAGTATCGAATTATTATTGGCAGGGTATTCTGTTGTGGTTTTGTTTCCAGGATATTCCATTTATAAATGGAACTCTGCCGGATTTTTGTTGGATTCCGTTGTTTTATTTCTACCATTCAATTGGGTATGGAATATATCATTTTCATCATTATTCCATATGTTTTAATGGTTAATGATATCTTAGTTGGTCGCTCATTGTATGTGTTAGTCACTAATTAATCCTAGAGGGGGGGGGGGGGGGGGGGGTGAATAGGGTGTTCAAAAATAATTCTAATTCTTTTTGAAAATGGAACACACTCTAATCAAAAATTAATTTCTCAATAAGCAAGTGGATGATTCAATTTAAACTTCTCTAATCATTAATTTCAAGATAACATAGCATACAAGATATTCAAGCAATTATAGCATGCAAATTAATCAAGTAAAGAGAAAGAGATAGAGAGATTGACACCGTGATTTTTTTGAGGTTCGGTAACTCCTACTCCTCAGCTCAAGAACCCCTTCTTCAGACTCCTCAGCTCAAAACACTTAAGCTCAAGTGTTTTTGGTGATTTTTGAATAGCTCTAGAAATATATTCTCAAAGTATATAATCAATGAATGATGTTTGGAGAATAAGAAAAGATACTAGAGGTTTTGATTTTCAAAGAAACTTGAAGAAAATCAACTTTTCAAAGCTTGGTTTCAATGACTTTTGTAGAGAAAATTTATGCAGAATTTTGAGAGCTTTTCTTTCACTTCTTTTTCTTTTGTTTTTCAATCTCTTAGTCTTCAATATACACATCTCATTCTATATATAGCATTGCATTAGGGTTAAGAGAATGAGTGATGAATTATTTGAGTCAAGAGTCGTTTGAAATCCATTAAACACAATCCACAAAACATGGAAAAAAATTTCTGAAAAACTACAGGATTTTGAGGAGCTTCTAGTCGACTACTTTGATCTTCTAGTCGACTACTTTGCTTCATCTAGCCGACTACTTCATGTAGTCTAGTCGACTCAAACTCATTTCAGTCGACTACTTTGATGTGGATGAAAACCATGTAGCTACTGATTGTTTTAGTCGACTACTAGAAAATACACATGGATATTCTAGTCGACTACAACATGAAAAATATTTAATAAAAATATTTTTCTTTCCATTTAAGTTCGGTAAAGCGTTTTTCATTCCATTTGAGTTCGGGTCATTTTATACTTGAGCTTATACGATAAAATCGACGCATAAAATTACCTTATTGCAATGATCGTTCCCCGACCTATCTACCCTGAGTCTTGAGTCTTCAACTTTCGCCTTTGCCGTTGAATTAATTTCTTTTCCATTTGCGCTTCAATTTCTTTCATTGCTTTTCGCTTTAAATCAAGCTTTCTTTCCGAGCTTGCTTTTCGAGTCGTTTACTTTCCGAGTTTGATTTCAGAGTCGTTCACCTGTCCTTTGCTGAAAATAAAAACTTGCTAATTCATTAGTATCAAACACTCTTCAATGGTTTGTTATCATCAATTTTGGAATTGTTTGCTGAAAGTAAATTTCAAAGCCAATAGTATGGATCACATTCCGGATTCCTCGAATGTCCCGGTTCGGGAGTCTTAGGAATTTAGGAGCCTGACAATTAGGATTTCCCTCGGCTTTTCTATAAATACAGAGCTACATATCAGAGTAAAGGGTTCGTTCATTGAGTCCTCTCATGTTTATATTCAAAATTGTTGTTGAGAAGGAGACCCATATTCAGACCTATAGATCCAGATAAGAAGGACATGGAGATCGATTCTACACCAAAGATGCAGTCTTCATCTTCCATGGCCAACTAACTCAGTATCTAGGATTTTTTAACCAAAACCCTAGCCAAATAATATAGATTTGATCTTGTTTTGAATTGTAACGAGGGGAAACTGTGAGCGTACTATGAGCTTGAACGAGGGGAAACATAAATAAGAGATTGTTTTTATACTTGATACAAAATTCTATATTTGTTCTAAATTCTTGTCTTAGATGGAATGAATATATTAGTTTACACAATTATGATAATTCACTATGAGCTTGAACTCGGATGCTTAATTCAAAATTTTTAACACAATGGTGGTAATAAAACTTGAAACCCTAAGTTCACATATGCCATGCCTTAGGAAATTGGGATAGACATGCTTTAGTTTTATTTTCATGCATTAGGAGTAGAGTAGAGTAATTTAATTGGAATGTATTAATCAGATCAGTCATGAGATGGGTTGTCGCGATTCGGTTGATGGTATTCCTTTTAGGGTAATATTTAGCTATTTGCGGTACGACCTGATTCACGGTTTACAAATCGCCCTCTTACAATTGTTACATTGATAGATCTATATTATGCGGTTAGTGATGGAGCGATGAAAACCCTAGTTTTCTCTCTCTCTTGAATCACAAACCAATTTACTTTGCTTTTTAGAATAATTTAGTAATTTAGATAATTTGGTCTTTGACCAACAAACAAAATAGATTTTCAAAGATAAAACTCATTGTTTTTGAATTATTAAAGTGAACAATCTTAGTCTTTGTGGGATCAATATCCCTTACTCAAGCCGTTATTATTCTACAAGTCATACGTGCGCTTGCGTAGGGTAAAACCTAACGTTGTCATAAGGGTGCATTCTTAACACATATTTTTAACACACCCCGACATGCGTCAATTCCACAATTATTACTTTGGTTCCTAAGGTGGATTGTCCTTCTGTAGTGTCTGATTACAGGCCAATTTCCTTATGAAACACTTTGTAGATATGTATTGCAAAGATTATTGCTAACGGAATTAAGCCTTGTTTGAAGCATTGTATTAGTTATAATCAGGGTGCTTTTATTCCTGATAGAAGCATCACTAATAAAATCTTTCTAGCTCAAGAGCTTTTGTAAGGTTATCATAGAGATGATGGCATTCCTAGAGTGGCTTTGAAGGTGGATTTAGCTAAGGCTTTTGACACAGTTTCATGGCAATTTCTAGAGGCAATGTTACAAGTTTTCCATTTCCCAGACGATTTGATCAAGTTGATTATGAGTTGTATGTCTTCTCCAAATTTTTCTATCAACATCAATGGAGCTTATAAGGGTTACTTTTAGAGTTCTAGAGGCATATGACAAGGAGATCCTCTTTCTCCTTACTTGTTTGTCTTAGATATGGAAGTTTTAACTGGCATGCTTGCTAGAGCTACTGAGGAATGCCATGATTTCACATTCCACTAGATATGTCATTATTTGAAGCTTACTAATCTTCTATTTACAGAGGATCTCTTGTTATTTGTTGGTGGGGATCTTGTCTCTACTAATTGTATTGCTGCTGTGTTGAGAAGGTTTAGTCAGGTTTCTCGTCTTCTTCCTATTAGTTCCAAGAGTACTATATTCCATGTTGGAGTTCCCTATGATGTCCTTGATCAGATTCAAGCTAGATTTCAGTTTCAATTGAGGGTTTTGCCTATGAAATATCTTGGTGTGCCTTTGATTACTACTAAGCATGGTCAATTTGATTGTGAATATCTTCTTCTATAGATTTCAAAAAGGATTTCAAGTTAGTCAAGCAAGATTTTATCTTTTGGATGTAGGCTGCAGCTTGTCAAGGCTGTCCTTTTCTTTACTCAGGTCTACTGGGCATCCGTTTTCATTCTTCCAAAATGAGTGCTTCATGATCTTACATCATTGTTGAGGAAATGTTTATGGTTAGGTAGTAAAATGACTAAGGGAATGTATAAAGTGGCTTGGAAGAGTGTATGTGCTCCTCTTGATGAAGGCGGTTTGGGCATTAAGGATTTAGAAGAATGGAATCTTAAAGCCATGGTTAAACATATTTGGAAGCTTTTACATTCTTCTACTTCTTCCATTTGGTCTTCTTGGGTGCATCAATATTTGATAAGGAATATGAATTTTTGGGAGATTAATGTTCCCCAGAAGTGCTCTTGGACATGGAAAAAGTTACTAAATATTAGTCCTCTAATTAGGCTTTCTTTCAAGTCTCTCATTGGTGATGGTAGATCAACATCTCTTTGGTATGAAAATTGGCACCCTCAAGGCCCTCTCCATTCATTATTTCCTACTTCAGTAATTAGTAATTCTGGTATTGGTTATAATGCTACAGTGATTAGGTTGATCAGCTCTTCTGTGTGGCATTTTCCTACTCTTAGCTCTCAGTATTGGTTGGATTTCAAAGCAGGATTTCCTCCTTCTTTTAAACTAGATCAAACAAAATGTGACAAGCTGATTTGTGTTCCCATCAATGGTTCCTTTACTATCAGTTCTGCATGAGACTTGCTTAGACAAAACTTTCCTAAATTTTCTTGGAAATCAGCTTTCTGATTTAAGCACTGTATCCCTAAGCTTTCATTTCATTCTTGGATTGTTCATTTGGACATGCTCCCTACTCTTCACTTTCTTCTTTGTATTGGTGTTGTCCAGCATGCATCTTGTGTGTTTTGTTCTCTTAGACATGAAGATAAAGACCAACTTTACTTCCAATGTGGTTTTACATCTAGAATTTTGTCTATGATTGTGCAAAAATGATTGTTTGAGTGGTTAGATGGTTCCTAGGATGATATAATCCAATGGATGTTTGATCATTTGAAAGGGAAGTCACTTCCAGTTTTGATTAGTAACATAGTTTTATGTGATACTGTTTATTCAATTTGGATTGAAAGAAATAACAGGATTTATTCTGGTGAGTTTGATACCATGGAACAACTTATGCATAAGGTGGTCTCTAGTGTGAGATACATTCTTTTTCCATTGTCTAAGTTCAATGATACTGCTGGTAATCAGGTTGTACTTCACAAATGGGATTTGCCAGAGTCTCTTCTACATTCTCAGTGACTGGTTAGGGCTTCTTTTTGTTGCTTTGATGATTGTTGGTTTCTGGTTTGTGATTGGTTTTATGGATCTCAGCATTGGTTTGGTTTTGGTGCCTTTGTTCAACCAAGGAAAGTGTTTAGTAGTGTTTTCATGCAGCTATGTTCTGGTTTCATCAAGCTCTTCTTGGTTTTGTTTGGTTTAATAGTCATTGGGTCTTCTACTATGTTGTTCAAAGTCCTTTTCTTTGGCTTTGTTATTTTAGGCACTTTGATTTTTTCTTTCTTTGGTGGCGTTTTAGCTTTCAAATAGCTACCTAGGGGTATGCCCCTAGAATCAAGAGTGTTCTCCCTCATTGCATAAGTTTAAATCAAGGTGCTTTTATTTTTGGTAGGAATATTTCTCATAACATTTTGCTTGCTTAAGAGCTTCATAAAGACTACCATTTGGAAGGAGGTGGTCCTAGATTTGCTATGAAAGTGGACCTTGCTAAAGCTTTTGACACTATATCCTGGTCTTTTCTTGAAGTTGCTTTAGTTGCTTTTTAATTTCCTCTATCCATTGTCAAGTTGATCATGAAGTGTATTTCAACTCCTAAATTTTCTTTCAACATGAATGGGGCTCTTAAAGTCTATTTCAAGAGTTCTAGAGGTATTAGGAAAGGAGATCCTTTGTCTCCATATTTGTTTGTTTTGGGTATGGAGGTGTTAACTGGTATGCTAGTAGTGGAAACTTCATCTTCTAATTTTACTCATCACCGGCAGTGCAAGCTTCAAAATATTACTAGTATTCTTTTTGCTTATGATTTGTTGTTGTTTGGCTATGGTGATCTGGGGTTAGCTCATTGTCTTATGATTGATTTGGAGAAATTCAGTGGGTTCTCAGGTTTAATTCCAACTCTTGCTAAAAGTTTGGTATTTTCTGCTGGTATTGACCCTATCACTTTATTTCAAAATCATTTCAGGCTAGGGTTCCAAGTATGTTATCTTCCAGTGAGATACCGGGGTGTTCCTTTGCTCTCTACCAAACCTAAAGGTTAAGACTGTGTCATGCTTCTTGATAAAACTATCTGCTAGGATCTCAAATTGGGCAAGAAAATTCCTTTCTTTTACTGGCAGGCTTCAATTGGTCAATTCAGTTCTTTCTTCTATCCAAGTGTATAGTTCTTCCACCTTTCTTCTTCCAAATTCTGTGCTTAAAGACCTCACCTCTTTACTCAGGAAATTCTAGTGGACATGATAAAAAATGTGTAAAGGAGGTTGTAAAGTAGCTTGGAGTATTGTGTGTCTTCCTTTCTCAGAAGGAGGTTTGGGTATTAAAGACCTTGAAGAGTGGAATGTTGCTGCAATGTTAAAACATGTCTAGAGTTTAGCTCAATTGGACCCTTCTTCTATTTGGGTTAAATGGGTTCATTTGTATCTTATTAAAGGAAGGAACTATTGGGAGATTTCAATTCCAAGAAGGTGCACTTGGTCTTAGGAAAAGATCTGAAAGCTTAGACCTCATGCTAGAGCTACTACTAAATCTTTGATTAGAGATGGTAAAGGCACTTCTCTTTGGTATGATAACGGGCACCCTCATGGTCCCCTTATTGAAGTGTTTTCTCCTTCTGTTATTAGAACCTCAAGCATTGGTTTGAATACCACTGTTTGTAGGTTTATTAGTAATCATGGTTGGCATTTCCCTTCCCTAAATTCTCAAGCATGGATTAACTTTAAGAGAGATTTTGCTCCTTATTTCAGGCCTAATGTTAGGGTCAAGGATAGAATCATTTGGCTTCCAACAAAGGGTAAATTCACAATTCAGTCTACTTGGGATATGGTCAGATTTTCAAAAGATAAAGTAGCTTGGGCTGACATCATTTGGTTCACACATAGAACTCCCAAACATTCTTTTCTTTTATCGTTGGTTCATCTTAACAGGCTTAACACTTTATATTTCTTGCTTTCTATTGGTCTGGTAAATGATGCAACATGTGTTTTCTGCAAGTCTAGCATGGAGGATAGGGATCACCTATTTTTCTAATGTAGCTTCACTAAGAGATTGTGGAGAATCGTTATTAGCAAGAAGTTGCAGCCTTAGCCTGATGATTGCGATTCAATAATGTTATGGGCTGCTAATTCTTTGAAGGGTAAATCTCTAGCTACTATCCTCAATAAGCTTGCTTTTTCTGCCATAGTTTATGAGATTTTTCGTGAGAGGAATTGAAGGATTTTCAAAAATGAATTTTGCACTTTGGATGCGATGTTTGATAAGATTATTCAAGTGGTAAGGCTCAGGTTCTGTTATATTACTAACCTCAAGGAGTCCCAATTAAGTTTTACTACATGGTAGCTTCCTTCATCTATCTTCAATCATGCTTGATCAGTATTGATATTTGTTAAATATTAGTCATTTTGACCCCTTAACTCATTATTGTTATGTTCTTTCATTCTATTATTTAGTATTTTTATGATTTTCGCGTGTTAAAGCATGTTTCAGGAGCTTAATGAAGAAATGGAGCTAACTTCGGTGAATTAACTGAAGAGTGTGTTCTTTCTATCCAAAAGGAGAGTCAAAGAGACAATCCGAGACAAAAATGGCTCCTGGAGGGCAAAAATGGAATTATTAGAAGCCATTATCTTCAGCAAAAGGTATCATGGGTTCGAGACGGATGTTTTGGCGCATTCACGAAGAAAATTAATTTTCCATAAAAACCCTATGCTTGGGCCTACACTTGAAGCATAGCCTCTAAGTGTAAGTGCGACAACTTTGATGATTTCTACGTGATTTTTCCAATTTCACCCCGAGCTTAATTGAAAGACGTGCCCACGACTCCAGACCTCTGTATATATGTATATACACTTCTATTTAGGGTTTTGATGAGTTTTAAGAGTGAAAAGACTAAAAAGGGCCCATCTATTCCATTGCCTATATATACAAGACCATACATGAAAGTTAGGTCTGTGGAGTTGGAGAGTTTGGTGATACATTCATTCAAGAGGTTCATTCATTCAGATTTGTTGCTGCTGAGAGCCATATTCAAACTTTGAAATCCAAACAAGAAGACTATGAAAAACATTTCTATATCAACGATACAGTCACCTTCTACCATGGCAAACTAACTTGGTATCTAGGGTTTTCTAGCAAAACACTAGCCAAGTAATGTAGTACTTTTATTGTTTTTCACTGTAAACGAGGGAAAACTGTTATCATACTGTGATGATTGTAGTAGTTAAGAGACCATACTGATTTGCAATATAAATTCTATATTTGTTGTAAATTCTTATCTTAGATGGAATAAATATATTATTTTGCACAATTATGATTGTTCAATATGGGCTAGAACTCAGATGCTTAATCATGATTTTCTACACAATGGTGGTAATGAAACTTGAAACCCTAGGTTGACACAGGTCGTGCCTTGGCGATTTAATATAGACATGATTTAGTTTATTTTCATGCATTAGGAGTAGATTAGAGTAACATAATTGGCATGTACTAGTTAGGTCAATCATGAGATGGGTTGTCGCGATCCGGTTAATGGTACTCCTTTTTGGGGTAGTATTTAGCTATCTGCGATACGACCTGATTCATAGTTATGGATCGCCCTCTTACAGTTGAAACAATAATGAACTATATTATGCGGTTAGTGGTGGAGTGATGAAAACCCTAGTTTTCTCTCTCATCTAAATCACAACTAATTTACTTGCTTTTTAGATAATTATTAGTTAAAATAGATAATTTGGTCTTTGACAACCCAAAGCAAACAACTTTCAAAAATATAATTCAGTGTTTTTGAATTGTTAAAGTGAACAATCTCAGCCTCTGCAGGATTGATATACCTTACTCAAGCTACTTTGTTATTCTACAATTGATACGTGCGCTTGCGTAGGGTAAAACCTAGAGTCGTTAAGGTGTTATTTTTAACCATATATATTTGCACACCTAACGGTTACATCAAGTTTTAAGCGCCGTTGCCGGGGACTAAGCATTGTCCAATAGCTTTAGTAATTTATTTACATTGCATTATTGTAAATGTAGCTAAAGTGAGATTTTTGTGTGATTGATAGGTACTCTGAAAAGCGTGAAAGGGAAGATCAGAACTTCTAAAGTTACGTCTGAAACTGTTATGAGTTTTAGTTACCTAGATTTTTGCATATTAATTCTTGCTTTAATTTATGTAATTTAGAAGTACTTAAGTTAGATTAGATTTTATTTCAGAAAATTTCAAAAAACAAAAATTAAATATAGTTGTTTGAGTAGCGTATGACCAATAGACCGACCCCATTCAAATTTAAGTACTATGTTAGTCGAGTATGATCCTGAGATCGAAAAGACCCTCCATTTTTTATGTTGATCTATTAAAGAGCGTCATCATCAGCAAGAAGAAACAATGGGCGACCACAGACTCGCCTCGCTGAGGGCACCAGAGACATCATGGAAGGGATATTATGCACCTGATGCATGTGACTCCTATGTAGATTTTCCGGAAGAAGAAGGAGAAAAACAGTTCGAGATCAAGACAAACATGATCAATATGCTTCCAAAATTTTTAGGCCTTATAATAGAGGGCCCATACCAGCACATAAATGATTTTCTAGAAGTAGCCTCTACTGTTAGGTTAGACAATTTGCCGAAAAATAAATTGCGAGTGAGCTAATTCCCTTGGTCATTAAAAGACAGCTAAAAGATGGTACATCAAATTAGCAAAAGAAATAAAAATTGATTGGGAAGCCCTTAAGAGAGAATTCATTGAAAAACACTATCCAATTGGAAAAACCTCAAAAGCACAAGATGCAATCAAAAGTTTTAGGCAATTGCCTAGCGAACATTTTCATGATGCATGGGAAAGTTATAATGAAATTTTGTATAAATGCCCCCATCATAGGTTTTCTGACCAAGATATTGCTAAACATTTCTACATGGGACTTGGTGAAACTCATAAGACCTTGGTAAACGCGGCTACGCAGGGTCAGTTTACTTTAAAGCCAGCTAAAGAACTTTTGGATATATTTGATAATATCAGTGAAACACAGTCCAATACCAATCTGATTTGAGGTCTAGAGGTGGACAACAGGATAGGAGATCCAAAACATCTTATGTTTTGGATCATGATTATCTGAGAGATACCATGGCATTGTTTGGAGAGATATTGGAGAGAATAAATAAATACCACTAGCGAAATCATTTCCCTCCTAAAGAGACATATAAAGTCAAAGCTGAGTATTCCCAAATTGAGTGTCAGGAGATAATGGTTGCTGATGATAAAACATCGCGGAACTATTCCAATAATGCTCCTTTCACCAATTCATACACCTCTAATGCTAGAAATCACCCACTCCTGTCTTACTTATCCACCAATGTGGAAAATCCACCACCAAAATTCCAATAAGGGAAATCATACAATCAACTGCCAAAGTTCATAGAAACACAGTAGTCATACAACCAATAGTCGAGGTATACTTAAGGATAACAATCTTATAGCCAACAACCGAGGTTTCAATAGGGTCAGCAATCATTTAACTCCCAGCCGACAATCATGGCTAGAAATTCTCAGTCCAACTACCAACCAAGAACATCAAATAATTACCAAGCCCTCCAGCCATTCAATAACAACCAAGCCTTACATCCTTCCAATCAGTCACAAGCTCTACAACCAATCAATAATTCCCAAGAGCTTCAGCCACTCAATAACAATCAAGTTGTGCAACCCTATAACTACCAAGCCTAGCCAGCAAGAAGCCAAACTCCTCCACCCGGTTTCCAGAATAATTTGCTAGAGCAGGTCATAATGCACATTCATAACAAGTTAGGAATTCATACTCAATCTTTACCACAACTGCATATGCAAATGACCCAAATGGCTAGTGAGAGGAATGTGAGAGAGCTAGGAAAACTGCCAAGTCAGCCAAGAGTTAACCCTAAGTCACAACAATCATTGTAGCTTGGATCTTTTGCTAATGATCCTCATGAGTCGGTTCAAGAAATCATGACTCTGAGAAGTGGGAAGGAAGTGGAGAATCAAGTTAGGGCAGAGCTGAAGAAAGGTTGCCGAGAAGAAGGGAAACAGAACAAGAGAAAAAGAAGGAAGCTGAAGAAGAATAAAGGAAGGAAGCTGTAAGGAAAGAGGCTAAAAAAACACAGAAAGACCTACCATCGGTGGAGAAAAATGTTGATGAGACATTACTGAAAGAGCCAGAAATAACGTATTATGAGGAGGCAACGCCATTTCCTCAACATCTTAGAGAGCCGACAAAGTACGGAAAGATGAAAGAATCTGATATAGTAGATACATTCTGACAAATCAAGATCAATTTACTTCTTTTAGTTGTAATCGCCCAAATACCGCCTTATGCTAAGTTTTTCAAGGATCTTTGCATCCAGAAGTGGAAAAGTAGAGGAAAGAATCCAACAAAAATACTTTTGACTGAGCAAGTGAGTTCATTGCTGTTAAGCGATACTCCACCTAAGAGGAAAGATCCCGGTGCTCCCACTATTCCATGTGTCATTGGTGACCAGGAAATTGGTAGAGCCCTTCTTGATATAGGTGCAAGTATTAACTTACTTCCTTATTTAGTCTACTAACAGCTAGGGTTGGCTAAGCTCAGTCCCACATCAGTTGTACTGTAATTCGTCGATTAATCAATCAAATAGGCAAGAGGAGAACTTGAAGATGTCACTGTGCAAGTTGGAAAGTTTTATTTTCCGGTTGACTTTGCAGTCCTGGATACAGAACCTGTCCCTGACGTGAAAAAGCACATTCTAGTTATTGGGAAGACAGTTCTTAGCGACGGTGAATGCATGCATCAATTGCAGAACCAGAGCCAAGGATGTGACATTTGGCAATATGAAGGTCGAGATGAATGTGTCCGAAGGAAGTCACCACTTGCCTGAATATGGGGAATGTTTTCAAATTAATAAGTGCGATGAACTCGATGATATTATATCAAATTTTGTAACTCAAATCTTGGAGGGGGACGAGCTGGAGTCATTTATGACTCAAGAAAGGCTAAACAAGGAAGTTGCTGATTGGGAGGCATATTTGAAGCTGTAGAATGAAGAGCTGGTTGCAATGGCGACTGCATTATACACTCAACCATGGCAAGAGCCGATTTAACCACTTCCAATAGTTTCAAATATTCCACCAAGGAATTACCCGATGAGACTCATCCTGTAATTATATCTTCGAAATTGATAGAGAAATTTGAATTGAGTCTAGTCAAGGTTCTAAGTGAGAACAAAGAGGCAGTAGGATGGAGTGTTGCTTATTTGAAAAACATAGAACCCTCGATTTGCATGCATCGCATACACCTTGAGGAGGATACAAAGCAATCAAGAGAGATGTAGTGGAGGCTGAATCGCAATATGAAAGAGATGGTGATGAAAGAAGTGGTAAAATTGCTAGATGCGTGTATAATTTATCCCATCTCTGACAACACATGGGGAATTGATTTCATGGGACTATTTCTAAAAGTAGATAAGGAGTGTATACTTGTGGGGGTTAATTATGTTTTTAAATGGGTAGAAGCGATAGCCACCAAACATGTTAATCATGATGTGGTGGAAGAATTCATAAAATTGAACATTTTCTCACGATTTGGTATGCTGATAGTCCTGATTAGTGATGGTGGAAGCCATTTTGACAACCAATTTATTTCCACTTTATGCGAGAAGTACGATGTCACTCTAGTCAGTTAAGGGTTTTAAATCCTTTTCCCTTCTAATTCTACTACATCCATCTGTAAATACATCCATAGGGTGGACACAATTCACAATTCATAATTCTCAAGGAGTGAGCATTAGATTAGATATTCTTCTTCTATTCTTCTTTTAGTATTTCTATTTCGCGAAGGGTTAGTATACATACTGCTAATGAAGATTATTCTGACCCAGAGGAATTCATAAAAGGTACGGAACCATATATGGTTATGAAGGAGCTACGAGTCATAATGGAAGCCAAACCACACCAAAATTGTTTTTGCAGTGTCGGTTGCAATTTGAAAAGATATTTCATCCAGAGAGGATGAATCGAGTATTAGTTGTGCCAGGAAGGAAAATCCTTCGAGAATGAGGATTGAAGAGTTTAGAAAAACCGGCGGGTGAAAAGGTGTATCCGGGATTGGTTCAAAAATTCTATGAAAATATGACAATTTTGGAACCGCCAGGATTTGAGGTGATAAAGGCTAAAGTGACTCAGTGGAGGGCTCTTGTGGTGATTGGAAGAAGAATTATTATCGATGCATGGAATATACCAACTGGTACTCCGACAAAATTACAAGGAATATTGAAGGAACATCCTATAGTATGGCCACATAAGGATGAGGAAATGGTTCGAGAATCGTGTGCAGTATCATAGCTGAGAGATATGATGTGTGATAATTGGTGGTTGAAATCGGATCTGCTTTATTTGGATTATGTCGTTATGGCTCAACTTCGGCCTAATAATTGGACTAGTACAAGAGATCACACTATGCTTACAACTTTATATGCCCTAACTCATGGGTATGAAGTGTGTGTTCGAATACTGATTATGGCTGAGATGTCGTTTGCCCAAGCAATTGTGAGTAGAGAATGGGCGGGTGCCGATAAATTTAAATATTATCTTCCATACCCGTTTTTACTATAAAAAATCATTGTTGAGCAATTGGGTGATAGGAAGAAGGAATTGGGTGAGATGCGGTGGACAATTATATAAATATATTTGGAGGAAGATTTAGAGAAGTTGAAGAGATTGCAGATTATCGGATATGGTTTAAGAGTGCCGTGTCAAGTGATGAAGAGGAAGAGGCGGACTAGGATTTAGGTTTAGGATATTTAGGTTATTTTATTTCTAGTGATGGTAGACCCTTAAGGCCACGTCATTGTTTCTTTCATTTTATTTTAGGATTCTAGGCCCTTAAATCCAAATCAATTTTTCCTTTTCTTTTATTATGCTTGAAAAAATAAATAAATAAAAAAGAATATTTGATTCCTTGAAAATATGTGTTCATTTCTGGATATTTATGATGAAATTTCTTTTCCCTTGCTATGATTGGGTATTTGTGTTTTGTTGATGATATCTACAGGTGATCCAAATCAACTTTGGGAGAGGGGATTCATGGTTTGCTTTGGAATCCAGAATTGAGCTTCAAGGGTAACTGTATCTGTTCTCCTATTTTATTTTTCACCATGAGGACATGGTCTGATTTAAGTTTGGGGGTGACGGTATAGTATTACCAAGAATAAAGATTTTTGGTTCGGAAAAAAATTTTTGGAACAAATCTTTATTTTCATGCATGACTGTTTTGCATTACAATTCGATTGAGTTTATGTATATGACGCATGAGTAGTATGCAATGTGATTTTCCCATTCATGAGAGTAATGATTAGATCAAGTTAGTAAAGTGATGCGGTTTTACATGGGTGAGTGAATGAGTGAAATTGAAATTAAGAAAGACGACTTTGACCTATAAGCACAATTACACATTCACTATGAAAAATAGGATGATTTTTTAGTATGTATTTGATAAATAATTTTTCCATAATAAAAGGGGAGATGGGGAGATGTTTTGGTTGAAATGAATAAAATTGAAATTTTTTTGAGAAAATGAAATGCAAAAAGTACTTTTATCTGAGTAACCAGGCATTTGTATCATCAATATCACTGTTCTCATTTAATGGGGAGAAGACTGATGAGCATAAATCCCATGGAAGAAGCTCGGGCCCAGTTGGTTGGGACTAAAAATCCTCGCTGGAAAGTTCAGAAACTTAGAAAGACAAAAAGGGATGAAAAGTTGGAAAGTTACGTTTTGATGAAAAATGGCAAAGTTTGATTAATGAAGTAAGAGAGGAGAAACTAAAATATTGTAGTTGAATGTTCACAAAATCACGAAAGGTTATCTGGATTTTAAGTAGAAAGTAGCGAAATCATTCACTTTAGTGGGAACCATTTATGACACGAAGCTTGATATAATTATTGTTCGGTAGTGAGTGGGAGTATTTGCATCCATACTGTCTTTTGCATTGTATTATGACTTAATTAAATGTGTGTGAATTAATGAATGCGTAACTATAGAGAACTGAGATGTTTGTAGGTACCATCACTGGAAACCTTCACGAGACTTTACTTGTCCACTAGGGGTTTAAAAGGCTTATTACACGTGCTAAGTGTAATCGTCAACCCTCACGAAAGCAAGGGATTAGGTTAGAGTAGTTAGATTAATTGGAGTAAAAAGATCATAACAAGAAAAGTTTCCTAAGTTTATTGCCAAGGGACTAGCATATGTAAGTTTGGGGGTGTGATAGGTGTCAAATATTAGTCATTTTGACCCCTTAACTCACTATTGTTACATTCTTTCATTCCATTATTTGGTATTTTTATGTTGTCTGCGTGTTAAAGCATGCTTCAGGAGCTTAATGAAGAAATGGAGCTAACTTCGGTGAATTAACTAAAGAGTGTGTTCTTTCTATCCAAGAAGAGAGTCAAAGAGGCAGTCCGAGATGGGTTATCGCGATCCGGTTGATGGTACTTCTTTTTTGGGTCGTATTTAGCTATATGCGATACGACCTGATTCACAGTTATGGATCGCTCTCTTACAGTTGAAACAATAATGAACTATATTATGCGGTTAGTGGTGGAGTGATAAAAACCCTAGTTTTCTCTCTCATCTGAATCATAACAAATTTACTTGATTTTTAGATAATTATTAGTTAAAATAGATAATTTGGTCTTTGACCACCCAAAGCAAACAACTTTCAGAAATATAATTCAGTGTTTTTCAATAGTTAAAGTGAACAATCTCAGTCTCTGTGGGATTGATATCCATTACTCAAGCCACATAGTTATTCTACAATTGAGATGTGCGCTTGCGTAGGGTAAAACCTAGAGTCATTAAGGTGTTGTTTTAAGCACATATTTTCATACACCTGATGGTCACATCATGTATGGTAGTATAGTAGTATTCTTATGGTTTGTTGTGCACGTTTCTGTTGAGTTTTGGTCTCAGTTTCTACTGGTTCTTACTTTGGTTCCTACTGATGCTTATGGTCTTCCTATTCATGATCTGTTGTTAGGGTTTGGTTTATGCTGGTGGACTTTATTTCTTTATCATTCGATTTCTATGGTCTTGTCTTGGTTGGCTCTTATGGATGTGGTGTTGTTGTTTCAGTTAATGGATCCTATCATGCTGGTGTTTCATTCTAGATTGCTTGTCCTTTCATGTTGGTGTTTCATTCTAGTTTGATTGTGCCGTTATGGAATGGCTTCAGTTGGTATAAGAGTTTGGCTTCTCAACAAGTTCTCTATTATTATTTTTTTCAGTGTTGTAGGAGCTTGTTTTTTATTTTCTTCCATGCTTATAAGCATAGTCATAGGGTTATTGCTTCTTGGTTTGTTTTTTTCATTTGGTGGATCTTTGGATTCCACTTATCTGATTTGTTGAGGTATGCCCATGTGCTTTTGTAAGGCTTTTTAGCCTCCTTTATTAATTTATTTACTCCTTACCTTTAAAAAAAAAAAAAACCCTAGTTCTCACACTGTGCGAATTAGGATTTCTGTTTCTGTCCACCATTTCTAACCTACCAAACCCTAGTTCTCACACTGTGCGAATTAGGGTTTTTATTTTTTTCCATCACTTCATATTTGCCAAACCCTAATTCTCACGCTTTGTACGAATTAGGGTATCTACTTCTGTCCACCAATTCCAATATACAAAAACCCTAATTCTCACACTCTCTGCGAATTTGGGTTTGCATTTATTTATTTATTTATTTTAAATATCAGCTTTGTATTAATATATAAAATATAAAGGCCCAAGGCCTTACAATAATACTAGGGCATACCCTAGATTACAAACTTTGTGAAATCCAAATAACCACCGTAAGAATGAGGAAGCCAAGCTAGGCAACAACACAAAATAAAGAAACCTAAACAAGATAACATTAGAAAGATACATCCATTAGAAACATCCTGCTTAGCTTGAGAAACAATCATCAACAACCTCATGCAAACACCAAGGGAAGAACCAACAGCTGCATAACATGAATATGTCCCAATAATGAGCACTCAAGAAACAAAACACGAACCATCTAAACAACATAGCCCACAAGAAGCAAATATTAGGAATGAATCAGAGACTCATGCAATAACAGATGAAGGAAGATTTAACATCCTCAACAAGTCCCTATTAACACTGGAATCTTGAAAACCGGTAATGGGAGAAAGAGTAATCCTCAGTGCAGATATAATCTTAACTTGCATCTTCTCCTCAGTCTGAACTTTTGCTTGTAAAACTCTAGCATTCCTCTCTAACCAGATGATGTTGACTGTAGCAGAAAACAACAACTTAATCACCAGAGCAGAAAGAGACTTGTTCTTCAAGTTATTGATTACCCAAGTAAACATCAACTCCCAATCACCCTCAGGTCATCTTAAGCCACCCTTATCCTTCACATCATACCACATTCTTCTAGTAAAACTGCAACAAAAATAAAGATGGTCTCTATCCTCCATCATAGCATTGGATAAAACACAAGAAACTTGATCAATCATCCCAATCAGCAACAGAAAGTACTTGGTTTTGATCCTATTCAACACTACCAACCAAAGCAAAAAGGAATGTTCAGGAATAACATGTTTGAATAGTGAAGTTCCCTTTTGCAGGCAACTGATGTCCGTTGATCTGTACTAAAAATATGTGTTAAAAACGGCTCTTTATGACGGCTTAGGTTTTACCTATCGCAAGTGCACGAATCATTTTGCAATATAGTTCAGCTTGTGAAAGGTTATCGATCCCACAAAGACTAAGTCGTATTCTGAATTCTCATAAAATAATACGCTTAAATTGCTATAAAATTATGGTTTTTATTTGTGATTGATTAACTATTTAACTAATAAAACAAATAAAGATAGCTTAAGACAAGAACAATAGAAATAAAATCTAGGGTTTTCATACTCCACCACTAACCGCATAATATAATTCTCAAATCGCTCAATTGCAAGAGTGCGATCCATAACTCTGAATCAGGTCGTACCGCAAATAGCTAAATACGATCCCAAAAAGGATTACCATCAACCGGATTGCGACAACCCATCTCATGACTGACCTAACTAGTACATGCCAATTAAATTACTCTATTCTACTCGTAATGCACGAAAATAAACTAAAGCATGTTTATATTAAATCGCCAAGGCATGGCCTGTGTCAACCTAGGGTTTCAAATTTTATTACCACCATTGTGTAGAAAATCATAAGTTAAGCATCCGAGTTCCAGCCCATAGTGAATAACCATGATTGTGTAAGATAAATATATTCATTCAGTCTAAGACAAGAGTCAAAATAAATATATAAAATTGTATCAAGAATAAAAATAGTCTCTCATTTAATACAATCATTACAGTATGGTCACAGTTTCCCCTCGTTATAATTGAAAACAAATAAGAGCTACGTTACTTGGCTAGGGTTTTGCTAGAAAACATTAGATACCAAATTAGTTGCTCATGGTAGAAAGATACTGCATCGTTGATGTAGAATCGCCCTCCATGGTCGTCTTCTCCAAATCATTAGGTCTTGAATGGCTCCTCCCTTTGAATGATATGTAAATAGAAGCTCTAAAATAATGTCAATATAAGTCCCAAAATTGGGTGAAGAGGAGTCCCCTAGATCTATAGCAAAACTTGGTATTTATAGGCAAAGGTGAGGGAAACACTAACTTGGAGAATAAGATTACCCATTTTCGTAATTTCACACCAAACCAAGAAAAACTCAAATATTTGATGTATAATATGTGTATATTACATGTATAGAGGTTTTAGGGTCGAACTTAAAGTCATCCGGGTCAAAACAGATCAATCCAGGTCAAAATAGGATTTCAGTCCGAATCTGAAATTTCCAGGTTTTCCTGCAGGACACCTCTCACTGGTTTGATCATATCTGGAGCTACACACATTTGATGTAGGCAAGTAATATATCATTGCAAATATGCCTTCAAGATCTTGATGATAGGCTAAAGAAAAACCCCATTTAGACCTTGTTTGAGCAAGATATCAGCTCCCAAAGTTGACTGAAAGTTTGTGCTGAAAACACTGTATCATTCCGCACCTACCCTTCAAGCGTAGGTCCCCAAGCGTACCTCCAAGTGTAGGTACAAGTGTAGAAATGTGATTTCCAACCACTATTTGAAACTAGAAGCGTAGGTATTTTGTGGAAAATCGCTTTCTTTGTAAATGCACCAAAACGTCTGTCTCGAACCCACGATACTTTTTGCTAAAAATGTGACTTTTGAAAATGTCATTTTTGCCCTCCGGGAGTCAATTTTGTCTCGGACGACCTCTTTGATTCTCCTCTTGGATAGAAAGAACATACTCATTAGTTAATTCAATGAAGTTAGCTCTATTTCTTCATTAAACTCCTAAAACATGCCTTAACATGCAAATGCATCAAAAATACCAAATAATGGAATGAAAACACATAACAACAGTAAGATAGGGGCTGGAAATGGATATTTTTGAGCGCCAATCAGTAACCAAACCACCCTATCTTCGCTATAAGTAGAAGGAAACATACCAACAGGGATTTTCTCTTGTACCCAACTCATAGAAGAAGGACAATGCCATAATCCATCCTGAATAATACTACTCACTTTAGCTTGTCTTCCCGCCTCAGAAGCATCAATCCAATCTTCATTAACCCCTAAAAAAAGAGGTCCATCAGGCAACCAATTCTCAAACCACAATGAAGTAGATCTCCCAAATCCTCACTCTAATAAAGGTTCTCACCTTCTCCCTCATCATCAAAAGCTTCCTGAAAGTCCAAGAACAAACCTTAGGGATCTTCATATCCCAGAAACTAACAGTCTTAATCTCATGAATACTAATCTAAGTAACCCACATAGAATGCACTGAGGGATTACATATTTTCCATAGGTGCTTGAGCATGGATGAATCATTCCACTCAGCTGCATCCATAATACCCAAACCCCCTTCTTTATCAGGGCAACAAACAAACTCCCAAGCAACTTTGAAACCCCCCTTTGCCAAATCAGAACAAGACCATAAGAATCTTCTCATAATGCTATTAATATCGAACAACACCCCTTGAGGAAGAACAAACATAGATGCCCAATATATTTAACTCGAGAATTGGACAGATTTGATCAATTGAAGCCTCCCTCCAAAAGAAAGCCACTTAGCAGACCAACTATGTACTCCAGCAGTAATCTTATCCACTAGCACTGAACAAGCATGCTTCTTCAAGCTAGAAGTGTTAAAAGGTACACCAAGATATCTCACTTGCAAATCACCTAGCTGAAATTGAAGTAACTCTAGAATGGAAGAAACATGTCTCTCCTTTACCCCATCTAGAAACATCACACTTTTATATAGATTAGGCAATAACCCATACATCACACTGAATTGGTCAATAGCCTCCTTCAAACATCGAAGAACCCTAACTTTACTAGCCGAGAATAGGAACAAATCATATGCAAACATAAGGTTGCTAATCTGTTGCTCCCTGCATCTCCAATGGAAAGCAAACTCCTCTCTAGCAGTAATACCATGCAAAATGCCAGTCAAAACTTCCATTCCCATAACAAAAAGATAAGGGGATATAAAATCTCCTTATCTCAAGCCCCTCTCACTCTGAAAATACCCATGAAGCCTCCCATTAATGTTAATAGAGAACCTGGGAGAAGAAACACACACCATAATCTAGTGAATCATAGTTGCACGAACATTGAAAGCCTTTAACACAGAAAGCATAAAACCCCATGAAACAGTGTCATATGACTTCCTCAAATCCACCTTATGATACCCTCTAAAGAACTCTTGAGCAAGCAAAATGTTGTCAGATATATCCCTCCCAGGCATAAAAGCCCCTTGATTAGTGATAGCCCATCAGGATGGTTAAAAATATATGTTAAGAACACACCCTTAAGATGGCCTAGGTTTTACCTATCGCAAGCGCACAAGTCAATTGTAGTATAAAAACGGCTTGTGAAAGGGAATGTTGAACCCACAGAGACTTGGTTATTCACTTCAGCAGTTCAAAAATATTGAATTATAGTTGAAAAAGTGTTTGATTTTATTTTTAGAATTGTAACTAAATTAACTAAGAACATAAAGTAAATTGAAAGTTTGATCAAGAGAGAGAGAAAACTAGGGTTTTCATCATTCCACCATTAACCGCTAACATAGTTTCCAATTTGCACAATTGTACAAAGGGCGATCTATTCCCGTGAATTAGAACGTAACACAAATAGTCGAATATGTTCCCCAAAGGGATATCGTCAACCGGGTTTGCTACAACCCATCTTCAGACAAAGTGTATCTAATGCATGCTATTTACTTAACTCTAATCTACTCCTAATGCTTGAAATTAAATTAGAGCATGTCTATGATACCTCGCCAAGGCATGGCCTGTGTAAACCAAGGGTTCCGAGTGTTAAGAACTATTGTTGTAGAAAATCACAAGTTGTTTAGAATAATCATGATTGTGTAATAAAATATACTCATTCAATCTAAGATAAAATTTTATGAATAAATATATAATCTTGTATCAAGAATAAAACCGATCACTCATCTACAACAATCATTACGGTATAGTCACAACTTCCCCTTTGTTACAATTGCAAACAAATATGAAAACTACATTACTTGGCTAAGGTTTTGCTATAAAATCCTAGACACTGGTTTAGTTGCTCATGGTTGATGGAGACCGCATCGTTGATGTAGAATTGGCCACCATGGTCATCTTCTTCGGCACTCTAGGTCTTGTATGGTTTCTCCTTCGAATGAATCTCCAGAGATTGCTCTAAAAATTATATGAACGAAACTCTCTGAAATCTGTAGATGACCTCCCTATTTATAGACAAAAGCCGAAATAAACCCTAAGGTTGCCCTTTTTCGTCATTTAACGCCGAACAAAAAAAAACCTTTAACTCTGATGAATATTATGTGTATATCACGTGTATTGAGGTGTAGAAGTCACAACCGCCACAAGGGAACACAAGTTAGGATCAAAATTGGGATTTCATAGCTCCAATACGTAGGTTAACTACGCACGGCCAGTAGAGGCACTACTCATGGTGTGTACATATTGGTACAAGTGGCGCGTAGGCTTATCTATGTGGGACGCTTGGGCTAAAAATCATTAGGCGTAGGCTGATTGTAGAAATAGAACTTTCTTGCCACTTTTAGCCACTGGGAGCATAGACTGGGCGTAGAATTTTTCATGGAAAATACTTTTCTTGGGAATAGTGTCGTTTGAATCCCCTCGACTCCATTAGAATGATTCTTTTAGTTGCGGCTCAAAAAAATGACGTTTTTGTCCTCTGGGAGACACTTTTCTCTTTAAAACATCTCTTTAGCTCTCCTCTTTAATAGAAATGAGTACTTATTTAGTTAATTCACCAAAGTTAGCTATTTTTCTTCATTAAGCTCCTAAAACACACTTAAACACACAAATGACATAAAAATACTGTAATGCAAAAAATTAATGCGTGAAAACAAAGAATATATTTCAAAAACAATTTTCAATTTTTTTTCAAAATTATCATTCCAACACTATACCCTCTCCCCCAAACTTGAAATAAACCATGTCATCATGGTTTAAAATCCAAGAGAAAGAATACAATTACCCTTGAAGCGTGATTCTGGAATTACACAATAAAGCTCTCTTTATCCTCCCCCAAACTTAATTTCGATCACCTGTAGATATGCTCAACAAAACACACATACCCAATATCATAGCAAGGGAAAATAAATTTCATCATAAATATCTGAAAATCATCAATATATCCCACAAGGAATGAAATTATTATTTTTAAAAAAAGATTGTCATACCCACTTTCAAAATCGTTCCCCAATATAAACCACACTCCCCCAAACTTAAATGCTTATATGTCCTCATTGTGCGACTTTAGTGCTCGGTCAAACTCAAAAAATCACTCAATTTAATGCATACATCATCATAGTCTCGAAAAGTGAGAAATATAAACAATATGATCACAAAGATATGAAAATTTTTAATTTTTAAAACCTTAAATAGAAAGTACACTTGGATGTCGATTGTTTCGGTTGGAACATGGATCACCTATCAAAACAATCCACCAAACAATTCGACTCTAGTGCAAAAGTAATAAAAATACGCTACTACTACTACTAGTCCTCGTCCTCATCCTCATCGGACGATGATGGTAGCGTGGTTGGTGTAAATAAACCCAAATGATAAAACTGTCCCTTGAGCATGCCACACACTCTCCTCAGACCATATCGAAACTGTATCGCCTCCCTATGACGCATCTGCATAGCTATCACCGTAATCTTCTGGTCCACCTGCAACTCATTACGCAAAGATTGGACATCCTCTAGCAACTTCTGGGTCTGCTCTCTCCCATGTCGTACCTTGGCCACTAGTGTTGCCTAACCTCTATCATCGTATCAAACTGTGCCCTATTCATCGTGAATGGTGTGTCAGCAAGCTCCTGAGGCATCTCAACCGGTACCCCCTCATCTTGAGGTGGCATAGCATCATCGTGGCCAGCCTCGGGTTCAACATGCTCAACCAGAGGGATAGCCAAAGCAGGTACCATCGGCCTCCTCTGTAAGACTATATCCCCTGCTAGTCTCTTCTAAGTCTTGCTCCATATACTCGTCATGTACGTACCCCTCTCGAACTTGTTCCGGTCCACCTCTTTATCCAACTCAACCCAAGCATCTATCATAAGTCGCATAATCAATGTCAGGAATTGGATACAAAATGTACACCCCGTAACTGTGAGCTAAGACCGTAAGTCTTGGAAATGTTGGTAAAGGCCCTGGCATAAGATCTAGGGAATCGATACCCATCAGCGGAACTCGAAAGCATAATCTAAGACTAGAAACTGTCGTCATCGCTAAGTCTTGTGTCCTTGAGGGTTAACCTCAGACCTGAATATTGTGTCTAGAATCCATAACTTGGGATGATAATCAGACTTCTTGAACTATCTTTGCTAGACTAGGAAATGGCTCTAGTAGGGGCGGGAACTCTCCCTCCAACTAAGGTGGGAAAGTGTCTGGTATACCCCATGCCTCAACAATGGTTTCAGGTGTGATCTGGAATTTGATCCTCCTGACCTCGATCACTAACCGCATCCCTCTGCTATAGTGCTACATGTGCATCCAAAACTCCTCTATCATATTAGTATAGACAAAGGTTGATGTAGGAGTAAGGATCGACAGTAGTCGTCTCTCCCATAGATATCAGAGAGTCTAATTCGGCACTACCTCTATCCTCTCAAAGGTTATCACCGAATAAATCCGCTCCTGCTAAAACCCCTACTTCAGCACCCTCGTCAGCAACTCACCCACAACTGTCGTGATTGGCACCAACAAATAAGAAACTAACACCCTCGGCTCATTAGCCTGTGGCTCAGGCAGTGCTAGTGGTGGTGACACCGGTGGTGAAACATGTGGCGAAGCCACCGATGAAACAACATGGTCACTATTAGTGGCCTCTGATGACAGTGGTGACTCAGACGGCGGTATGTAATGCCTATGAGTCCTAATCAATGACCTCTATGTTGACTCTGGGTCAAGAGACCTCTATTTAGTCCATGAAGGACCCGCACCTCTTCTACGTGGTTTTCATCTTCATTTCTATTATCAAAATTTTCGGAAATAATAAGCGGATTGTTCTGGACACCGAATCAAACTCGAAATCACATCTAAATTAATCCAATATGATGTTTAAATAAAAAACATACAAATGTTTTTGAATTTCAACCCATTCTCTCAGCTGATAATCACAACTTTTGAGAAACGGATCAAAACATGTTTTCCACTGGATTTGTTAGTCGATATTAGTTTAGAATGATTAAAAAAAATAGAAATACAAAGATTGAAGAAAAACTCACTGAATTGAAAGATTTGATGATTTCTCCAAAAACTAGTTTTCAAGACTCTTTGAGTTCTTCACGAGAATCCGAACAATCAACGCACAGATTTGACCCAAGATTCGTAAGGAATTGTTCGAAATTGAATGAGGAGTGCATAAGTGGTGATTTGGAAGATTTTTGTGAAGAAATAAGAGAGCGGGAAGGAAATGAAGGCACGTTTTGAATATATACCCGCGAAGGATGATAAAGCAACTACGCGCGGCACGTAGATTCCCGATGTGGAATTATGTTCCAGCCTCAATTCTCCGTCATTTTTCATACTTCGTTCAACACAATTTCTCTCTTCATTTTCCGTATACCCCAATGAATGATTTACCATTATGATCATGACAAGGAGGACACTACGACTCGATCTTACGACTCAATCTAAATCTACGAACTACTATAAAAACTCTAATTTACAAAGTAGGTTCCAAAAATAATTTTTATCCCCTAATACCAATTTTTAACGTTGTTGGCGCGACATTGCCATTTCTTAGTAACCGGGATCATGCTCGTCTGTTTGATCAGAAAAATCAATCGTCTCCACAAAACACATAACTGGCTGAACGTCAAGATAGTGCTTAAGCTTCTAACCGTTCACCATAAACTTCTTTCATGTATCTGGATCAACAAGCTCTACAGCTCCATGGGTAAAAACCTTCGTAATCTGATACAGTCCATCTCATCTAGTTGAAGCTTACTAGGAAACAACTTTAATCTCGAATTAAACAGCCAAACCTTCTGGCCTTGCTCAAAGACTTTCTTTCGACTATGTTTGCCATGAAAAGCCTTCGTCCAAGCTTTGTAAATCCAAGAATTCTCATTAGCATTGTTTCTCAACTCCTCAAGCTCTGCGAGTTGGATTTTTCGCTGAACACCGGACTTATTTAAATTAAAATTCAACCTTTGAACTGCCCAATATGCTCGATGCTCTAGCTCAACAGGAAGGTGACATGCTTTACCATAAACCAAACAATATGGTGCCATACCTATCAGAGGCTTGTATGTAGTCCTATATGCCCACAGTGCATCATTTAACTTTTGAGGCCAATCTTTTAAATCAACTCGCACTATCTTCTCCAGAATATTCTTTACTTCCCTGTTAAAAACTTCCACTTGTCCACTCATCTGGGGTTGACATGCTGTACCAATCCTATGATTGACGTCGTATTGCCGACACAGACCACAAAGAAAATGGTTATCAAAGTGTCTTCCACCATCAATGATTATCACGCACGGTATACCAAATCTTGTAAAGATATTAGATTGCACCAACTCCACTACAGTCTCATGATCTGCATGTGTGGTAGCTACAGCCTCTACCCATTTTGACACATAGTCAACCCCCACAAGTATATACTTTTTTTTTCCTGCTTGCGGAAATGGTCCCATAAAATCTATCCCCCACACATTAAACAACTCAACAATTAAAATTGGGGTTAGAGGCTTTACAATATTCAAATGCATCTTTGAATATGGTTGGCCAATAAAACCCACTCTGCAGCACCTTATGGCCTATTTTCTGAGCTCCAAAATGCCCTCCACATTCCAGTGCGCGACAAAACTTCAAAATACTTTGCACCTCACTTTCAGGAACACATTTTATGATAATTTGATCCGAGGAATACTTTTACAGTAGTGAATTATCCCAGATATAAAATTTAACCTGGCTGAAGAATAGATCTCTTTCATTCTTAGACTAACCTTTTAGAATCTGACTCGTTGATTTATAATTTACAATATCAGCATACCACGGTATCTGCTCCACCACAGCCACACTGAACAGATGTTCATCCGGGAATGAATCCTTATGAGGTGTAGTTACCTTTGTAGTCTCCACAATGATTCTTGACAAATGATCAGCCACAACATTTTCGGAACCCTTTTTATCCTTAATCTCCAAGTTAAATTCTTGCAGCAACAAAATCCATCTTATCAGCCTTGGTTTGGAATGTTTCTTCATCATCAAATGCCTTAATGCCACATGATCTGAATAAACTACTCCATTGGTTCCCAATAAGTATGAATGAAACATATCCAAGGCGAACACAACCGCCAACAACTCCTCTATGGTTGTGTAGTTGATATGCAGATCATTCAGCGTCTTGCTAGCATAGTACAGAACATATGGTAGGTTATCCTTTATCTAACCTAATACCGCTCCTATAACATAGTTTGACGCATCATAAATTAGCTCAAATAGTAGAGACCAGTCCGATTGATGAATTTTTGGGGTTATTGAGAGTTGAGTACGTAGCACCTCAAAAGTATGAAGACACTCTTCATCAAAGACAAAGGTCACATCTTTAGCTAATAAGTTGCACAGCGGCCGGGCGATCTGAGTAAAATCTTTCATAAATCGTCTGTAGAACCTGGCATGGCAAAAGAAAGATCTTATCTGTTTAATAAATGTGGGAGGAGGCAATTTTGAAATCAATTCGACTTTCATGTTGTCTATCTAAATCCCCTTTTTTTTATATAATGTGGCCAAGTACTATTCCCTCTTGAACCATGAAATGGCTATTTTCCCAAATCATAATTAAATTCGTCTATTTGAATCTCTTAAGCACGAATGCTAGATGTTTTAAACAGTCTTCAAAGGTTGCCCCAAAAACTGAAAAAAATCATCCATGAACGCTTCAAGGAATTTCTCCACCATGTCAGAACATATTGACATCATATACTTCTGGAATGTAGCTGGCGCATTACAAAAACCAAAAGGCATTCCTTTGTATGGAAATGTACCATATGGGCAAGTGAAAGTGGTTTTTTCCTGATCGACTGGATCAGTCGCCACCTGATTGTAACCGGAATATCCATCCAAGAAGTAGTAATAGCTTTGTCCGGCCAATCTCTATAGGATCCGATCAATAAATGGCAATGGAAAATGATCTTTCCTAGTATGAGAGTTGAGTTTCCTGTAATCAATGCACGCACGCCACCCTGTGGTCGTGCGCTGTGGAATCAACTCACCCTTCGAGTTAGGTACAACTGTGATGCCTGATTTCTTTGGCACCACCTGAGTAGGACTCACCCATGTACTGTCGGGTATGGGGTAAATAATACCCGCATCTAGCAATTTTACCACCTCTTTCATCACCACGTCCTTCATATTCGGATTTAATCTTCGTTGTATTTCCCTTAACGGTTTTGCGTCATCCTCTAAATGTATGCAATGCATGCAAATTGAGGGATCTATGCCTTTCATATCAGTAATGCTCCATCCTATTACCTCTTTATTATCATTTAAGACCTTGACCAGACTCGATTCCTGTTCTTTTGTCAGCTTTGATGGTATGATTACAGGAAGAGTCTAATCTGGTCCTAGGAAGACATAGTTAAGCTTCTCAGGAAATTCCTTCAGCTCCAAGGTATGAGGAGTTATCAAGGACAGAACTGGTGGTGTATTAGAGATTATGGGGAATGGTTTAATCGTTGTTTTCCATGGTTGAGTGTATAACACAGTCTCTGTTGCAATAATATCCTCATAGTCCATCTTCATCTACTCATGCCAATCATCAGGTTCATCCTCTAACATGACTCCAATCATGAAAGATTCCAACACATCTTTCTCCAAGATTTGCTATGTAAATATTCTGTAATCTTATCAATCTCGTCACCCTCTTCAATTTGGAAGCAGTCTACCGACTCAGGAAATTGATGATTAGAATAAAAAACATTCATGCACACCTTCAGGTTTCCAAAGGAAAACTCCTTAGCCCCTGTTCTGCAGTTAATACACGCATTGGCCGTAGCCAAGAATGGTCACTCTAGAATCACAGGGATATGCTTCTTTGAATTATGGACATGTTCTGCATCAAGAATTATAAAATCCACTAGAAAGTAGAACTTGTCCACTTGAAGTATGACATCCTCAAGAATCCCTCTCGCTTACTTGATAGATCTATCAGTAAGTTGGAGCACTACCGAGGTGGGATTGAGCCCTCCCAACCCTATCTGTTGGTAAACTTAATAAGGAAGCAAGTTAACACTCGCACCTAGATCAAGAAGAGTTCTACCAATTTCCTGATCGCCAATGACGTAAGGAATAATGGGAGCATCAGGATCTTTTCTCTTCGATGGTGTCTTACTTAAAAGCAACAAACTCACTTGTTCAGTCAACAAAAGTTTCTTTGGGACGGCCCTTCTAGACATTTATTGCTTATTGTTTGCTCCAAAACGTAATCATCAACCAAATAGTAGGGCCGATAATATTCTTTGTATCCATAGGGTGCAGGCGTGCCATAAATGGTGACAGAGTTCAACAAGTTCAAAAGGAACGAGTTTTCATCTCTGTTGAACATATGGAATAGAATCAGGCAATTTGTGCAAGAGATAACTCAACTCACGTGAATGGGTTTTGATTGCCACAACAATGAGGACTTTTGGTAACCGAAATAAAAATAGGAAGAGTGATAGAAAATAATTAAAAGTACGGAACAAGGAATTTAAAGGAACTGAAAAGGGAGATTGCAAGAAAAATAAATATATTTAAAAGACGACGACAAGGAAAAATAAATTGAACAAAAAGATAAAGATTGCTAAACGCAATGAAAATACATGATTTTTGTGTTTGGTCGGGGACCCCTAAAACAAAGGTCTTCAATTTTATTTATACTAAAATAATGAAGTGCTGAACAAGAAATTGAAACCTAATCAAATCCTAATTCTAATTTAAATCAATATCCTAATCAGATATGATTTCATCCTAACTTATCTCTTCCTAAAGAAACTAAATCAAAACAAATCCTAACTCTATTAGAAATCTTCTAAAAATGGACTTTGGCTTTCTTGGTCGTTACTCTTCCTCTTAGCCCATTTCGGCTTCAAATCAGCATGCTCTAATTAATGCTTACCCGGTTTAATTAAATATCAGCATGCTGTCATTAAATCGGCAAGCTGCCATTTTGGCCACGTCATCAGTTCCTTTCCCAGCTTTGCTCATTTTGTGTGTAAACAATGCCCCCCAATTCCAACACCATTTTTGCTCAAAATTATGGGTTGCTGGAATTTTTCTTTAGCCCAAAATGATGCCAACACGTTTCTTTGCATAGACCTTTTCTATTTTCAAGTGGCCACTTTTCATTCTGACTACCATTTCCTTTATATTTCATGGACACTAAACTCTAGTACCACTTCCCCAAAACTCCCATTAAGTAACATTGTGACACCATATTTCTATAGATATATATATAGACTCATGTGCACATATATATATATTAGTATCCATATATATTCTACTGACACATCACTTTCTTCCTTTCATAAATAGAGCCCTCAATTTCCTTTGTTCCTTTATACTCAAAATTTAGCCTTACCATTTAGCCATAGCACGAAAGCTTGGCCACTTCCATAAAAGCTCTGAACCAAAGCTCCATGCTTACAACATCCTAGCCACTTTGTACACCCTTACCCATGGCTCCAAAATTGGACGAACACCATGAAAACTTTGAACCGAAACTTCATGCCCATAACCTTTGATCCTACCACGTCATCATCAACACACCCAAAAATGGAGCATTGTCTCAATCCTTTTGCTTCCGTCAATGATGTCTCTAGCCTTGGGCCAATCTTTGCCGATTTTACTCTCCGAAATCAGCAACAAACATCACCAAATTAGGAATAATGGGTGGAATGGATATCCCCAATTTTTTTAGCACCAGTTATGAACTTAAGAAATTCATGTCTCCCAAAATCCAACACCACTTTCGGTCCTACAGTATCCAATAAGCCGAGAAGATATTTTTAAATTCAAAGTATGCCGCAAATTGTCGTACCATTGATAGTGGACAATATTATCTGATCTTCCTTCCCCCCCCCCCCCCCCCCCCCGAGTCTGATGTGGACGTTAATAGCCAAAGTCAATCACCTGGAAAGAAAACTAATGAGTTAGTTTTGTTGTTTATTCGTTGAGGGCCAACAATATAGTGGCCTTTATTGGGTAAAAACCTAATCCGAACTTACCATAAATTATTTGACATCATTGATAGTGATTCAATGATCTCATACGAGACCGCAACACTCAAAATTTTAAACTCTTGCAGTGGGGAACAAATACGATTAGCCAAAATTAAACAATTGTGTGAAGTCATGTTAGCCGATCTTATTACCAGTTCCAATCGAAGAACGACACAATACCCATGAAGATTTTTCGCGGCAAGTGTTCTAGAAAGTTATCCCTTTTTTTAATTTCAATTGTATCAATTGAATTTATATTAAACGAAGTTTTATTCTCGACCAATTTGGATTCAACCACTTCATCATTATAAGCTAAGAAAACGTTGATGTCGACAACTTTAAATTTGGGATTGACAACTATAGTTCCAGTCATTTCAAATCTGGTATCCGCCGCTTCAATTTCGACCACTTCAAATTTAATATCGGCCACTATAGTAATGGCCAGATTGGTTGCATCGACAAGATTAGTTTCAGCCACTGGTGGTTTGGCCAGATTGGTTGTGTCGACTAAAATCTTTTCATTGTTTTGGTTCTCCTCAATCGGCTACCCTCATGTCTCGGATGATGGATTGGCCGACTTGAGGGCTTTGCATACATTTCGTTCTTAAGCGTTTGGATCATCTCGGACCAAGCTTGTGCCCCATGCTCATGATACGCTTCCTCCTTAGCATAATACGCTTGCATTTCATCATGATGTGCTTGCATTCATTGAACGATTTCCCTCAACTGTTATAGATTTTCACTAGAGATTTCACCAAAAATTGTCTGTAGTGGCATGTCATAATTTTCTTGACTACCTAATGGTGTTCCACCGAGCATGCCAAAATATGTTCACTGTCTTTGTATCACTTCCCAACCACTTGTTGAGATGCTACTTGGATTAGTTGGATATACTCTCAACCACATGTGATGGAACCATATCTGGCATGAAAATTCCAGTTAGAGATGAATGTTAGGGTTTTCAAAGCCGATTTTAGCGATTTGAAGGGAAAGGATGATGGGTTAGCAATCATCATAGGCTTGCATTAGGATTAACCCTAGCATTTATTGTTAGGGTTTCTCTTATATCTCCTTATCTTTATATCATTTATTGCTAGGGTTTGATCATTTAGGGTTATTCAAATATAGTGTGTGTTTCTTTGTGTTGCATTTATTAGGGTTTCCCCTAGCATTTATTGCTAGGGTTACCATTGAATGCACTTGTTTATTCTTCTTGGTCTTTGAAACCCTAGTTATTTTAGGGTTTTTTCTCAATTATTTTCTTCTCTTTATTCCATTAATCTTTCGGAAGGTATGGAACATAGACCTGATGTTACACAACTATTGTCAGAATTGAATGTAGTCGTGAAATCATTGGCTCATAAATAGTCTGATCGTAGTGCAGACCCTGTAGAGGTTTCACAGTAAAAAGGTGGGCCTGTTGAGGCTTCACAACAGAAAGGAATGGTTGATTCATCTCAATAAACCACTGGGATAGATAATATTTTGTGGGCCTCTTTGGTTAAGCCGATGGATGCTCCTAGATAAAAGTTGGTATATACCCCGCCATCCATGGTTGATGGTAGAGTGGTTGTTTCTCCTTCAGTATCTATTATAGATGCAGGTGCTAAGGAATGGTGAACATGCTTTGTTAGATATTTCCTTAACAAGAAACTCCCATTCAATGTAGTGAACTCTATTGCAACTAGGCTATGGGGGAGTGCAAGTTTGGAAATTGTTTATGGTTTAGATAAGGGCTTCTATTTCTTTAAATTTGCCACTGAACGTGAATGTGATGTTATTCTTGAAAATGGTCCATGGCATTTTGCCAATAACTTTCTTGTCTTGAAAAAATGGCATGTTGGGTTATCACTCAATAAAGAGTCTGTTTCTTTTTTACCACTATGGGCTAAAGTCTATAATTTGCCTATGTAGTGCTAGAATGTTGATGGTTTGGGAGTTCTTGCTAGTGCTCTTGGCAAACCTTTGCATATTGACCTTCTTGCTCAGAAAAAGCAAAGGCTATGTTTTGCAAGAGTGTGTAGAGGTTGAGGCTCAGAATGATCTCATTAATGATTTTGATGTTAAGCTCTCCTCTGAGGAAGTTGTTACTATAAGTGTTCAATATCAATGGAATCCTACGAATTGTAACCACTATTAAATTTATGGCCACTGGACTAAGGTATGTCCTAAAGCTGTAGTGGCTCAAAATGCTCAGAAAAAGGATAAAGCTCTAGCTACTGAATGACACGTAGTTGGTAAGAAGGTTAATGTTTCTACATAATTGGAGGCTGAGACCAATGCAAGAATTGAGAAGGTCCCTGTAGTATCTAGTGAGCATGATGTTACTGGTAAGGAGAATGGTGACAAGTCTATGGCTGATAGCTTGACTACTATTGCCCAATCTATTGTTCCAACTCCAGATGTTATTGACGGTAACGAGAACTGTCTTCTAAATGATAAAACTAATGTCTCTATGCCTTCCCTGGAATCCTTTCCAAAGGGTGGTACTTCTTCAAATAAATTTGCAGCTCTTCAGGATAATGATCAGGAGGTTAATTCTTTTGATTTGGGAAAATTTTCTATTGTTGATCATAGCAGTGATGGCGTTTCTTCTAGTAAGATTGTTACTCATGTTACTTATGAGACGTTTCCAGTTGACAGTGGGTTATGTTAGTCACTAATTTATCCTAGATGGGGGGGGGGGGGGGGGGTGAATAGGGTTTAAAAATAATTATCTAGTTCTTTTTAATTCTTACAATCAATCACTACAATTCTTTTTGATAGTTTGCAAAGTAAGTAATCAATGAGAGACTTAAATTTAATTTTAACAAGCTATATATCACAATATAAATTTAGCATGCAAGAACATAAAATAAGGAGATAGAGATAGAGATATTGACACCGTGATTTTTACGAGGTTCGGTAACTCCTACTCCTCGGCTTAAAGATTCCCCTTCCTTGAGACTTTTCCAATCCTCACACTATGGCTCTTCCTTCAATAGGTGGAATAGCAAAATCTTTACAAAAGAGCTAACTATCTCTTCACACAATCAAGAGAACAATTCTCCCTTGATACAATGGGCTTCACTCACACAATATCACAAATTTGTGTATGCAATCAATATATCACTCAAGAATCAAAAACACTCAAAACCCTAAGGTTTTTATGGATGATAGATCAATATAAGCTCAAGTGTTTTTAGGTGATATTTCAAGAACTCAAGATATATATATATTCTCAAAAGATATTTTCAAAGAAAGAATAAGCTAAGAGCTTGAGTTTAAATCTTTAAAATGATTTGACTGAAAAACAAGATTTATAACTTCTTGCTATCAAAATGATTTTCAGAGAATGCTAGAGAGAAAATAAGAGATGAATAATTTTTAGAAAATTTCTCACACAAGAACTATGTTCTTCAATCCATCTATTTCTTTATATAGTGAATCATTAGGGTTAGGAGAGTGTATCTCACCCTAGACATTTTGGAGAGTAGGATCTGAAAAGTAGCAAGCATAGCCATTAATTATTGGGCCAAAATATTGTTTAGAAATACTTTTCCTGAAAATCCTAAAGCATCCAAGCTTAGATTTAAAATATTTTCCCAAACGGCTATGGCCAGTCGACTGCCTCAAGAAGGCCAGTCGATTGCCTCATGAGTCAGTCGACTGCCTCAGGAAATCAAATAAATGTTTAGCTCTCTGGTTCATCCAGTCGGCTGGGCCCTAGGCCAGTCGACTAGGTGACTCCAAGAAGTTGTATCAAGGTCCGTTTGTGATCCGTTTTGAGTTTGTTTCTTTAATTACTTGATCTTATAAGACCAATCAACGCATAAGATACCTTGTTACAATATTCTCACCCCGACCTATCTACCCCAGGTCATGAGTCTTCAGCTTTCATCTTTCGTTGACCATTTTTTCCTTTTACGATTTCGCGTTTGAGGTACCTTGTCGCTTATCGCTTTTTCTGATGATGATCTTTCCGAATAAACCTCATGTACCTGTTGAAACACTTAGCTCAAAAACATATTAGTACCAAACATGGTTTTGAATGTTTTGTTAATATCAAAATAAGAGTTCTTATCTGAGATAGAATTTCAAACCCAACAGGTTATCTATAAGGGTTGATGTTGGCCTTGCAGATAAGGGAGTTTCTACAACAAATTTTGCTAAACCTCCCAAGCCTGGGGATAAAAGTAAATCTAAGGTTAGTGCTTCAAATGTCAAGACTAGAAGGGTTTTGGCCAATACTTCTCCGAAGGGAAGGGCTGGTGTTTGATTTGGTTTCACTATTCTCAAATGTTTTCTATGTTTAGTGGAATTTGGAATGTCAGGGGTCTAAATACCTCTGAAAGGCAAAGAGAAGTTAGATTAGTTGTCAAAAAATTTAATCTATCTTTGTTTGGTCTCATTGAGACTAGGGTTAAGAAGGATAATGCTTCTAGGGTTCTTAATTCTATGTTTGCTGGTTGGAAATATCTAGTTAATTATGACTTTGTTATCAATGGGAGAATTTGGGTTGTGTGGGATGACTCTAAGATCAAGGTGGTTCCTCTTTTTACTTAATTTCAGCTTATTTTATGTTCAATTAAAAGTGTCGATGGTAAATTTGACTGTATTGGAGGGTTTGTTTATGGTTTGGATAAGGTTATTGGATGAAGACAACTTTGGGCTGATATGAAGACCTATGCTAGTCATTATGCTCAATGTCCTTTGTTCTTTACTAGAGATTTTAATGCTCTGAGATATTTTTATGAGAGATATGGGGGCTCTACTGAATGGGATTATTCTATGAGAGAATTTGGTGATTCACTTGGTCCAATCATTCAAATTTCAGGAAGCTGGATAGAGTCCTTGTTAATGATAGTTGGAATACAAAATTTCCTTTATTTGAAGCTTTGTTTGAGCCCAGTATGAGTTCTGATCATGCTCTAATCTTAATAAAGCTGGATGCTATAATTTCTCAAAAAGGTACTCCTTTCGGATTTAACAATCACCTTATTACTCATCCTGACTTTATGAGAATTGTTGAACAAGTGTGGTCTACTCCTATCATTGGTTCTTTGATGTTTCAAGTGGTTTACAAGTTGAAAATGTTTAAGAGTGAATTAAAAACACTTAATAAGATTCACTATGGGGATTTTACTACAAAAACTGATGAAGCTAGGGAGCAGCTCAAGATTTTTCAAAGGTTAGTTAATGTTGATCCTGTAAATGATGCTTTGAAGTTGCAAGAGCGGCATTGTCTCAAAAGGTTTTCTCATTTAGCTCATGCTGAGGAATCCTTTTATAAGCAACAATCAAGGATTCAATGGCTTCATCTAGGGGATAAAAATACCTCTTTCTTTCATAAGGTGGCTAAAGCTAGAAGGAAGCACAACAACATCTTCTCTTTGAAAAACATTTCTGGTATCAGACTTGATCAGCCTGCTCAAATCACTGATGAAATTATTCATTTTTATGAAAATCTTTTGGATTCAGTTGGTTCTTCTAGCACTTCTTATTTCAGTAACTTTTTTCATACTCCTCTTTCAATGATCAGATTCATGCCTTAAATAGGCCTTTTACAAATGAGGAAATTAAAGCATCTATGTTCTCTCTAAAAGATGATAAGGCTCCAGGGAGATATGGATACAATGCCTTCTTTTTTAAACATACTTGGAGTATTATTGGGAATGATGTTATCAGGGCCATTCAATATTTCTTTCATTCAGGCAAGATGTTAACCGAGCTCAATTCTACCATCATCATATTGGTTCCTAAAGTGGATAATCCAATATTTGTTGCTGATTTTAGACCAATCTCCCTATGCTCTACCCTTTACGAATGTCTTTAAAAGGTTCTAGCTAATAGAATTAAAAGATGTTTTCTCCATTGTATTAGCCCAAATCAAGGGTCTTTTGTTTCTAGTAGAAACATTTCTCACATCATCTTGCTGACTTAGTAATTACTCAAGGATTATAGTGCTGATGAAGGTGATCTTAGAGTGGCTTTAAAGGTGGATCTCGCCAAAGCATTTGATATTATATCTTGTTCTTCCTTCAAGGGTTTTTTTCTGGTTTTCAAGTTCCCTCCTCATATCATTGATATGGTTATGCAATGTGTTTCCACTCATAGGTTCTCTATCAATATAAATGGGCCTATAAAGGGCTATTTCAAAAGTTCAAGGGGTATCTGTTAAGGGGATCCTTTGTCACCCTATCTCTTTATTCTTGGAATGGAGGTGCTCACTAGTATGATTTACAATGAGACAACTTCATCTAACTTTACTCATCACTGGCAATGCAAGAATCAGAATATCTCTAGCTTATTATTTGTTGATGATTTGTTTCTCTTTTCTGATGGTGATTTGGGCTCTGTACATTGTATTATGATAGCTTTGGAAGGATTTAGTGAGGCTTCTGGTTTGATTCCTAATCTATCTAAGAGTGTTGTTTTTTCTGTTGGTATTGATCCTTCTACTTTACATCTCATTCATGATAGATTGGGGTTTACAATGGGTCATCTTCCAGTAAAATATTTGGGTGTGCCACTTATATCTTCCAAGCTTAGAAGCCAAGATTGTGGTTTGCTTTTGCATAGAATTTCAGAAAGGGTCTCTAGTTGGTCCAGTAAGCTTCTTGATCGCAACCAAATATCATATATTTAAGGCTCCTAATTGTACATTATTATGTCTATGATTATCACTATATTGATACTTTTATGTGGTTTTTGTGTTTTATGATATTTCAGGCAATGTTATGTAAAATGAGTTTAATCCGGTGAATTAACTAGATCCGTGACTCAATATTGTTCGAGAGCCAAAATAATAAATAAAAGACCAAAAATAAGTCAAGGAAGCAATAGGAATAAAGAAGAATGAAGTTGAGAAGAGAAACGGAGCAAAGAAGTTGAAGAACAAAGAAACAAGGTGAAGAACTACCGAGTACTCGGTAGACCCTTCACCGAGTACTCGATCAAGTACGAAAGACCGCGCACTTGTGCGGATGACATAAATTTCACCCGAGGACTTTTGCACACTTGTGCTAGTTTTTGCGGATTTTGAAGATTACCGAGTACTCGATAGAGGCTTCATCGAGTACTCGGTAAGCCCAGATGCGGCCAGTTATTTCAGCGATTTGTATACAAGTCTGTGGGACCCATTTTTACCCAACTCAACATGGAATGATCTCTAGGCTATTTTGGATGCAATATTGACCATATATGAAGAAATTATATGTCATTCTTCAATATATATCACAAGATACGTTCCTGACTTAAGGATGAAGTAAACAGATTACCAAATAAAGACACCTCTTTTTCTATAAAAGAGAGGGGTCTTCCCTACAACAGGGAGAGTTCGAGAAGTCACAAAGAGGATTAATTAGAGTTTTTGTCTTGGTGTTATATTGGAGATTAGAGCAAAATATCAACCATGGAGGGTTCATCTACATCAACGATGAAGACGATCACTACCATGAACAACTAAACCAGTATCTAGGGTTTTTAACAAAACCCTAGCCAAGTAATGTAGACTCTTTCTTATTTTTATTGTATAAGGGGAAACTGAAGGACACGTATGTGATGATTGTGTAGATGAGTGATTACGTTCGATTTTATATAAGATTTTACGTTTATTCTATGTCTTGTCTTAGCTTTAATGAATGTTTTATCTTGCACAATCACGGTTATTCAATATGGGCTAGAACTCGGATGCTTAACTCATGATTTTCTACACAATAGTGATTATTAACATGTAATCTTGATTTAGACAGACCATGCTTGAAAGGGATAATTAGTGACGTGCTTTTAATTTATGTTAATAGGAGTAGTTTAGAATAGATGCACTTACTCTTTATGGTCACATAGAGATGGCTTGTGCTAATGATAGATGAATTGTTCCTTTTTTAGTATTAGAGTTTGCCAATGTTTGCGACCCTATATCTGATTCACATATGATGGACCGCCCTGGACAATTAAATGGTTAAGAGAATATATTACAAGGTTTGTGGTGGAGTTAGAAATACCCTAGATCTTTATTTCCATTAATTCATAATTTAAACCAATTATCTCTCATATTTATCTTTTATGTTTATTAGTTATAGAAAACAAAACAAAACAAACTATCCTTTATGATTTAGTTAGAAGTGATTACAAGAGAGTTGAAGAATCATTAGTCTATGTGGATTCGATATACCCTATCTCATTGATACTATACTATAATCGATTCGTGCAGTTGTGATATGGAAAACTAGGTCAACTATAAGAGTTTATCTGGACACACTATTATTATCATTATTATTTATTATCCCTTCCTAGTAGTCCTGAATCTATCGAGGTTTAGACACCGATCAAGTTTTTGGCGCCGTTGCCGGGGATTAAAATATTTTTTATACTCTTGAATAATTATTATACTAGATTATTGTATTTGCTTTATTTTTATTTTCTTCTTTTAAAAGACGAAACTTTGTGATTTTTCATAGGTACACTAAGATTAGCAGAAGGAACCCAAAAAGCGGTGATGATTGCTTGGCTGGACTGTTTGTGAGTTTTATCGTACTTTAAATTATTGCACAAGTCTTATCTTTAATTTTTTTATTTAATTTATCTTTTATTTTGTTTTATTTCTTTTTCTTTATATTTACTTAGTATATATATATAAAAACTAAAAATAAAAAAATGTATAACGCCTACACCAATTCGGCCGATATTTCATATTCTAATACATATAATTTGGGTTGGTTAGACGATCCCAGTTTTTCATATCACCAATCATACACGGGATGCCAATATTAAAGCTTAAATCAAGATCCACGATATTTCGATCAACCATCGAATTCTCAATTAGATGATCAAGGATTAGGTTTTTCATCATATAATCAAGACTATTACCCTCAACTACTAATAGATTCCAATATGAGGATTCAAATCAATATTTCCCCCAAGAGTCATTGAGTTTTGAAGATAAGGTTTTAGTGGCCCCTAGGAAATATTGAATCTAGCACTCGTGAGTGTGAGGAGTTATATATAAGGTAGATAATTCGTACTTACAATTAGATGATCAAGAATGTTATTCGTATGATTTAAATCAACCTCAATATGAAGATTTTGTTCCGAATCTAATTCCAAATCTACCTCCCCAATCAAACAATTTTGAAGATAGAGTTTTGACTGCCCTTAGCACGATAGAAGCCGAATCACAAGTACTCTACTCTCATACACAATATCTTTGTAAGTTAGAAACCCAAGTAGGGCAACTAGCTAGTGCTTTAAATAGAATACAAGAGGAACGACCACATCAAGCGGTAGTTAATACAATAGACAAAAGTATAGTTGAAATAGGATCCCTTAGTGATGAAAAGAAAGCTAGTCCATTCTATATAACTTATGAGGACGAGGAGGATGATTATAATCAAATAGAGGAACAATTCGAGGCAAATAATGAAACCTCGTGAGACGAGTCGAAACAAGAAAATGTGGGGAAAAATGAATTGGCTGAAGAAAAAGAAGACTTCACAAATATTGATTGGGAGAAACAAATACAATCTAACCTTGATGATATTGCGGCTATAGAAAAAGAACTATACGGTGAATCATGGCAAAAACCAATAGAATCGCTACCGATCACCTCGAATATACCAGGCAGTTCTTCTCAAATAGATTTATCAACGTCAGAATCCGAAGAACCTAAAAAGCCAATTGAGATAACATATGAATTGAGAGAACAATTTCCCCAATACCTTGAGGAGCAACTTGATGATAAACAAGGAAGGAAAGAATACTATGCAATTGAGGGGATTGATAAGGTAATGGAGGACACATTACGTCATTCATTAATGAAAATTTTGTTGGACACAAATACTTGATATGAGAAGAATATAGAGTATGATAAAGGAGTTAAAATATATGATGATTATTATTTGCTTGATGTCATGCTCATTATTAAATATCTGCAATGGACACCAATAAACAACTTGCTTCCGAAGCTTAGACCGAAATTTGGTGGATGTGTAGCAGAGAGGAAAGGTGTTGGATAGTACAATTTGATGCATTTTTTCCGAAGATGGTAAAGATTGGCACCGGTAATCTGGAATTGTATAATTAAATTTGAAGTTCTTTTTGTATGTTTTATGATTTCTTTTATTTTGAGGAATGTTTTTAGAATTTGTTTAATAATTTTGATGTTGTAGAAGTCTAGATAGATTTTTCAGTTTTTAAACTCTAAATTAATATTCGTTTATTAGGAAAATTTACACCCCTACGTTAACTCGGACATGGATATGATATAATATAAGTTTGGGGGGTGTACGGTTTTTCAAAATTATTTATCTAAACATATTTTAACATATAAATATATATTTATATTTTACTAATTTTATATATAATTACTTATGTATACTTTTATAATAAATATTTACTCTACTTTTTATTTAAAAATTAAAAATAATAAATTCTAAAAACATATAAGTATTTATGTAAACTAACTCTTACATATATTCTATGTAGAATTTTTTAAATACTAATTCAATATATATATATATATATACATATATATAATTTTAAAAAAATATAAAGAGTTTTGGAAAATATTTTGGTACAGGAACTACCGAGTAGTCGGTGGATCCTGGAAAACTTATATTTTTCTAATTTTTTAAAATAAATATATATAATTATGTATTTTAATTTTTATTTTAAAGATAGGACTTTGATTGATATAATATATAATAAAGAAAAGAGAATTGTATAAAAACTTTCCATAAATATGAAATCATTTTCAATTATGGACAATTTTCCATTAAATCCTCATTCCTTTTCAAAAATTTCCCATTTTTACAAATCCTATTCCAGATTTCTGAAGTAAAAGATACCATTGCTCTCTTATAATGGACTTGGTCTCACATCTATAAGTATAGGATCCCTCATTTATCCTAAAATTATAACTCATCACATTATTGAGAGAGAGATAGTAGTAGGATTACTTGTTTTCTTTAATCTATGGTTGTCCAAGGTGATGATTCATTTAGTGAATGGGGGATTACATGTGAGCATTCATTCTACACGGATTGGTATTCGGAGCCAGCCATAAAGGAGACGATAGCGAAGCTAGAACGATGAAGGTTGACCCCGTTAATCACTCTGGCGTTAGAGATCATATTTCCCGAAGTTGTGCGAGATTTTTATTGAAATATGCGGCTTGAGAGTACAACTAATGGTGAAATTCTTATCACCACGGTGCAAGGAGGCACAAGTAAAATTGAGATATCTCCTGAAGCAATCGCTATGGCATGGGGGATTTAACATGAAGAACATCTGAAGCTCGAAGGACAATTCCGACAATATCATGCGCAAAAACCTTCTTTTCCACAAATGGTTATGACAATTTGTCCTCATTATGAAACAAGTTGGTATGTTTGCAATATACCTAAGGCTGAGCTTGAACCTGAATTATGGTTTCTTCATACTTTATTAGCAAAGCAAGTTTACCCTTCGAATCTTAAAAATAAATGCGAGTATGAGGCAATGGGGACTCTTTATTTGTTTCAAACAAGACAATGGATACCTATTCCTTCGATTATCTATGAAAATATGGTGAATCATTGGAGATGGTTAGTTCCTTCTCGATCTGCATGGGCGAAGGATTGGATGTTACCTTACCCCTTATTAATTCAAGCCATGATCTCTAAACAATTGGGAGGTGATTTCACACCACCTATGGGCTCAAGGATTATGTATGTAAAAGAATATGATCATTGAAGGTTCATGGATTTATTTACTCATGAAGAGAAGAGTTGGTGGTGTGGTTATCAGCAATACTTGTTGCAAGAGGAAATATAAAGAGAAGAGGCTAATAAATGTGACTAGAATGGAATAGGAAAATTTGTAGGAATAAGGGAATGGATGTAGTAGTTTTATTATTTTTTTATTTCCCACCAAATCCGTTTAGGATCGGTTTTATCTTTTGTTTTTATTTTTATTTTTTGCAATTTTTTTTTTATAGAACTGTAAACCCTTAAGGCCAAATCATGTGTGCTTTTATTCAATAAAATTCTATTCCCTTGAATATATTGCTTTATATCCTATATTCCAATTGATCAATTATTATCTCTCTACTTGGGACAGATACGAGTACTGCAATGCAGAAGAACGGAATTACACTTCAAGGATGGTAACAATTTCTTCATTTATTTATTTGTTTAGACCATGAGGACATGGTCCAATTTAAGTTTTTTTTGGCGGGGGGGGGGGGGGGGGGGGGGGGATATTTAGTTATTTGCCAAAGTTTTTAATTCTTAAGGGAATTAGAAACATAAAAATTTTGAAATTGTTTAAAAATCTTATTAAATTCTTCATTTGAAATATATGATTGATGTTAAGTATGTGATGATTTGGGTACTTGTTATGACTAGAAAGGTATTATGTATGCAACTACCCCACTCATGAGTATGTAATAGTTTGAGTAAATTAAATTTTGAAGATGTGGTCTACATGAGTGAATAGATGAGTGAAATTGAAACTGAGAAGAATAGTTTTGACCTATAAACACATGCACATATTCTCTATGGGACAACTATTGACCTTTGAATATGTATTTGAAAAAAATTGATTTGTTTCAATGACAAGGGGAGAAGGGGAGTAGTAAAGAATAAAAAGAAGTAATATGGAGAAAAAGTTAAAATTTTATTTTGCAAAAAAAATGCAAAAAGTAGTTTTTCGATTTGATTAACCGGACATTGGTATCACCAATATCACTGTTCGTGTTCAAAGGGGAGAAAACTAATGAACATAAATCCCATGGAAGAAGCTCCAGCCCAGTTGGTTGGGACTAAAAATCCTCGCTGGAAAGTTCGGAGACTTAGAAAGACAAAAAAGGATAAAGTATAGTGAAGTATGTCATGGCAAAGATTGATCAACGAAGTAGAAAAAGGAATATTAGTCTACTATAGAGAATATTCACAAAAATACGGAAAACTATGTGGATCGGCTATAGAAATTAGCAAGTTTATTTCACTAATGTGGGGACCATTCTTTTAAGTTTAATTCATGATAATTGTTACTTCTAAGTGAGTAGGGATAACTTGTATGCATTTTACTCTGACGAAATTATGGCATTGCATAAATTAATGATTACTTAATCTCATAAGCATACAAGAATGAAGAATGAAAGAAGTTGTGGGTAGTATATTTAACCCTCACGAGACTTCACTCGTCCACTTGGTATTGTCGAGGGGTTTAAAAGGTTTATTACAGGTGCTAAGTATAATCGTACACCTTCACGAAAGAAAATGTTAGTTAGATAGTAAATTAGTTAGTTAGTTAGATAAAGAAGTAGTTAGATAGATGTTTAATTATTGTACTAAAAATACAATCATCACCAATTTTGATTTTTGAGTGATTGCTAAGGGACTAGCACTTCTCTCTTTTCCATGTAGACTCCAATTGGTGAAATCTGTTTTATTCTCAGTTCAAGTGTATTGGACTTCAATTTTTATTCTCCCCAAGGTTGTGCTGAAAGCTCTTACTGGTATGCTCAGAAAGTTTATCTGGACTGGATCCAAGATGTGTAGAGGAGGATGTAAGGTTGCTTGGACAACAGTTTGTCTTTCTTTCAATGAGGGAGGCCTGGGTATTAAAGAACTTGAAGAATGGAATGTTGTTGCAATGTTTAAGCATGTCTAGAGCTTGGTTCAGTTTGATTCTTCTTTTATTTGGGTTAATTAGGTGAAGTTATATCTAATTAAAGGAAGGAATGTTTTGGGTTACCAAAATAGTCCACACGGTTCTAAATGACCGTTTTGTTTCTCTCCAACCCCATATTATTTTTAAGTGGGACGGATTTCAGTCGGATCGTCCAATAAGTTGAATCGGTATATGTACTTCATTTCTTCACTATTATAAGACTCTTATGGGCAACAATACTGTAAAGCATACCAAAATAGTCCACGCGCTCCTAACCGGCCATTTCTTTCTTTCCAACAATCTTTTCTATCTAAGTGGGACGGATTTCACCCGTACCGACCTATAAGTAGAAGAATCGGTGTTTGTGCATCATTCCTTCACAATTATAAGACTCTTACGGACAACAATACTATAAAGCATACTAAAATAGTCCACACGGTTCTAAATGACCGTTTGGTTTCTCTCCAACCCCATATTCTTTTTAAGTGGGACGGATTTCACTCGAATCGTCCAATAAGTTGAATCGGTATATGTACTTCATTCCTTCTCTATTATAAGACTCTTATGGGCAACAATACTATAAAGCATACCAAAATAGTCCACGCGCTCCTAACCGGCCCTTTCTTTCTTTCCAACCATCTTTTCTATCTAAGTGGGACGGATTTCACCCGTATCGTCCTATAAGTAGAAGAATCGGTGTTTGTGCATCATTCCTTCACAATTATAAGACTCTTACGGACAACAATACTATAAAGCATACCAAAATAGTCCACACGGTCCTAAATGACCGTTTGGTTTCTCTCCAACCCCATATTATTTTTAAGTGGGACGGATTTCAGTCGGATCGTCCAATAAGTTGAATCGGTATATGTACTTCATTTCTTCACTATTATAAGACTCTTATGGGCAACAATACTATAAAGCATACCAAAATAGTCCACGCGCTCCTAACCGGCCATTTCTTTCTTTCCAACAATCTTTGCTATCTAAGTGGGACGGATTTCACCCGTACCGACCTATAAGTAGAAGAATCGGTGTTTGTGCATCATTCCTTCACAATTATAAGACTCTTACGGACAACAATACTATAAAGCATACTAAAATAGTCCACACGGTTCTAAATGACCGTTTGGTTTCTCTCCAACCCCATATTCTTTTTAAGTGGGACGGATTTCACTCGAATCGTCCAATAAGTTGAATCGGTATATGTACTTCATTCATTCTCTATTATAAGACTCTTATGGGCAACAATACTATAAAGCATACCAAAATAGTCCACGCGCTCCTAACCGGCCCTTTCTTTCTTTCCAACCATCTTTTCTATCTAAGTGGGACGGATTTCACCCGTATCGTCCTATAAGTAGAAGAATCGGTGTTTGTGCATCATTCCTTCACAATTATAAGACTCTTACGGACAACAATACTATAAAGCATACCAAAATAGTCCACACGGTCCTAAATGACCGTTTGGTTTCTCTCCAACCCCATATTCTTTTTAAGTGGGACGGATTTCACTCGAATCGTCCTATAACTTGAATCGGTATATGTACTTGATTTCTTCTGTATTACAAGACTCTTATGGGCAACAATACTATAAAGCATTCCAAAATAGTCCACGCGCTCCTGGCCGGCCGTTTCTTTCTTTCCAACCATATTTTCTATCTAAGGGGGACGGATTTCCCTTGTATCGTCCTATAAGTAGAAGAATCGGTGTTTGTGCATCATTCCTTCACAATTATAAGACTCTTACGGACAACAATACTATAAAGCATACCAAAATAGTCCACACGGTTCTAAATGACCGTTTGGTTTCTCTCCAACCCCATATTATTTTTAAGTGGGACGGATTTCAGTCGGATCGTCCAATAAGTTGAATCGGTATATGTACTTCATTTCTTCACTATTATAAGACTCTTATGGGCAACAATACTATAAAGCATACCAAAATAGTCCACGCGCTCCTAACCGGCCATTTCTTTCTTTCCAACAATCTTTGCTATCTAAGTGGGACGGATTTCACCCGTACCGACCTATAAGTAGAAGAATCGGTGTTTGTGCATCATTCCTTCACAATTATAAGACTCTTACGGACAACAATACTATAAAGCATACTAAAATAGTCCACACGGTTCTAAATGACCGTTTGGTTTCTCTCCAACCCCATATTCTTTTTAAGTGGGACGGATTTCACTCGAATCGTCCAATAAGTTGAATCGGTATATGTACTTCATTCATTCTCTATTATAAGACTCTTATGGGCAACAATACTATAAAGCATACCAAAATAGTCCACGCGCTCCTAACCGGCCCTTTCTTTCTTTCCAACCATCTTTTCTATCTAAGTGGGACGGATTTCACCCGTATCGTCCTATAAGTAGAAGAATCGGTGTTTGTGCATCATTCCTTCACAATTATAAGACTCTTACGGACAACAATACTATAAAGCATACCAAAATAGTCCACACGGTCCTAAATGACCGTTTGGTTTCTCTCCAACCCCATATTCTTTTTAAGTGGGACGGATTTCACTCGAATCGTCCAATAACTTGAATCGGTATATGTACTTGATTTCTTCTGTATTACAAGACTCTTATGGGCAACAATACTATAAAGCATTCCAAAATAGTCCACGCGCTCCTGGCCGGCCGTTTCTTTCTTTCCAACCATATTTTCTATCTAAGGGGGACGGATTTCCCTTGTATCGTCCTATAAGTAGAAGAATCGGTGTTTGTGCATCATTCCTTCACAATTATAAGACTCTTACGGACAACAATACTATAAAGCATACCAAAATAGTCCACACGGTTCTAAATGACCGTTTTGTTTCTCTCCAACCCCATATTATTTTTAAGTGGGACGGATTTCAGTCGGATCGTCCAATAAGTTGAATCGGTATATGTACTTCATTTCTTCACTATTATAAGACTCTTATGGGCAACAATACTGTAAAGCATACCAAAATAGTCCACGCGCTCCTAACCGGCCATTTCTTTCTTTCCAACAATCTTTTCTATCTAAGTGGGACGGATTTCACCCGTACCGACCTATAAGTAGAAGAATCGGTGTTTGTGCATCATTCCTTCACAATTATAAGACTCTTACGGACAACAATACTATAAAGCATACTAAAATAGTCCACACGGTTCTAAATGACCGTTTGGTTTCTCTCCAACCCCATATTCTTTTTAAGTGGGACGGATTTCACTCGAATCGTCCAATAAGTTGAATCGGTATATGTACTTCATTCCTTCTCTATTATAAGACTCTTATGGGCAACAATACTATAAAGCATACCAAAATAGTCCACGCGCTCCTAACCGGCCCTTTCTTTCTTTCCAACCATCTTTTCTATCTAAGTGGGACGGATTTCACCCGTATCGTCCTATAAGTAGAAGAATCGGTGTTTGTGCATCATTCCTTCACAATTATAAGACTCTTACGGACAACAATACTATAAAGCATACTAAAATAGTCCACACGGTTCTAAATGACCGTTTGGTTTCTCTCCAACCCCATATTCTTTTTAAGTGGGACGGATTTCACTCGAATCGTCCAATAAGTTGAATCGGTATATGTACTTCATTCCTTCTCTATTATAAGACTCTTATGGGCAACAATACTATAAAGCATACCAAAATAGTCCACGCGCTCCTAACCGGCCCTTTCTTTCTTTCCAACCATCTTTTCTATCTAAGTGGGACGGATTTCACCCGTATCGTCCTATAAGTAGAAGAATCGGTGTTTGTGCATCATTCCTTCACAATTATAAGACTCTTACGGACAACAATACTATAAAGCATACCAAAATAGTCCACACGGTCCTAAATGACCGTTTGGTTTCTCTCCAACCCCATATTCTTTTTAAGTGGGACGGATTTCACTCGAATCGTCCTATAACTTGAATCGGTATATGTACTTGATTTCTTCTGTATTACAAGACTCTTATGGGCAACAATACTATAAAGCATTCCAAAATAGTCCACGCGCTCCTGGCCGGCCGTTTCTTTCTTTCCAACCATATTTTCTATCTAAGTGGGACGGATTTCCCTTGTATCGTCCTATAAGTAGAAGAATCGGTGTTTGTGCATCATTCCTTCACAATTATAAGACTCTTACGGACAACAATACTATAAAGCATACCAAAATAGTCCACACGGTCCTAAATGACCGTTTGGTTTCTCTCCAACCCCATATTATTTTTAAGTGGGACGGATTTCAGTCGGATCGTCCAATAAGTTGAATCGGTATATGTACTTCATTTCTTCACTATTATAAGACTCTTATGGGCAACAATACTATAAAGCATACCAAAATAGTCCACGCGCTCCTAACCGGCCATTTCTTTCTTTCCAACAATCTTTGCTATCTAAGTGGGACGGATTTCACCCGTACCGACCTATAAGTAGAAGAATCGGTGTTTGTGCATCATTCCTTCACAATTATAAGACTCTTACGGACAACAATACTATAAAGCATACTAAAATAGTCCACACGGTTCTAAATGACCGTTTGGTTTCTCTCCAACCCCATATTCTTTTTAAGTGGGACGGATTTCACTCGAATCGTCCAATAAGTTGAATCGGTATATGTACTTCATTCCTTCTCTATTATAAGACTCTTATGGGCAACAATACTATAAAGCATACCACAATAGTCCACGCGCTCCTAACCGGCCCTTTCTTTCTTTCCAACCATCTTTTCTATCTAAGTGGGACGGATTTCACCCGTATCGTCCTATAAGTAGAAGAATCGGTGTTTGTGCATCATTCCTTCACAATTATAAGACTCTTACGGACAACAATACTATAAAGCATACCAAAATAGTCCACACGGTCCTAAATGACCGTTTGGTTTCTCTCCAACCCCATATTATTTTTAAGTGGGACGGATTTCAGTCGGATCGTCCAATAAGTTGAATCGGTATATGTACTTCATTTCTTCACTATTATAAGACTCTTATGGGCAACAATACTATAAAGCATACCAAAATAGTCCACGCGCTCCTAACCGGCCATTTCTTTCTTTCCAACAATCTTTGCTATCTAAGTGGGACGGATTTCACCCGTACCGACCTATAAGTAGAAGAATCGGTGTTTGTGCATCATTCCTTCACAATTATAAGACTCTTACGGACAACAATACTATAAAGCATACTAAAATAGTCCACACGGTTCTAAATGACCGTTTGGTTTCTCTCCAACCCCATATTCTTTTTAAGTGGGACGGATTTCACTCGAATCGTCCAATAAGTTGAATCGGTATATGTACTTCATTCCTTCTCTATTATAAGACTCTTATGGGCAACAATACTATAAAGCATACCACAATAGTCCACGCGCTCCTAACCGGCCCTTTCTTTCTTTCCAACCATCTTTTCTATCTAAGTGGGACGGATTTCACCCGTATCGTCCTATAAGTAGAAGAATCGGTGTTTGTGCATCATTCCTTCACAATTATAAGACTCTTACGGACAACAATACTATAAAGCATACCAAAATAGTCCACACGGTCCTAAATGACCGTTTGGTTTCTCTCCAACCCCATATTATTTTTAAGTGGGACGGATTTCAGTCGGATCGTCCAATAAGTTGAATCGGTATATGTACTTCATTTCTTCACTATTATAAGACTCTTATGGGCAACAATACTATAAAGCATACCAAAATAGTCCACGCGCTCCTAACCGGCCATTTCTTTCTTTCCAACAATCTTTTCTATCTAAGTGGGACGGATTTCACCCGTACCGACCTATAAGTAGAAGAATCAGTGTTTGTGCATCATTCCTTCACAATTATAAGACTCTTACGGACAACAATACTATAAAGCATACTAAAATAGTCCACACGGTTCTAAATGACCGTTTGGTTTCTCTCCAACCCCATATTCTTTTTAAGTGGGACGGATTTCACTCGAATCGTCCAATAAGTTGAATCGGTATATGTACTTCATTCCTTCTCTATTATAAGACTCTTATGGGCAACAATACTATAAAGCATACCACAATAGTCCACGCGCTCCTAACCGGCCCTTTCTTTCTTTCCAACCATCTTTTCTATCTAAGTGGGACGGATTTCACCCGTATCGTCCTATAAGTAGAAGAATCGGTGTTTGTGCATCATTCCTTCACAATTATAAGACTCTTACGGACAACAATACTATAAAGCAACTAAAATAGTCCACACGGTTCTAAATGACCGTTTGGTTTCTCTCCAACCCCATATTCTTTTTAAGTGGGACGGATTTCACTCGAATCGTCCAATAAGTTGAATCGGTATATGTACTTCATTCCTTCTCTATTATAAGACTCTTATGGGCAACAATACTATAAAGCATACCAAAATAGTCCACGCGCTCCTAACCGGCCCTTTCTTTCTTTCCAACCATCTTTTCTATCTAAGTGGGACGGATTTCACCCGTATCGTCCTATAAGTAGAAGAATCGGTGTTTGTGCATCATTCCTTCACAATTATAAGACTCTTACGGACAACAATACTATAAAGCATACCAAAATAGTCCACACGGTCCTAAATGACCGTTTGGTTTCTCTCCAACCCCATATTCTTTTTAAGTGGGACGGATTTCACTCGAATCGTCCAATAAGTTGAATCGGTATATGTACTTCATTCCTTCTCTATTATAAGACTCTTATGGGCAACAATACTATAAAGCATACCAAAATAGTCCACGCGCTCCTAACCGGCCATTTCTTTCTTTCCAACAATCTTTTCTATCTAAGTGGGACGGATTTCACCCGTACCGACCTATAAGTAGAAGAATCGGTGTTTGTGCATCATTCCTTCACAATTATAAGACTCTTACGGACAACAATACTATAAAGCATACTAAAATAGTCCACACGGTTCTAAATGACCGTTTGGTTTCTCTCCAACACCATATTCTTTTTAAGTGGGACGGATTTCACTCGAATCGTCCAATAAGTTGAATCGGTATATGTACTTCATTCCTTCTCTATTATAAGACTCTTATGGGCAACAATACTATAAAGCATACCAAAATAGTCCACGCGCTCCTAACCGGCCCTTTCTTTCTTTCCAACCATCTTTTCTATCTAAGTGGGACGGATTTCACCCGTATCGTCCTATAAGTAGAAGAATCGGTGTTTGTGCATCATTCCTTCACAATTATAAGACTCTTACGGACAACAATACTATAAAGCATACTAAAATAGTCCACACGGTTCTAAATGACCGTTTGGTTTCTCTCCAACCCCATATTCTTTTTAAGTGGGACGGATTTCACTCGAATCGTCCAATAAGTTGAATCGGTATATGTACTTCATTCCTTCTCTATTATAAGACTCTTATGGGCAACAATACTATAAAGCATACCAAAATAGTCCACGCGCTCCTAACCGGCCCTTTCTTTCTTTCCAACCATCTTTTCTATCTAAGTGGGACGGATTTCACCCGTATCGTCCTATAAGTAGAAGAATCGGTGTTTGTGCATCATTCCTTCACAATTATAAGACTCTTACGGACAACAATACTATAAAGCATACTAAAATAGTCCACACGGTTCTAAATGACCGTTTGGTTTCTCTCCAACCCCATATTCTTTTTAAGTGGGACGGATTTCACTCGAATCGTCCAATAAGTTGAATCGGTATATGTACTTCATTCCTTCTCTATTATAAGACTCTTATGGGCAACAATACTATAAAGCATACCAAAATAGTCCACGCGCTCCTAACCGGCCCTTTCTTTCTTTCCAACCATCTTTTCTATCTAAGTGGGACGGATTTCACCCGTATCGTCCTATAAGTAGAAGAATCGGTGTTTGTGCATCATTCCTTCACAATTATAAGACTCTTACGGACAACAATACTATAAAGCATACCAAAATAGTCCACACGGTCCTAAATGACCGTTTGGTTTCTCTCCAACCCCATATTCTTTTTAAGTGGGACGGATTTCACTCGAATCGTCCTATAACTTGAATCGGTATATGTACTTGATTTCTTCTGTATTACAAGACTCTTATGGGCAACAATACTATAAAGCATTCCAAAATAGTCCACGCGCTCCTGGCCGGCCGTTTCTTTCTTTCCAACCATATTTTCTATCTAAGTGGGACGGATTTCCCTTGTATCGTCCTATAAGTAGAAGAATCGGTGTTTGTGCATCATTCCTTCACAATTATAAGACTCTTACGGACAACAATACTATAAAGCATACCAAAATAGTCCACACGGTCCTAAATGACCGTTTGGTTTCTCTCCAACCCCATATTATTTTTAAGTGGGACGGATTTCAGTCGGATCGTCCAATAAGTTGAATCGGTATATGTACTTCATTTCTTCACTATTATAAGACTCTTATGGGCAACAATACTATAAAGCATACCAAAATAGTCCACGCGCTCCTAACCGGCCATTTCTTTCTTTCCAACAATCTTTGCTATCTAAGTGGGACGGATTTCACCCGTACCGACCTATAAGTAGAAGAATCGGTGTTTGTGCATCATTCCTTCACAATTATAAGACTCTTACGGACAACAATACTATAAAGCATACTAAAATAGTCCACACGGTTCTAAATGACCGTTTGGTTTCTCTCCAACCCCATATTCTTTTTAAGTGGGACGGATTTCACTCGAATCGTCCAATAAGTTGAATCGGTATATGTACTTCATTCCTTCTCTATTATAAGACTCTTATGGGCAACAATACTATAAAGCATACCACAATAGTCCACGCGCTCCTAACCGGCCCTTTCTTTCTTTCCAACCATCTTTTCTATCTAAGTGGGACGGATTTCACCCGTATCGTCCTATAAGTAGAAGAATCGGTGTTTGTGCATCATTCCTTCACAATTATAAGACTCTTACGGACAACAATACTATAAAGCATACCAAAATAGTCCACACGGTCCTAAATGACCGTTTGGTTTCTCTCCAACCCCATATTATTTTTAAGTGGGACGGATTTCAGTCGGATCGTCCAATAAGTTGAATCGGTATATGTACTTCATTTCTTCACTATTATAAGACTCTTATGGGCAACAATACTATAAAGCATACCAAAATAGTCCACGCGCTCCTAACCGGCCATTTCTTTCTTTCCAACAATCTTTGCTATCTAAGTGGGACGGATTTCACCCGTACCGACCTATAAGTAGAAGAATCGGTGTTTGTGCATCATTCCTTCACAATTATAAGACTCTTACGGACAACAATACTATAAAGCATACTAAAATAGTCCACACGGTTCTAAATGACCGTTTGGTTTCTCTCCAACCCCATATTCTTTTTAAGTGGGACGGATTTCACTCGAATCGTCCAATAAGTTGAATCGGTATATGTACTTCATTCCTTCTCTATTATAAGACTCTTATGGGCAACAATACTATAAAGCATACCACAATAGTCCACGCGCTCCTAACCGGCCCTTTCTTTCTTTCCAACCATCTTTTCTATCTAAGTGGGACGGATTTCACCCGTATCGTCCTATAAGTAGAAGAATCGGTGTTTGTGCATCATTCCTTCACAATTATAAGACTCTTACGGACAACAATACTATAAAGCATACCAAAATAGTCCACACGGTCCTAAATGACCGTTTGGTTTCTCTCCAACCCCATATTATTTTTAAGTGGGACGGATTTCAGTCGGATCGTCCAATAAGTTGAATCGGTATATGTACTTCATTTCTTCACTATTATAAGACTCTTATGGGCAACAATACTATAAAGCATACCAAAATAGTCCACGCGCTCCTAACCGGCCATTTCTTTCTTTCCAACAATCTTTTCTATCTAAGTGGGACGGATTTCACCCGTACCGACCTATAAGTAGAAGAATCAGTGTTTGTGCATCATTCCTTCACAATTATAAGACTCTTACGGACAACAATACTATAAAGCATACTAAAATAGTCCACACGGTTCTAAATGACCGTTTGGTTTCTCTCCAACCCCATATTCTTTTTAAGTGGGACGGATTTCACTCGAATCGTCCAATAAGTTGAATCGGTATATGTACTTCATTCCTTCTCTATTATAAGACTCTTATGGGCAACAATACTATAAAGCATACCACAATAGTCCACGCGCTCCTAACCGGCCCTTTCTTTCTTTCCAACCATCTTTTCTATCTAAGTGGGACGGATTTCACCCGTATCGTCCTATAAGTAGAAGAATCGGTGTTTGTGCATCATTCCTTCACAATTATAAGACTCTTACGGACAACAATACTATAAAGCAACTAAAATAGTCCACACGGTTCTAAATGACCGTTTGGTTTCTCTCCAACCCCATATTCTTTTTAAGTGGGACGGATTTCACTCGAATCGTCCAATAAGTTGAATCGGTATATGTACTTCATTCCTTCTCTATTATAAGACTCTTATGGGCAACAATACTATAAAGCATACCAAAATAGTCCACGCGCTCCTATCCGGCCCTTTCTTTCTTTCCAACCATCTTTTCTATCTAAGTGGGACGGATTTCACCCGTATCGTCCTATAAGTAGAAGAATCGGTGTTTGTGCATCATTCCTTCACAATTATAAGACTCTTACGGACAACAATACTATAAAGCATACCAAAATAGTCCACACGGTCCTAAATGACCGTTTGGTTTCTCTCCAACCCCATATTCTTTTTAAGTGGGACGGATTTCACTCGAATCGTCCAATAAGTTGAATCGGTATATGTACTTCATTCCTTCTCTATTATAAGACTCTTATGGGCAACAATACTATAAAGCATACCAAAATAGTCCACGAGCTCCTAACCGGCCATTTCTTTCTTTCCAACAATCTTTTCTATCTAAGTGGGACGGATTTCACCCGTACCGACCTATAAGTAGAAGAATCGGTGTTTGTGCATCATTCCTTCACAATTATAAGACTCTTACGGACAACAATACTATAAAGCATACTAAAATAGTCCACACGGTTCTAAATGACCGTTTGGTTTCTCTCCAACCCCATATTCTTTTTAAGTGGGACGGATTTCACTCGAATCGTCCAATAAGTTGAATCGGTATATGTACTTCATTCCTTCTCTATTATAAGACTCTTATGGGCAACAATACTATAAAGCATACCACAATAGTCCACGCGCTCCTAACCGGCCCTTTCTTTCTTTCCAACCATCTTTTCTATCTAAGTGGGACGGATTTCACCCGTATCGTCCTATAAGTAGAAGAATCGGTGTTTGTGCATCATTCCTTCACAATTATAAGACTCTTACGGACAACAATACTATAAAGCAACTAAAATAGTCCACACGGTTCTAAATGACCGTTTGGTTTCTCTCCAACCCCATATTCTTTTTAAGTGGGACGGATTTCACTCGAATCGTCCAATAAGTTGAATCGGTATATGTACTTCATTCCTTCTCTATTATAAGACTCTTATGGGCAACAATACTATAAAGCATACCAAAATAGTCCACGCGCTCCTAACCGGCCCTTTCTTTCTTTCCAACCATCTTTTCTATCTAAGTGGGACGGATTTCACCCGTATCGTCCTATAAGTAGAAGAATCGGTGTTTGTGCATCATTCCTTCACAATTATAAGACTCTTACGGACAACAATACTATAAAGCATACCAAAATAGTCCACACGGTCCTAAATGACCGTTTGGTTTCTCTCCAACCCCATATTCTTTTTAAGTGGGACGGATTTCACTCGAATCGTCCAATAAGTTGAATCGGTATATGTACTTCATTCCTTCTCTATTATAAGACTCTTATGGGCAACAATACTATAAAGCATACCAAAATAGTCCACGCGCTCCTAACCGGCCATTTCTTTCTTTCCAACAATCTTTTCTATCTAAGTGGGACGGATTTCACCCGTACCGACCTATAAGTAGAAGAATCGGTGTTTGTGCATCATTCCTTCACAATTATAAGACTCTTACGGACAACAATACTATAAAGCATACTAAAATAGTCCACACGGTTCTAAATGACCGTTTGGTTTCTCTCCAACACCATATTCTTTTTAAGTGGGACGGATTTCACTCGAATCGTCCAATAAGTTGAATCGGTATATGTACTTCATTCCTTCTCTATTATAAGACTCTTATGGGCAACAATACTATAAAGCATACCAAAATAGTCCACGCGCTCCTAACCGGCCCTTTCTTTCTTTCCAACCATCTTTTCTATCTAAGTGGGACGGATTTCACCCGTATCGTCCTATAAGTAGAAGAATCGGTGTTTGTGCATCATTCCTTCACAATTATAAGACTCTTACGGACAACAATACTATAAAGCATACTAAAATAGTCCACACGGTTCTAAATGACCGTTTGGTTTCTCTCCAACCCCATATTCTTTTTAAGTGGGACGGATTTCACTCGAATCGTCCAATAAGTTGAATCGGTATATGTACTTCATTCCTTCTCTATTATAAGACTCTTATGGGCAACAATACTATAAAGCATACCAAAATAGTCCACGCGCTCCTAACCGGCCCTTTCTTTCTTTCCAACCATCTTTTCTATCTAAGTGGGACGGATTTCACCCGTATCGTCCTATAAGTAGAAGAATCGGTGTTTGTGCATCATTCCTTCACAATTATAAGACTCTTACGGACAACAATACTATAAAGCATACCAAAATAGTCCACACGGTCCTAAATGACCGTTTGGTTTCTCTCCAACCCCATATTCTTTTTAAGTGGGACGGATTTCACTCGAATCGTCCTATAACTTGAATCGGTATATGTACTTGATTTCTTCTGTATTACAAGACTCTTATGGGCAACAATACTATAAAGCATTCCAAAATAGTCCACGCGCTCCTGGCCGGCCGTTTCTTTCTTTCCAACCATATTTTCTATCTAAGTGGGACGGATTTCCCTTGTATCGTCCTATAAGTAGAAGAATCGGTGTTTGTGCATCATTCCTTCACAATTATAAGACTCTTACGGACAACAATACTACAAAGCATACCAAAATAGTCCACACGGTCCTAAATGACCGTTTGGTTTCTCTCCAACCCCATATTATTTTTAAGTGGGACGGATTTCAGTCGGATCGTCCAATAAGTTGAATCGGTATATGTACTTCATTTCTTCACTATTATAAGACTCTTATGGGCAACAATACTATAAAGCATACCAAAATAGTCCACGCGCTCCTAACCGGCCATTTCTTTCTTTCCAACAATCTTTGCTATCTAAGTGGGACGGATTTCACCCGTACCGACCTATAAGTAGAAGAATCGGTGTTTGTGCATCATTCCTTCACAATTATAAGACTCTTACGGACAACAATACTATAAAGCATACTAAAATAGTCCACACGGTTCTAAATGACCGTTTGGTTTCTCTCCAACCCCATATTCTTTTTAAGTGGGACGGATTTCACTCGAATCGTCCAATAAGTTGAATCGGTATATGTACTTCATTCCTTCTCTATTATAAGACTCTTATGGGCAACAATACTATAAAGCATACCACAATAGTCCACGCGCTCCTAACCGGCCCTTTCTTTCTTTCCAACCATCTTTTCTATCTAAGTGGGACGGATTTCACCCGTATCGTCCTATAAGTAGAAGAATCGGTGTTTGTGCATCATTCCTTCACAATTATAAGACTCTTACGGACAACAATACTATAAAGCATACCAAAATAGTCCACACGGTCCTAAATGACCGTTTGGTTTCTCTCCAACCCCATATTATTTTTAAGTGGGACGGATTTCAGTCGGATCGTCCAATAAGTTGAATCGGTATATGTACTTCATTTCTTCACTATTATAAGACTCTTATGGGCAACAATACTATAAAGCATACCAAAATAGTCCACGCGCTCCTAACCGGCCATTTCTTTCTTTCCAACAATCTTTGCTATCTAAGTGGGACGGATTTCACCCGTACCGACCTATAAGTAGAAGAATCGGTGTTTGTGCATCATTCCTTCACAATTATAAGACTCTTACGGACAACAATACTATAAAGCATACTAAAATAGTCCACACGGTTCTAAATGACCGTTTGGTTTCTCTCCAACCCCATATTCTTTTTAAGTGGGACGGATTTCACTCGAATCGTCCAATAAGTTGAATCGGTATATGTACTTCATTCCTTCTCTATTATAAGACTCTTATGGGCAACAATACTATAAAGCATACCACAATAGTCCACGCGCTCCTAACCGGCCCTTTCTTTCTTTCCAACCATCTTTTCTATCTAAGTGGGACGGATTTCACCCGTATCGTCCTATAAGTAGAAGAATCGGTGTTTGTGCATCATTCCTTCACAATTATAAGACTCTTACGGACAACAATACTATAAAGCATACCAAAATAGTCCACACGGTCCTAAATGACCGTTTGGTTTCTCTCCAACCCCATATTCTTTTTAAGTGGGACGGATTTCACTCGAATCGTCCTATAACTTGAATCGGTATATGTACTTGATTTCTTCTGTATTACAAGACTCTTATGGGCAACAATACTATAAAGCATTCCAAAATAGTCCACGCGCTCCTGGCCGGCCGTTTCTTTCTTTCCAACCATATTTTCTATCTAAGTGGGACGGATTTCCCTTGTATCGTCCTATAAGTAGAAGAATCGGTGTTTGTGCATCATTCCTTCACAATTATAAGACTCTTACGGACAACAATACTACAAAGCATACCAAAATAGTCCACACGGTCCTAAATGACCGTTTGGTTTCTCTCCAACCCCATATTATTTTTAAGTGGGACGGATTTCAGTCGGATCGTCCAATAAGTTGAATCGGTATATGTACTTCATTTCTTCACTATTATAAGACTCTTATGGGCAACAATACTATAAAGCATACCAAAATAGTCCACGCGCTCCTAACCGGCCATTTCTTTCTTTCCAACAATCTTTGCTATCTAAGTGGGACGGATTTCACCCGTACCGACCTATAAGTAGAAGAATCGGTGTTTGTGCATCATTCCTTCACAATTATAAGACTCTTACGGACAACAATACTATAAAGCATACTAAAATAGTCCACACGGTTCTAAATGACCGTTTGGTTTCTCTCCAACCCCATATTCTTTTTAAGTGGGACGGATTTCACTCGAATCGTCCAATAAGTTGAATCGGTATATGTACTTCATTCCTTCTCTATTATAAGACTCTTATGGGCAACAATACTATAAAGCATACCACAATAGTCCACGCGCTCCTAACCGGCCCTTTCTTTCTTTCCAACCATCTTTTCTATCTAAGTGGGACGGATTTCACCCGTATCGTCCTATAAGTAGAAGAATCGGTGTTTGTGCATCATTCCTTCACAATTATAAGACTCTTACGGACAACAATACTATAAAGCATACCAAAATAGTCCACACGGTCCTAAATGACCGTTTGGTTTCTCTCCAACCCCATATTATTTTTAAGTGGGACGGATTTCAGTCGGATCGTCCAATAAGTTGAATCGGTATATGTACTTCATTTCTTCACTATTATAAGACTCTTATGGGCAACAATACTATAAAGCATACCAAAATAGTCCACGCGCTCCTAACCGGCCATTTCTTTCTTTCCAACAATCTTTGCTATCTAAGTGGGACGGATTTCACCCGTACCGACCTATAAGTAGAAGAATCGGTGTTTGTGCATCATTCCTTCACAATTATAAGACTCTTACGGACAACAATACTATAAAGCATACTAAAATAGTCCACACGGTTCTAAATGACCGTTTGGTTTCTCTCCAACCCCATATTCTTTTTAAGTGGGACGGATTTCACTCGAATCGTCCAATAAGTTGAATCGGTATATGTACTTCATTCCTTCTCTATTATAAGACTCTTATGGGCAACAATACTATAAAGCATACCACAATAGTCCACGCGCTCCTAACCGGCCCTTTCTTTCTTTCCAACCATCTTTTCTATCTAAGTGGGACGGATTTCACCCGTATCGTCCTATAAGTAGAAGAATCGGTGTTTGTGCATCATTCCTTCACAATTATAAGACTCTTACGGACAACAATACTATAAAGCATACCAAAATAGTCCACACGGTCCTAAATGACCGTTTGGTTTCTCTCCAACCCCATATTATTTTTAAGTGGGACGGATTTCAGTCGGATCGTCCAATAAGTTGAATCGGTATATGTACTTCATTTCTTCACTATTATAAGACTCTTATGGGCAACAATACTATAAAGCATACCAAAATAGTCCACGCGCTCCTAACCGGCCATTTCTTTCTTTCCAACAATCTTTTCTATCTAAGTGGGACGGATTTCACCCGTACCGACCTATAAGTAGAAGAATCAGTGTTTGTGCATCATTCCTTCACAATTATAAGACTCTTACGGACAACAATACTATAAAGCATACTAAAATAGTCCACACGGTTCTAAATGACCGTTTGGTTTCTCTCCAACCCCATATTCTTTTTAAGTGGGACGGATTTCACTCGAATCGTCCAATAAGTTGAATCGGTATATGAACTTCATTCCTTCTCTATTATAAGACTCTTATGGGCAACAATACTATAAAGCATTCCAAAATAGTCCACGCGCTCCTGGCCGGCCCTTTCTTTCTTTCCAACCATCTTTTCTATCTAAGTGGGACGGATTTCACCCGTATCGTCCTATAAGTAGAAGAATCGGTGTTTGTGCATCATTCCTTCACAATTATAAGACTCTTACGGACAACAATACAATAAAGCATACCAAAATAGTCCACACGGTCCTAAATGACCGTTTGGTTTCTCTCCAACCCCATATTCTTTTTAAGTGGGACGGATTTCACTCGAATCGTCCAATAAGTTGAATCGGTATATGTACTTCATTCCTTCTCTATTATAAGACTCTTATGGGCAACAATACTATAAAGCATACCAAAATAGTCCACGCGCTCCTAACCGGCCCTTTCTTTCTTTCCAACCATCTTTTCTATCTAAGTGGGACGGATTTCACCCGTATCGTCCTATAAGTAGAAGAATCGGTGTTTGTGCATCATTCCTTCACAATTATAAGACTCTTATGGACAACAATACTATAAAGCATACCAAAATAGTCCACACGGTCCTAAATGACCGTTTGGTTTCTCTCCAACCCCATATTCTTTTTAAGTGGGACGGATTTCACTCGAATCGTCCTATAACTTGAATCGGTATATGTACTTGATTTCTTCTGTATTACAAGACTCTTATGGGCAACAATACTATAAAGCATTCCAAAATAGTCCACGCGCTCCTGGCCGGCCGTTTCTTTCTTTCCAACCATATTTTCTATCTAAGTGGGACGGATTTCCCTTGTATCGTCCTATAAGTAGAAGAATCGGTGTTTGTGCATCATTCCTTCACAATTATAAGACTCTTACGGACAACAATACTATAAAGCATACCAAAATAGTCCACACGGTCCTAAATGACCGTTTGGTTTCTCTCCAACCCCATATTATTTTTAAGTGGGACGGATTTCATTCGGATCGTCCAATAAGTTGAATCGGTATATGTACTTCATTTCTTCACTATTATAAGACTCTTATGGGCAACAATACTATAAAGCATACCAAAATAGTCCACGCGCTCCTAACCGGCCATTTCTTTCTTTCCAACAATCTTTTCTATCTAAGTGGGACGGATTTCACCCGTACCGACCTATAAGTAGAAGAATCGGTGTTTGTGCATCATTCCTTCACAATTATAAGACTCTTACGGACAACAATACTATAAAGCATACTAAAATAGTCCACACGGTTCTAAATGACCGTTTGGTTTCTCTCCAACCCCATATTCTTTTTAAGTGGGACGGATTTCACTCGAATCGTCCAATAAGTTGAATCGGTATATGTACTTCATTCCTTCTCTATTATAAGACTCTTATGGGCAACAATACTATAAAGCATACCACAATAGTCCACGCGCTCCTAACCGGCCCTTTCTTTCTTTCCAACCATCTTTTCTATCTAAGTGGGACGGATTTCACCCGTATCGTCCTATAAGTAGAAGAATCGGTGTTTGTGCATCATTCCTTCACAATTATAAGACTCTTACGGACAACAATACTATAAAGCATACCAAAATAGTCCACACGGTCCTAAATGACCGTTTGGTTTCTCTCCAACCCCATATTCTTTTTAAGTGGGACGGATTTCACTCGAATCGTCCAATAAGTTGAATCGGTATATGTACTTCATTCCTTCTCTATTATAAGACTCTTATGGGCAACAATACTATAAAGCATACCAAAATAGTCCACGCGCTCCTAACCGGCCCTTTCTTTCTTTCCAACCATCTTTTCTATCTAAGTGGGACGGATTTCACCCGTATCGTCCTATAAGTAGAAGAATCGGTGTTTGTGCATCATTCCTTCACAATTATAAGACTCTTACGGACAACAATACTATAAAGCATACTAAAATAGTCCACACGGTTCTAAATGACCGTTTGGTTTCTCTCCAACCCCATATTCTTTTTAAGTGGGACGGATTTCACTCGAATCGTCCAATAAGTTGAATCGGTATATGTACTTCATTCCTTCTCTATTATAAGACTCTTATGGGCAACAATACTATAAAGCATACCACAATAGTCCACGCGCTCCTAACCGGCCCTTTCTTTCTTTCCAACCATCTTTTCTATCTAAGTGGGACGGATTTCACCCGTATCGTCCTATAAGTAGAAGAATCGGTGTTTGTGCATCATTCCTTCACAATTATAAGACTCTTACGGACAACAATACTATAAAGCATACCAAAATAGTCCACACGGTCCTAAATGACCGTTTGGTTTCTCTCCAACCCCATATTCTTTTTAAGTGGGACGGATTTCACTCGAATCGTCCAATAAGTTGAATCGGTATATGTACTTCATTCCTTCTCTATTATAAGACTCTTATGGGCAACAATACTATAAAGCATACCAAAATAGTCCACGCGCTCCTAACCGGCCCTTTCTTTCTTTCCAACCATCTTTTCTATTTAAGTGGGACGGATTTCACCCGTATCGTCCTATAAGTAGAAGAATCGGTGTTTGTGCATCATTCCTTCACAATTATAAGACTCTTACGGACAACAATACTATAAAGCAACTAAAATAGTCCACACGGTTCTAAATGACCGTTTGGTTTCTCTCCAACCCCATATTCTTTTTAAGTGGGACGGATTTCACTCGAATCGTCCAATAAGTTGAATCGGTATATGTACTTCATTCCTTCTCTATTATAAGACTCTTATGGGCAACAATACTATAAAGCATACCAAAATAGTCCACGCGCTCCTAACCGGCCCTTTCTTTCTTTCCAACCATCTTTTCTATCTAAGTGGGACGGATTTCACCCGTATCGTCCTATAAGTAGAAGAATCGGTGTTTGTGCATCATTCCTTCACAATTATAAGACTCTTACGGACAACAATACTATAAAGCATACCAAAATAGTCCACACGGTCCTAAATGACCGTTTGGTTTCTCTCCAACCCCATATTCTTTTTAAGTGGGACGGATTTCACTCGAATCGTCCAATAAGTTGAATCGGTATATGTACTTCATTCCTTCTCTATTATAAGACTCTTATGGGCAACAATACTATAAAGCATACCACAATAGTCCACGCGCTCCTAACCGGCCCTTTCTTTCTTTCCAACCATCTTTTCTATCTAAGTGGGACGGATTTCACCCGTATCGTCCTATAAGTAGAAGAATCGGTGTTTGTGCATCATTCCTTCACAATTATAAGACTCTTACGGACAACAATACAATAAAGCATACCAAAATAGTCCACACGGTCCTAAATGACCGTTTGGTTTCTCTCCAACCCCATATTCTTTTTAAGTGGGACGGATTTCACTCGAATCGTCCAATAAGTTGAATCGGTATATGTACTTCATTCCTTCTCTATTATAAGACTCTTATGGGCAACAATACTATAAAGCATACCAAAATAGTCCACGCGCTCCTAACCGGCCCTTTCTTTCTTTCCAACCATCTTTTCTATCTAAGTGGGACGGATTTCACCCGTATCGTCCTATAAGTAGAAGAATCGGTGTTTGTGCATCATTCCTTCACAATTATAAGACTCTTATGGACAACAATACTATAAAGCATACCAAAATAGTCCACACGGTCCTAAATGACCGTTTGGTTTCTCTCCAACCCCATATTCTTTTTAAGTGGGACGGATTTCACTCGAATCGTCCTATAACTTGAATCGGTATATGTACTTGATTTCTTCTGTATTACAAGACTCTTATGGGCAACAATACTATAAAGCATTCCAAAATAGTCCACGCGCTCCTGGCCGGCCGTTTCTTTCTTTCCAACCATATTTTCTATCTAAGTGGGACGGATTTCCCTTGTATCGTCCTATAAGTAGAAGAATCGGTGTTTGTGCATCATTCCTTCACAATTATAAGACTCTTACGGACAACAATACTATAAAGCATACCAAAATAGTCCACACGGTCCTAAATGACCGTTTGGTTTCTCTCCAACCCCATATTATTTTTAAGTGGGACGGATTTCATTCGGATCGTCCAATAAGTTGAATCGGTATATGTACTTCATTTCTTCACTATTATAAGACTCTTATGGGCAACAATACTATAAAGCATACCAAAATAGTCCACGCGCTCCTAACCGGCCATTTCTTTCTTTCCAACAATCTTTTCTATCTAAGTGGGACGGATTTCACCCGTACCGACCTATAAGTAGAAGAATCGGTGTTTGTGCATCATTCCTTCACAATTATAAGACTCTTACGGACAACAATACTATAAAGCATACTAAAATAGTCCACACGGTTCTAAATGACCGTTTGGTTTCTCTCCAACCCCATATTCTTTTTAAGTGGGACGGATTTCACTCGAATCGTCCAATAAGTTGAATCGGTATATGTACTTCATTCCTTCTCTATTATAAGACTCTTATGGGCAACAATACTATAAAGCATACCACAATAGTCCACGCGCTCCTAACCGGCCCTTTCTTTCTTTCCAACCATCTTTTCTATCTAAGTGGGACGGATTTCACCCGTATCGTCCTATAAGTAGAAGAATCGGTGTTTGTGCATCATTCCTTCACAATTATAAGACTCTTACGGACAACAATACTATAAAGCATACCAAAATAGTCCACACGGTCCTAAATGACCGTTTGGTTTCTCTCCAACCCCATATTCTTTTTAAGTGGGACGGATTTCACTCGAATCGTCCAATAAGTTGAATCGGTATATGTACTTCATTCCTTCTCTATTATAAGACTCTTATGGGCAACAATACTATAAAGCATACCAAAATAGTCCACGCGCTCCTAACCGGCCCTTTCTTTCTTTCCAACCATCTTTTCTATCTAAGTGGGACGGATTTCACCCGTATCGTCCTATAAGTAGAAGAATCGGTGTTTGTGCATCATTCCTTCACAATTATAAGACTCTTACGGACAACAATACTATAAAGCATACTAAAATAGTCCACACGGTTCTAAATGACCGTTTGGTTTCTCTCCAACCCCATATTCTTTTTAAGTGGGACGGATTTCACTCGAATCGTCCAATAAGTTGAATCGGTATATGTACTTCATTCCTTCTCTATTATAAGACTCTTATGGGCAACAATACTATAAAGCATACCACAATAGTCCACGCGCTCCTAACCGGCCCTTTCTTTCTTTCCAACCATCTTTTCTATCTAAGTGGGACGGATTTCACCCGTATCGTCCTATAAGTAGAAGAATCGGTGTTTGTGCATCATTCCTTCACAATTATAAGACTCTTACGGACAACAATACTATAAAGCATACCAAAATAGTCCACACGGTCCTAAATGACCGTTTGGTTTCTCTCCAACCCCATATTCTTTTTAAGTGGGACGGATTTCACTCGAATCGTCCAATAAGTTGAATCGGTATATGTACTTCATTCCTTCTCTATTATAAGACTCTTATGGGCAACAATACTATAAAGCATACCAAAATAGTCCACGCGCTCCTAACCGGCCCTTTCTTTCTTTCCAACCATCTTTTCTATTTAAGTGGGACGGATTTCACCCGTATCGTCCTATAAGTAGAAGAATCGGTGTTTGTGCATCATTCCTTCACAATTATAAGACTCTTACGGACAACAATACTATAAAGCAACTAAAATAGTCCACACGGTTCTAAATGACCGTTTGGTTTCTCTCCAACCCCATATTCTTTTTAAGTGGGACGGATTTCACTCGAATCGTCCAATAAGTTGAATCGGTATATGTACTTCATTCCTTCTCTATTATAAGACTCTTATGGGCAACAATACTATAAAGCATACCAAAATAGTCCACGCGCTCCTAACCGGCCCTTTCTTTCTTTCCAACCATCTTTTCTATCTAAGTGGGACGGATTTCACCCGTATCGTCCTATAAGTAGAAGAATCGGTGTTTGTGCATCATTCCTTCACAATTATAAGACTCTTACGGACAACAATACTATAAAGCATACCAAAATAGTCCACACGGTCCTAAATGACCGTTTGGTTTCTCTCCAACCCCATATTCTTTTTAAGTGGGACGGATTTCACTCGAATCGTCCAATAAGTTGAATCGGTATATGTACTTCATTCCTTCTCTATTATAAGACTCTTATGGGCAACAATACTATAAAGCATACCAAAATAGTCCACGCGCTCCTAACCGGCCATTTCTTTCTTTCCAACAATCTTTTCTATCTAAGTGGGACGGATTTCACCCGTACCGACCTATAAGTAGAAGAATCGGTGTTTGTGCATCATTCCTTCACAATTATAAGACTCTTACGGACAACAATACTATAAAGCATACTAAAATAGTCCACACGGTTCTAAATGACCGTTTGGTTTCTCTCCAACCCCATATTCTTTTTAAGTGGGACGGATTTCACTCGAATCGTCCAATAAGTTGAATCGGTATATGTACTTCATTCCTTCTCTATTATAAGACTCTTATGGGCAACAATACTATAAAGCATACCAAAATAGTCCACGCGCTCCTAACCGGCCCTTTCTTTCTTTCCAACCATCTTTTCTATCTAAGTGGGACGGATTTCACCCGTATCGTCCTATAAGTAGAAGAATCGGTGTTTGTGCATCATTCCTTCACAATTATAAGACTCTTACGGACAACAATACTATAAAGCATACCAAAATAGTCCACACGGTCCTAAATGACCGTTTGGTTTCTCTCCAACCCCATATTATTTTTAAGTGGGACGGATTTCAGTCGGATCGTCCAATAAGTTGAATCGGTATATGTACTTCATTCCTTCTCTATTATAAGACTCTTATGGGCAACAATACTATAAAGCATACCAAAATAGTCCACGCGCTCCTAACCGGCCCTTTCTTTCTTTCCAACCATCTTTTCTATCTAAGTGGGACGGATTTCACCCGTATCGTCCTATAAGTAGAAGAATCGGTGTTTGTGCATCATTCCTTCACAATTATAAGACTCTTACGGACAACAATACTATAAAGCATACTAAAATAGTCCACACGGTTCTAAATGACCGTTTGGTTTCTCTCCAACCCCATATTCTTTTTAAGTGGGACGGATTTCACTCGAATCGTCCAATAAGTTGAATCGGTATATGTACTTCATTCCTTCTCTATTATAAGACTCTTATGGGCAACAATACTATAAAGCATACCAAAATAGTCCACGCGCTCCTAACCGGCCCTTTCTTTCTTTCCAACCATCTTTTCTATCTAAGTGGGACGGATTTCACCCGTATCGTCCTATAAGTAGAAGAATCGGTGTTTGTGCATCATTCCTTCACAATTATAAGACTCTTACGGACAACAATACTATAAAGCATACCAAAATAGTCCACACGGTCCTAAATGACCGTTTGGTTTCTCTCCAACCCCATATTATTTTTAAGTGGGACGGATTTCAGTCGGATCGTCCAATAAGTTGAATCGGTATATGTACTTCATTCCTTCTCTATTATAAGACTCTTATGGGCAACAATACTATAAAGCATACCAAAATAGTCCACGCGCTCCTAACCGGCCCTTTCTTTCTTTCCAACCATCTTTTCTATCTAAGTGGGACGGATTTCACCCGTATCGTCCTATAAGTAGAAGAATCGGTGTTTGTGCATCATTCCTTCACAATTATAAGACTCTTACGGACAACAATACTATAAAGCATACTAAAATAGTCCACACGGTTCTAAATGACCGTTTGGTTTCTCTCCAACCCCATATTCTTTTTAAGTGGGACGGATTTCACTCGAATCGTCCAATAAGTTGAATCGGTATATGTACTTCATTCCTTCTCTATTATAAGACTCTTATGGGCAACAATACTATAAAGCATACCACAATAGTCCACGCGCTCCTAACCGGCCCTTTCTTTCTTTCCAACCATCTTTTCTATCTAAGTGGGACGGATTTCACCCGTATCGTCCTATAAGTAGAAGAATCGGTGTTTGTGCATCATTCCTTCACAATTATAAGACTCTTACGGACAACAATACAATAAAGCATACCAAAATAGTCCACACGGTCCTAAATGACCGTTTGGTTTCTCTCCAACCCCATATTCTTTTTAAGTGGGACGGATTTCACTCGAATCGTCCAATAAGTTGAATCGGTATATGTACTTCATTCCTTCTCTATTATAAGACTCTTATGGGCAACAATACTATAAAGCATACCAAAATAGTCCACGCGCTCCTAACCGGCCCTTTCTTTCTTTCCAACCATCTTTTCTATCTAAGTGGGACGGATTTCACCCGTATCGTCCTATAAGTAGAAGAATCGGTGTTTGTGCATCATTCCTTCACAATTATAAGACTCTTACGGACAACAATACTATAAAGCATACCAAAATAGTCCACACGGTCCTAAATGACCGTTTGGTTTCTCTCCAACCCCATATTCTTTTTAAGTGGGACGGATTTCACTCGAATCGTCCTATAACTTGAATCGGTATATGTACTTGATTTCTTCTGTATTACAAGACTCTTATGGGCAACAATACTATAAAGCATTCCAAAATAGTCCACGCGCTCCTGGCCGGCCGTTTCTTTCTTTCCAACCATATTTTCTATCTAAGTGGGACGGATTTCCCTTGTATCGTCCTATAAGTAGAAGAATCGGTGTTTGTGCATCATTCCTTCACAATTATAAGACTCTTACGGACAACAATACTATAAAGCATACCAAAATAGTCCACACGGTCCTAAATGACCGTTTGGTTTCTCTCCAACCCCATATTATTTTTAAGTGGGACGGATTTCATTCGGATCGTCCAATAAGTTGAATCGGTATATGTACTTCATTTCTTCACTATTATAAGACTCTTATGGGCAACAATACTATAAAGCATACCAAAATAGTCCACGCGCTCCTAACCGGCCATTTCTTTCTTTCCAACAATCTTTGCTATCTAAGTGGGACGGATTTCACCCGTACCGACCTATAAGTAGAAGAATCGGTGTTTGTGCATCATTCCTTCACAATTATAAGACTCTTACGGACAACAATACTATAAAGCATACTAAAATAGTCCACACGGTTCTAAATGACCGTTTGGTTTCTCTCCAACCCCATATTCTTTTTAAGTGGGACGGATTTCACTCGAATCGTCCAATAAGTTGAATCGGTATATGTACTTCATTCCTTCTCTATTATAAGACTCTTATGGGCAACAATACTATAAAGCATACCACAATAGTCCACGCGCTCCTAACCGGCCCTTTCTTTCTTTCCAACCATCTTTTCTATCTAAGTGGGACGGATTTCACCCGTATCGTCCTATAAGTAGAAGAATCGGTGTTTGTGCATCATTCCTTCACAATTATAAGACTCTTACGGACAACAATACAATAAAGCATACCAAAATAGTCCACACGGTCCTAAATGACCGTTTGGTTTCTCTCCAACCCCATATTCTTTTTAAGTGGGACGGATTTCACTCGAATCGTCCAATAAGTTGAATCGGTATATGTACTTCATTCCTTCTCTATTATAAGACTCTTATGGGCAACAATACTATAAAGCATACCAAAATAGTCCACGCGCTCCTAACCGGCCCTTTCTTTCTTTCCAACCATCTTTTCTATCTAAGTGGGACGGATTTCACCCGTATCGTCCTATAAGTAGAAGAATCGGTGTTTGTGCATCATTCCTTCACAATTATAAGACTCTTACGGACAACAATACTATAAAGCATACCAAAATAGTCCACACGGTCCTAAATGACCGTTTGGTTTCTCTCCAACCCCATATTCTTTTTAAGTGGGACGGATTTCACTCGAATCGTCCTATAACTTGAATCGGTATATGTACTTGATTTCTTCTGTATTACAAGACTCTTATGGGCAACAATACTATAAAGCATTCCAAAATAGTCCACGCGCTCCTGGCCGGCCGTTTTTTTCTTTCCAACCATATTTTCTATCTAAGTGGGACGGATTTCCCTTGTATCGTCCTATAAGTAGAAGAATCGGTGTTTGTGCATCATTCCTTCACAATTATAAGACTCTTACGGACAACAATACTATAAAGCATACCAAAATAGTCCACACGGTCCTAAATGACCGTTTGGTTTCTCTCCAACCCCATATTATTTTTAAGTGGGACGGATTTCATTCGGATCGTCCAATAAGTTGAATCGGTATATGTACTTCATTTCTTCACTATTATAAGACTCTTATGGGCAACAATACTATAAAGCATACCAAAATAGTCCACGCGCTCCTAACCGGCCATTTCTTTCTTTCCAACAATCTTTGCTATCTAAGTGGGACGGATTTCACCCGTACCGACCTATAAGTAGAAGAATCGGTGTTTGTGCATCATTCCTTCACAATTATAAGACTCTTACGGACAACAATACTATAAAGCATACTAAAATAGTCCACACGGTTCTAAATGACCGTTTGGTTTCTCTCCAACCCCATATTCTTTTTAAGTGGGACGGATTTCACTCGAATCGTCCAATAAGTTGAATCGGTATATGTACTTCATTCCTTCTCTATTATAAGACTCTTATGGGCAACAATACTATAAAGCATACCACAATAGTCCACGCGCTCCTAACCGGCCCTTTCTTTCTTTCCAACCATCTTTTCTATCTAAGTGGGACGGATTTCACCCGTATCGTCCTATAAGTAGAAGAATCGGTGTTTGTGCATCATTCCTTCACAATTATAAGACTCTTACGGACAACAATACAATAAAGCATACCAAAATAGTCCACACGGTCCTAAATGACCGTTTGGTTTCTCTCCAACCCCATATTCTTTTTAAGTGGGACGGATTTCACTCGAATCGTCCAATAAGTTGAATCGGTATATGTACTTCATTCCTTCTCTATTATAAGACTCTTATGGGCAACAATACTATAAAGCATACCAAAATAGTCCACGCGCTCCTAACCGGCCCTTTCTTTCTTTCCAACCATCTTTTCTATCTAAGTGGGACGGATTTCACCCGTATCGTCCTATAAGTAGAAGAATCGGTGTTTGTGCATCATTCCTTCACAATTATAAGACTCTTACGGACAACAATACTATAAAGCATACCAAAATAGTCCACACGGTCCTAAATGACCGTTTGGTTTCTCTCCAACCCCATATTCTTTTTAAGTGGGACGGATTTCACTCGAATCGTCCTATAACTTGAATCGGTATATGTACTTGATTTCTTCTGTATTACAAGACTCTTATGGGCAACAATACTATAAAGCATTCCAAAATAGTCCACGCGCTCCTGGCCGGCCGTTTTTTTCTTTCCAACCATATTTTCTATCTAAGTGGGACGGATTTCCCTTGTATCGTCCTATAAGTAGAAGAATCGGTGTTTGTGCATCATTCCTTCACAATTATAAGACTCTTACGGACAACAATACTATAAAGCATACCAAAATAGTCCACACGGTCCTAAATGACCGTTTGGTTTCTCTCCAACCCCATATTATTTTTAAGTGGGACGGATTTCATTCGGATCGTCCAATAAGTTGAATCGGTATATGTACTTCATTTCTTCACTATTATAAGACTCTTATGGGCAACAATACTATAAAGCATACCAAAATAGTCCACGCGCTCCTAACCGGCCATTTCTTTCTTTCCAACAATCTTTGCTATCTAAGTGGGACGGATTTCACCCGTACCGACCTATAAGTAGAAGAATCGGTGTTTGTGCATCATTCCTTCACAATTATAAGACTCTTACGGACAACAATACTATAAAGCATACTAAAATAGTCCACACGGTTCTAAATGACCGTTTGGTTTCTCTCCAACCCCATATTCTTTTTAAGTGGGACGGATTTCACTCGAATCGTCCAATAAGTTGAATCGGTATATGTACTTCATTCCTTCTCTATTATAAGACTCTTATGGGCAACAATACTATAAAGCATACCACAATAGTCCACGCGCTCCTAACCGGCCCTTTCTTTCTTTCCAACCATCTTTTCTATCTAAGTGGGACGGATTTCACCCGTATCGTCCTATAAGTAGAAGAATCGGTGTTTGTGCATCATTCCTTCACAATTATAAGACTCTTACGGACAACAATACTATAAAGCATACCAAAATAGTCCACACGGTCCTAAATGACCGTTTGGTTTCTCTCCAACCCCATATTCTTTTTAAGTGGGACGGATTTCACTCGAATCGTCCAATAAGTTGAATCGGTATATGTACTTCATTCCTTCTCTATTATAAGACTCTTATGGGCAACAATACTATAAAGCATACCAAAATAGTCCACGCGCTCCTAACCGGCCCTTTCTTTCTTTCCAACCATCTTTTCTATCTAAGTGGGACGGATTTCACCCGTATCGTCCTATAAGTAGAAGAATCGGTGTTTGTGCATCATTCCTTCACAATTATAAGACTCTTACGGACAACAATACTATAAAGCAAACTAAAATAGTCCACACGGTTCTAAATGACCGTTTGGTTTCTCTCCAACCCCATATTCTTTTTAAGTGGGACGGATTTCACTCGAATCGTCCAATAAGTTGAATCGGTATATGTACTTCATTCCTTCTCTATTATAAGACTCTTATGGGCAACAATACTATAAAGCATACCACAATAGTCCACGCGCTCCTAACCGGCCCTTTCTTTCTTTCCAACCATCTTTTCTATCTAAGTGGGACGGATTTCACCCGTATCGTTCTATAAGTAGAAGAATCGGTGTTTGTGCATCATTCCTTCACAATTATAAGACTCTTACGGACAACAATACTATAAAGCATACCAAAATAGTCCACACGGTCCTAAATGACCGTTTGGTTTCTCTCCAACCCCATATTCTTTTTAAGTGGGACGGATTTCACTCGAATCGTCCAATAAGTTGAATCGATATATGTACTTCATTCCTTCTCTATTATAAGACTCTTATGGGCAACAATACTATAAAGCATACCAAAATAGTCCACGCGCTCCTAACCGGCCCTTTCTTTCTTTCCAACCATCTTTTCTATCTAAGTGGGACGGATTTCACCCGTATCGTCCTATAAGTAGAAGAATCGGTGTTTGTGCATCATTCCTTCACAATTATAAGACTCTTACGGACAACAATACTATAAAGCATACCAAAATAGTCCACACGGTCCTAAATGACCGTTTGGTTTCTCTCCAACCCCATATTCTTTTTAAGTGGGACGGATTTCACTCGAATCGTCCTATAACTTGAATCGGTATATGTACTTGATTTCTTCTGTATTACAAGACTCTTATGGGCAACAATACTATAAAGCATTCCAAAATAGTCCACGCGCTCCTGGCCGGCCGTTTCTTTCTTTCCAACCATATTTTCTATCTAAGTGGGACGGATTTCCCTTGTATCGTCCTATAAGTAGAAGAATCGGTGTTTGTGCATCATTCCTTCACAATTATAAGACTCTTACGGACAACAATACTATAAAGCATACCAAAATAGTCCACACGGTCCTAAATGACCGTTTGGTTTCTCTCCAACCCCATATTATTTTTAAGTGGGACGGATTTCATTCGGATCGTCCAATAAGTTGAATCGGTATATGTACTTCATTTCTTCACTATTATAAGACTCTTATGGGCAACAATACTATAAAGCATACCAAAATAGTCCACGCGCTCCTAACCGGCCATTTCTTTCTTTCCAACAATCTTTGCTATCTAAGTGGGACGGATTTCACCCGTACCGACCTATAAGTAGAAGAATCGGTGTTTGTGCATCATTCCTTCACAATTATAAGACTCTTACGGACAACAATACTATAAAGCATACTAAAATAGTCCACACGGTTCTAAATGACCGTTTGGTTTCTCTCCAACCCCATATTCTTTTTAAGTGGGACGGATTTCACTCGAATCGTCCAATAAGTTGAATCGGTATATGTACTTCATTCCTTCTCTATTATAAGACTCTTATGGGCAACAATACTATAAAGCATACCACAATAGTCCACGCGCTCCTAACCGGCCCTTTCTTTCTTTCCAACCATCTTTTCTATCTAAGTGGGACGGATTTCACCCGTATCGTCCTATAAGTAGAAGAATCGGTGTTGGTGCATCATTCCTTCACAATTATAAGACTCTTACGGACAACAATACTATAAAGCATACCAAAATAGTCCACACGGTCCTAAATGACCGTTTGGTTTCTCTCCAACCCCATATTCTTTTTAAGTGGGACGGATTTCACTCGAATCGTCCAATAAGTTGAATCGGTATATGTACTTCATTCCTTCTCTATTATAAGACTCTTATGGGCAACAATACTATAAAGCATACCAAAATAGTCCACGCGCTCCTAACCGGCCCTTTCTTTCTTTCCAACCATCTTTTCTATCTAAGTGGGACGGATTTCACCCGTATCGTCCTATAAGTAGAAGAATCGGTGTTTGTGCATCATTCCTTCACAATTATAAGACTCTTACGGACAACAATACTATAAAGCAAACTAAAATAGTCCACACGGTTCTAAATGACCGTTTGGTTTCTCTCCAACCCCATATTCTTTTTAAGTGTGACGGATTTCACTCGAATCGTCCAATAAGTTGAATCGGTATATGTACTTCATTCCTTCTCTATTATAAGACTCTTATGGGCAACAATACTATAAAGCATACCACAATAGTCCACGCGCTCCTAACCGGCCCTTTCTTTCTTTCCAACCATCTTTTCTATCTAAGTGGGACGGATTTCACCCGTATCGTTCTATAAGTAGAAGAATCGGTGTTTGTGCATCATTCCTTCACAATTATAAGACTCTTACGGACAACAATACTATAAAGCATACCAAAATAGTCCACACGGTCCTAAATGACCGTTTGGTTTCTCTCCAACCCCATATTCTTTTTAAGTGGGACGGATTTCACTCGAATCGTCCAATAAGTTGAATCGGTATATGTACTTCATTCCTTCTCTATTATAAGACTCTTATGGGCAACAATACTATAAAGCATACCACAATAGTCCACGCGCTCCTAACCGGCCCTTTCTTTCTTTCCAACCATCTTTTCTATCTAAGTGGGACGGATTTCACCCGTATCGTTCTATAAGTAGAAGAATCGGTGTTTGTGCATCATTCCTTCACAATTATAAGACTCTTACGGACAACAATACTATAAAGCATACCAAAATAGTCCACACGGTCCTAAATGACCGTTTGGTTTCTCTCCAACCCCATATTCTTTTTAAGTGGGACGGATTTCACTCGAATCGTCCAATAAGTTGAATCGGTATATGTACTTCATTCCTTCTCTATTATAAGACTCTTATGGGCAACAATACTATAAAGCATACCAAAATAGTCCACGCGCTCCTAACCGGCCCTTTCTTTCTTTCCAACCATCTTTTCTATCTAAGTGGGACGGATTTCACCCGTATCGTCCTATAAGTAGAAGAATCGGTGTTTGTGCATCATTCCTTCACAATTATAAGACTCTTACGGACAACAATACTATAAAGCATACCAAAATAGTCCACACGGTCCTAAATGACCGTTTGGTTTCTCTCCAACCCCATATTCTTTTTAAGTGGGACGGATTTCACTCGAATCGTCCTATAACTTGAATCGGTATATGTACTTGATTTCTTCTGTATTACAAGACTCTTATGGGAAACAATACTATAAAGCATTCCAAAATAGTCCACGCGCTCCTGGCCGGCCGTTTCTTTCTTTCCAACCATATTTTCTATCTAAGTGGGACGGATTTCCCTTGTATCGTCCTATAAGTAGAAGAATCGGTGTTTGTGCATCATTCCTTCACAATTATAAGACTCTTACGGACAACAATACTATAAAGCATACCAAAATAGTCCACACGGTCCTAAATGACCGTTTGGTTTCTCTCCAACCCCATATTATTTTTAAGTGGGACGGATTTCATTCGGATCGTCCAATAAGTTGAATCGGTATATGTACTTCATTTCTTCACTATTATAAGACTCTTATGGGCAACAATACTATAAAGCATACCAAAATAGTCCACGCGCTCCTAACCGGCCATTTCTTTCTTTCCAACAATCTTTGCTATCTAAGTGGGACGGATTTCACCCGTACCGACCTATAAGTAGAAGAATCGGTGTTTGTGCATCATTCCTTCACAATTATAAGACTCTTACGGACAACAATACTATAAAGCATACTAAAATAGTCCACACGGTTCTAAATGACCGTTTGGTTTCTCTCCAACCCCATATTCTTTATAAGTGGGACGGATTTCACTCGAATCGTCCAATAAGTTGAATCGGTATATGTACTTCATTCCTTCTCTATTATAAGACTCTTATGGGCAACAATACTATAAAGCATACCAAAATAGTCCACGCGCTCCTAACCGGCCCTTTCTTTCTTTCCAACCATCTTTTCTATCTAAGTGGGACGGATTTCACCCGTATCGTCCTATAAGTAGAAGAATCGGTGTTTGTGCATCATTCCTTCACAATTATAAGACTCTTACGGACAACAATACTATAAAGCAAACTAAAATAGTCCACACGGTTCTAAATGACCGTTTGGTTTCTCTCCAACCCCATATTCTTTTTAAGTGGGACGGATTTCACTCGAATCGTCCAATAAGTTGAATCGGTATATGTACTTCATTCCTTCTCTATTATAAGACTCTTATGGGCAACAATACTATAAAGCATACCACAATAGTCCACGCGCTCCTAACCGGCCCTTTCTTTCTTTCCAACCATCTTTTCTATCTAAGTGGGACGGATTTCACCCGTATCGTTCTATAAGTAGAAGAATCGGTGTTTGTGCATCATTCCTTCACAATTATAAGACTCTTACGGACAACAATACTATAAAGCATACCAAAATAGTCCACACGGTCCTTAATGACCGTTTGGTTTCTCTCCAACCCCATATTCTTTTTAAGTGGGACGGATTTCACTCGAATCGTCCAATAAGTTGAATCGGTATATGTACTTCATTCCTTCTCTATTATAAGACTCTTATGGGCAACAATACTATAAAGCATACCAAAATAGTCCACGCGCTCCTAACCGGCCCTTTCTTTCTTTCCAACCATCTTTTCTATCTAAGTGGGACGGATTTCACCCGTATCGTCCTATAAGTAGAAGAATCGGTGTTTGTGCATCATTCCTTCACAATTATAAGACTCTTACGGACAACAATACTATAAAGCAAACTAAAATAGTCCACACGGTTCTAAATGACCGTTTGGTTTCTCTCCAACCCCATATTCTTTTTAAGTGGGACGGATTTCACTCGAATCGTCCAATAAGTTGAATCGGTATATGTACTTCATTCCTTCTCTATTATAAGACTCTTATGGGCAACAATACTATAAAGCATACCACAATAGTCCACGCGCTCCTAACCGGCCCTTTCTTTCTTTCCAACCATCTTTTCTATCTAAGTGGGACGGATTTCACCCGTATCGTTCTATAAGTAGAAGAATCGGTGTTTGTGCATCATTCCTTCACAATTATAAGACTCTTACGGACAACAATACTATAAAGCATACCAAAATAGTCCACACGGTCCTAAATGACCGTTTGGTTTCTCTCCAACCCCATATTCTTTTTAAGTGGGACGGATTTCACTCGAATCGTCCAATATGTTGAATCGGTATATGTACTTCATTCCTTCTCTATTATAAGACTCTTATGGGCAACAATACTATAAAGCATACCACAATAGTCCACGCGCTCCTAACCGGCCCTTTCTTTCTTTCCAACCATCTTTTCTATCTAAGTGGGACGGATTTCACCCGTATCGTTCTATAAGTAGAAGAATCGGTGTTTGTGCATCATTCCTTCACAATTATAAGACTCTTACGGACAACAATACTATAAAGCATACCAAAATAGTCCACACGGTCCTAAATGACCGTTTGGTTTCTCTCCAACCCCATATTCTTTTTAAGTGGGACGGATTTCACTCGAATCGTCCAATAAGTTGAATCGGTATATGTACTTCATTCCTTCTCTATTATAAGACTCTTATGGGCAACAATACTATAAAGCATACCAAAATAGTCCACGCGCTCCTAACCGGCCCTTTCTTTCTTTCCAACCATCTTTTCTATCTAAGTGGGACGGATTTCACCCGTATCGTCCTATAAGTAGAAGAATCGGTGTTTGTGCATCATTCCTTCACAATTATAAGACTCTTACGGACAACAATACTATAAAGCATACCAAAATAGTCCACACGGTCCTAAATGACCGTTTGGTTTCTCTCCAACCCCATATTCTTTTTAAGTGGGACGGATTTCACTCGAATCGTCCAATAAGTTGAATCGGTATATGTACTTCATTCCTTCTCTATTATAAGACTCTTATGTGCAACAATACTATAAAGCATACCAAAATAGTCCACGCGCTCCTAACCGGCCCTTTCTTTCTTTCCAACCATCTTTTCTATCTAAGTGGGACGGATTTCACCCGTATCGTCCTATAAGTAGAAGAATCGGTGTTTGTGCATCATTCCTTCACAATTATAAGACTCTTACGGACAACAATACTATAAAGCAAACTAAAATAGTCCACACGGTTCTAAATGACCGTTTGGTTTCTCTCCAACCCCATATTCTTTTTAAGTGGGACGGATTTCACTCGAATCGTCCAATAAGTTGAATCGGTATATGTACTTCATTCCTTCTCTATTATAAGACTCTTATGGGCAACAATACTATAAAGCATACCACAATAGTCCACGCGCTCCTAACCGGCCCTTTCTTTCTTTCCAACCATCTTTTCTATCTAAGTGGGACGGATTTCACCCGTATCGTTCTATAAGTAGAAGAATCGGTGTTTGTGCATCATTCCTTCACAATTATAAGACTCTTACGGACAACAATACTATAAAGCATACCAAAATAGTCCACACGGTCCTTAATGACCGTTTGGTTTCTCTCCAACCCCATATTCTTTTTAAGTGGGACGGATTTCACTCGAATCGTCCAATAAGTTGAATCGGTATATGTACTTCATTCCTTCTCTATTATAAGACTCTTATGGGCAACAATACTATAAAGCATACCAAAATAGTCCACGCGCTCCTAACCGGCCCTTTCTTTCTTTCCAACCATCTTTTCTATCTAAGTGGGACGGATTTCACCCGTATCGTCCTATAAGTAGAAGAATCGGTGTTTGTGCATCATTCCTTCACAATTATAAGACTCTTACGGACAACAATACTATAAAGCATACCAAAATAGTCCACACGGTCCTAAATGACCGTTTGGTTTCTCTCCAACCCCATATTCTTTTTAAGTGGGACGGATTTCACTCGAATCGTCCTATAACTTGAATCGGTATATGTACTTGATTTCTTCTGTATTACAAGACTCTTATGGGCAACAATACTATAAAGCATTCCAAAATAGTCCACGCGCTCCTGGCCGGCCGTTTCTTTCTTTCCAACCATATTTTCTATCTAAGTGGGACGGATTTCCCTTGTATCGTCCTATAAGTAGAAGAATCGGTGTTTGTGCATCATTCCTTCACAATTATAAGACTCTTACGGACAACAATACTATAAAGCATACCAAAATAGTCCACACGGTCCTAAATGACCGTTTGGTTTCTCTCCAACCCCATATTCTTTTTAAGTGGGACGGATTTCACTCGAATCGTCCAATAAGTTGAATCGGTATATGTACTTCATTCCTTCTCTATTATAAGACTCTTATGTGCAACAATACTATAAAGCATACCAAAATAGTCCACGCGCTCCTAACCGGCCATTTCTTTCTTTCCAACAATCTTTGCTATCTAAGTGGGACGGATTTCACCCGTACCGACCTATAAGTAGAAGAATCGGTGTTTGTGCATCATTCCTTCACAATTATAAGACTCTTACGGACAACAATACTATAAAGCATACTAAAATAGTCCACACGGTTCTCAATGACCGTTTGGTTTCTCTCCAACCCCATATTCTTTTTAAGTGGGACGGATTTCACTCGAATCGTCCAATAAGTTGAATCGGTATATGTACTTCATTCCTTCTCTATTATAAGACTCTTATGGGCAACAATACTATAAAGCATACCACAATAGTCCACGCGCTCCTAACCGGCCCTTTCTTTCTTTCCAACCATCTTTTCTATCTAAGTGGGACGGATTTCACCCGTATCGTCCTATAAGTAGAAGAATCGGTGTTTGTGCATCATTCCTTCACAATTATAAGACTCTTACGGACAACAATACTATAAAGCATACCAAAATAGTCCACACGGTCCTAAATGACCGTTTGGTTTCTCTCCAACCCCATATTCTTTTTAAGTGGGACGGATTTCACTCGAATCGTCCAATAAGTTGAATCGGTATATGTACTTCATTCCTTCTCTATTATAAGACTCTTATGGGCAACAATACTATAAAGCATACCAAAATAGTCCACGCGCTCCTAACCGGCCCTTTCTTTCTTTCCAACCATCTTTTCTATCTAAGTGGGACGGATTTCACCCGTATCGTCCTATAAGTAGAAGAATCGGTGTTTGTGCATCATTCCTTCACAATTATAAGACTCTTACGGACAACAATACTATAAAGCAAACTAAAATAGTCCACACGGTTCTAAATGACCGTTTGGTTTCTCTCCAACCCCATATTCTTTTTAAGTGGGACGGATTTCACTCGAATCGTCCAATAAGTTGAATCGGTATATGTACTTCATTCCTTCTCTATTATAAGACTCTTATGGGCAACAATACTATAAAGCATACCACAATAGTCCACGCGCTCCTAACCGGCCCTTTCTTTCTTTCCAACCATCTTTTCTATCTAAGTGGGACGGATTTCACCCGTATCGTCCTATAAGTAGAAGAATCGGTGTTTGTGCATCATTCCTTCACAATTATAAGACTCTTACGGACAACAATACTATAAAGCATACCAAAATAGTCCACACGGTCCTAAATGACCGTTTGGTTTCTCTCCAACCCCATATTCTTTTTAAGTGGGACGGATTTCACTCGAATCGTCCAATAAGTTGAATCGGTATATGTACTTCATTCCTTCTCTATTATAAGACTCTTATGTGCAACAATACTATAAAGCATACCAAAATAGTCCACGCGCTCCTAACCGGCCCTTTCTTTCTTTCCAACCATCTTTTCTATCTAAGTGGGACGGATTTCACCCGTATCGTCCTATAAGTAGAAGAATCGGTGTTTGTGCATCATTCCTTCACAATTATAAGACTCTTACGGACAACAATACTATAAAGCAAACTAAAATAGTCCACACGGTTCTAAATGACCGTTTGGTTTCTCTCCAACCCCATATTCTTTTTAAGTGGGACGGATTTCACTCGAATCGTCCAATAAGTTGAATCGGTATATGTACTTCATTCCTTCTCTATTATAAGACTCTTATGGGCAACAATACTATAAAGCATACCACAATAGTCCACGCGCTCCTAACCGGCCCTTTCTTTCTTTCCAACCATCTTTTCTATCTAAGTGGGACGGATTTCACCCGTATCGTTCTATAAGTAGAAGAATCGGTGTTTGTGCATCATTCCTTCACAATTATAAGACTCTTACGGACAACAATACTATAAAGCATACCAAAATAGTCCACACGGTCCTTAATGACCGTTTGGTTTCTCTCCAACCCCATATTCTTTTTAAGTGGGACGGATTTCACTCGAATCGTCCAATAAGTTGAATCGGTATATGTACTTCATTCCTTCTCTATTATAAGACTCTTATGGGCAACAATACTATAAAGCATACCAAAATAGTCCACGCGCTCCTAACCGGCCCTTTCTTTCTTTCCAACCATCTTTTCTATCTAAGTGGGACGGATTTCACCCGTATCGTCCTATAAGTAGAAGAATCGGTGTTTGTGCATCATTCCTTCACAATTATAAGACTCTTACGGACAACAATACTATAAAGCATACCAAAATAGTCCACACGGTCCTAAATGACCGTTTGGTTTCTCTCCAACCCCATATTCTTTTTAAGTGGGACGGATTTCACTCGAATCGTCCTATAACTTGAATCGGTATATGTACTTGATTTCTTCTGTATTACAAGACTCTTATGGGCAACAATACTATAAAGCATTCCAAAATAGTCCACGCGCTCCTGGCCGGCCGTTTCTTTCTTTCCAACCATATTTTCTATCTAAGTGGGACGGATTTCCCTTGTATCGTCCTATAAGTAGAAGAATCGGTGTTTGTGCATCATTCCTTCACAATTATAAGACTCTTACGGACAACAATACTATAAAGCATACCAAAATAGTCCACACGGTCCTAAATGACCGTTTGGTTTCTCTCCAACCCCATATTCTTTTTAAGTGGGACGGATTTCACTCGAATCGTCCAATAAGTTGAATCGGTATATGTACTTCATTCCTTCTCTATTATAAGACTCTTATGTGCAACAATACTATAAAGCATACCAAAATAGTCCACGCGCTCCTAACCGGCCATTTCTTTCTTTCCAACAATCTTTGCTATCTAAGTGGGACGGATTTCACCCGTACCGACCTATAAGTAGAAGAATCGGTGTTTGTGCATCATTCCTTCACAATTATAAGACTCTTACGGACAACAATACTATAAAGCATACTAAAATAGTCCACACGGTTCTCAATGACCGTTTGGTTTCTCTCCAACCCCATATTCTTTTTAAGTGGGACGGATTTCACTCGAATCGTCCAATAAGTTGAATCGGTATATGTACTTCATTCCTTCTCTATTATAAGACTCTTATGGGCAACAATACTATAAAGCATACCACAATAGTCCACGCGCTCCTAACCGGCCCTTTCTTTCTTTCCAACCATCTTTTCTATCTAAGTGGGACGGATTTCACCCGTATCGTCCTATAAGTAGAAGAATCGGTGTTTGTGCATCATTCCTTCACAATTATAAGACTCTTACGGACAACAATACTATAAAGCATACCAAAATAGTCCACACGGTCCTAAATGACCGTTTGGTTTCTCTCCAACCCCATATTCTTTTTAAGTGGGACGGATTTCACTCGAATCGTCCAATAAGTTGAATCGGTATATGTACTTCATTCCTTCTCTATTATAAGACTCTTATGGGCAACAATACTATAAAGCATACCAAAATAGTCCACGCGCTCCTAACCGGCCCTTTCTTTCTTTCCAACCATCTTTTCTATCTAAGTGGGACGGATTTCACCCGTATCGTCCTATAAGTAGAAGAATCGGTGTTTGTGCATCATTCCTTCACAATTATAAGACTCTTACGGACAACAATACTATAAAGCAAACTAAAATAGTCCACACGGTTCTAAATGACCGTTTGGTTTCTCTCCAACCCCATATTCTTTTTAAGTGGGACGGATTTCACTCGAATCGTCCAATAAGTTGAATCGGTATATGTACTTCATTCCTTCTCTATTATAAGACTCTTATGGGCAACAATACTATAAAGCATACCACAATAGTCCACGCGCTCCTAACCGGCCCTTTCTTTCTTTCCAACCATCTTTTCTATCTAAGTGGGACGGATTTCACCCGTATCGTTCTATAAGTAGAAGAATCGGTGTTTGTGCATCATTCCTTCACAATTATAAGACTCTTACGGACAACAATACTATAAAGCATACCAAAATAGTCCACACGGTCCTAAATGACCGTTTGGTTTCTCTCCAACCCCATATTCTTTTTAAGTGGGACGGATTTCACTCGAATCGTCCAATAAGTTGAATCGGTATATGTACTTCATTCCTTCTCTATTATAAGACTCTTATGGGCAACAATACTATAAAGCATACCAAAATAGTCCACGCGCTCCTAACCGGCCCTTTCTTTCTTTCCAACCATCTTTTCTATCTAAGTGGGACGGATTTCACCCGTATCGTCCTATAAGTAGAAGAATCGGTGTTTGTGCATCATTCCTTCACAATTATAAGACTCTTACGGACAACAATACTATAAAGCATACCAAAATAGTCCACACGGTCCTAAATGACCGTTTGGTTTCTCTCCAACCCCATATTCTTTTTAAGTGGGACGGATTTCACTCGAATCGTCCTATAACTTGAATCGGTATATGTACTTGATTTCTTCTGTATTACAAGACTCTTATGGGCAACAATACTATAAAGCATTCCAAAATAGTCCACGCGCTCCTGGCCGGCCGTTTCTTTCTTTCCAACCATATTTTCTATCTAAGTGGGACGGATTTCCCTTGTATCGTCCTATAAGTAGAAGAATCGGTGTTTGTGCATCATTCCTTCACAATTATAAGACTCTTACGGACAACAATACTATAAAGCATACCAAAATAGTCCACACGGTCCTAAATGACCGTTTGGTTTCTCTCCAACCCCATATTATTTTTAAGTGGGACGGATTTCATTCGGATCGTCCAATAAGTTGAATCGGTATATGTACTTCATTTCTTCACTATTATAAGACTCTTATGGGCAACAATACTATAAAGCATACCAAAATAGTCCACGCGCTCCTAACCGGCCATTTCTTTCTTTCCAACAATCTTTGCTATCTAAGTGGGACGGATTTCACCCGTACCGACCTATAAGTAGAAGAATCGGTGTTTGTGCATCATTCCTTCACAATTATAAGACTCTTACGGACAACAATACTATAAAGCATACTAAAATAGTCCACACGGTTCTAAATGACCGTTTGGTTTCTCTCCAACCCCATATTCTTTTTAAGTGGGACGGATTTCACTCGAATCGTCCAATAAGTTGAATCGGTATATGTACTTCATTCCTTCTCTATTATAAGACTCTTATGGGCAACAATACTATAAAGCATACCACAATAGTCCACGCGCTCCTAACCGGCCCTTTCTTTCTTTCCAACCATCTTTTCTATCTAAGTGGGACGGATTTCACCCGTATCGTCCTATAAGTAGAAGAATCGGTGTTTGTGCATCATTCCTTCACAATTATAAGACTCTTACGGACAACAATACTATAAAGCATACCAAAATAGTCCACACGGTCCTAAATGACCGTTTGGTTTCTCTCCAACCCCATATTCTTTTTAAGTGGGACGGATTTCACTCGAATCGTCCAATAAGTTGAATCGGTATATGTACTTCATTCCTTCTCTATTATAAGACTCTTATGGGCAACAATACTATAAAGCATACCAAAATAGTCCACGCGCTCCTAACCGGCCCTTTCTTTCTTTCCAACCATCTTTTCTATCTAAGTGGGACGGATTTCACCCGTATCGTCCTATAAGTAGAAGAATCGGTGTTTGTGCATCATTCCTTCACAATTATAAGACTCTTACGGACAACAATACTATAAAGCAAACTAAAATAGTCCACACGGTTCTAAATGACCGTTTGGTTTCTCTCCAACCCCATATTCTTTTTAAGTGGGACGGATTTCACTCGAATCGTCCAATAAGTTGAATCGGTATATGTACTTCATTCCTTCTCTATTATAAGACTCTTATGGGCAACAATACTATAAAGCATACCAAAATAGTCCACGCGCTCCTAACCGGCCCTTTCTTTCTTTCCAACCATCTTTTCTATCTAAGTGGGACGGATTTCACCCGTATCGTCCTATAAGTAGAAGAATCGGTGTTTGTGCATCATTCCTTCACAATTATAAGACTCTTACGGACAACAATACTATAAAGCATACCAAAATAGTCCACACGGTCCTAAATGACCGTTTGGTTTCTCTCCAACCCCATATTCTTTTTAAGTGGGACGGATTTCACTCGAATCGTCCTATAACTTGAATCGGTATATGTACTTGATTTCTTCTGTATTACAAGACTCTTATGGGCAACAATACTATAAAGCATTCCAAAATAGTCCACGCGCTCCTGGCCGGCCGTTTCTTTCTTTCCAACCATATTTTCTATCTAAGTGGGACGGATTTCCCTTGTATCGTCCTATAAGTAGAAGAATCGGTGTTTGTGCATCATTCCTTCACAATTATAAGACTCTTACGGACAACAATACTATAAAGCATACCAAAATAGTCCACACGGTCCTAAATGACCGTTTGGTTTCTCTCCAACCCCATATTATTTTTAAGTGGGACGGATTTCATTCGGATCGTCCAATAAGTTGAATCGGTATATGTACTTCATTTCTTCACTATTATAAGACTCTTATGGGCAACAATACTATAAAGCATACCAAAATAGTCCACGCGCTCCTAACCGGCCATTTCTTTCTTTCCAACAATCTTTGCTATCTAAGTGGGACGGATTTCACCCGTACCGACCTATAAGTAGAAGAATCGGTGTTTGTGCATCATTCCTTCACAATTATAAGACTCTTACGGACAACAATACTATAAAGCATACTAAAATAGTCCACACGGTTCTAAATGACCGTTTGGTTTCTCTCCAACCCCATATTCTTTTTAAGTGGGACGGATTTCACTCGAATCGTCCAATAAGTTGAATCGGTATATGTACTTCATTCCTTCTATATTATAAGACTCTTATGGGCAACAATACTATAAAGCATACCACAATAGTCCACGCGCTCCTAACCGGCCCTTTCTTTCTTTCCAACCATCTTTTCTATCTAAGTGGGACGGATTTCACCCGTATCGTCCTATAAGTAGAAGAATCGGTGTTTGTGCATCATTCCTTCACAATTATAAGACTCTTACGGACAACAATACTATAAAGCATACCAAAATAGTCCACACGGTCCTAAATGACCGTTTGGTTTCTCTCCAACCCCATATTCTTTTTAAGTGGGACGGATTTCACTCGAATCGTCCAATAAGTTGAATCGGTATATGTACTTCATTCCTTCTCTATTATAAGACTCTTATGGGCAACAATACTATAAAGCATACCAAAATAGTCCACGCGCTCCTAACCGGCCCTTTCTTTCTTTCCAACCATCTTTTCTATCTAAGTGGGACGGATTTCACCCGTATCGTCCTATAAGTAGAAGAATCGGTGTTTGTGCATCATTCCTTCACAATTATAAGACTCTTACGGACAACAATACTATAAAGCATACCAAAATAGTCCACACGGTCCTAAATGACCGTTTGGTTTCTCTCCAACCCCATATTCTTTTTAAGTGGGACGGATTTCACTCGAATCGTCCTATAACTTGAATCGGTATATGTACTTGATTTCTTCTGTATTACAAGACTCTTATGGGCAACAATACTATAAAGCATTCCAAAATAGTCCACGCGCTCCTGGCCGGCCGTTTCTTTCTTTCCAACCATATTTTCTATCTAAGTGGGACGGATTTCCCTTGTATCGTCCTATAAGTAGAAGAATCGGTGTTTGTGCATCATTCCTTCACAATTATAAGACTCTTACGGACAACAATACTATAAAGCATACCAAAATAGTCCACACGGTCCTAAATGACCGTTTGGTTTCTCTCCAACCCCATATTATTTTTAAGTGGGACGGATTTCAGTCGGATCGTCCAATAAGTTGAATCGGTATATGTACTTCATTTCTTCACTATTATAAGACTCTTATGGGCAACAATACTATAAAGCATACCAAAATAGTCCACGCGCTCCTAACCGGCCATTTCTTTCTTTCCAACAATCTTTGCTATCTAAGTGGGACGGATTTCACCCGTACCGACCTATAAGTAGAAGAATCGGTGTTTGTGCATCATTCCTTCACAATTATAAGACTCTTACGGACAACAATACTATAAAGCATACTAAAATAGTCCACACGGTTCTAAATGACCGTTTGGTTTCTCTCCAACCCCATATTCTTTTTAAGTGGGACGGATTTCACTCGAATCGTCCAATAAGTTGAATCGGTATATGTACTTCATTCCTTCTCTATTATAAGACTCTTATGGGCAACAATACTATAAAGCATATCAAAATAGTCCACGCGCTCCTAACCGGCCCTTTCTTTCTTTCCAACCATCTTTTCTATCTAAGTGGGACGGATTTCACCCGTATCGTCCTATAAGTAGAAGAATCGGTGTTTGTGCATCATTCCTTCACAATTATAAGACTCTTACGGACAACAATACTATAAAGCATACCAAAATAGTCCACACGGTCCTAAATGACCGTTTGGTTTCTCTCCAACCCCATATTCTTTTTAAGTGGGACGGATTTCACTCGAATCGTCCTATAACTTGAATCGGTATATGTACTTGATTTCTTCTGTATTACAAGACTCTTATGGGCAACAATACTATAAAGCATTCCAAAATAGTCCACGCGCTCCTGGCCGGCCGTTTCTTTCTTTCCAACCATATTTTCTATCTAAGGGGGACGGATTTCCCTTGTATCGTCCTATAAGTAGAAGAATCGGTGTTTGTGCATCATTCCTTCACAATTATAAGACTCTTACGGACAACAATACTATACTGCATACCAAAATAGTCCACACAGTTCTAAATGACCGTTTGGTTTCTCTCCAACCCCATATTATTTTTAAGTGGGACGGATTTCAGTCGGATCGTCCAATAAGTTGAATCGGTATATGTACTTCATTTCTTCACTATTATAAGACTCTTATGGGCAACAATACTATAAAGCATACCAAAATAGTCCACGCGCTCCTAACCGGCCATTTCTTTCTTTCCAACAATCTTTGCTATCTAAGTGGGACGGATTTCACCCGTACCGACCTATAAGTAGAAGAATCGGTGTTTGTGCATCATTCCTTCACAATTATAAGACTCTTACGGACAACAATACTATAAAGCATACTAAAATAGTCCACACGGTTCTAAATGACCGTTTGGTTTCTCTCCAACCCCATATTCTTTTTAAGTGGGACGGATTTCACTCGAATCGTCCAATAAGTTGAATCGGTATATGTACTTCATTCATTCTCTATTATAAGACTCTTATGGGAAACAATAGTATAAAGCATACCAAAATAGTCCACGCGCTCCTAACCGGCCCTTTCTTTCTTTCCAACCATCTTTTCTATCTAAGTGGGACGGATTTCACCCGTATCGTCCTATAAGTAGAAGAATCGGTGTTTGTGCATCATTCCTTCACAATTATAAGACTCTTACGGACAACAATACTATAAAGCATACCAAAATAGTCCACACGGTTCTAAATGACCGTTTGGTTTCTCTCCAACCCCATATTCTTTTTAAGTGGGACGGATTTCACTCGAATCGTCCTATAACTTGAATCGGTATATGTACTTGATTTCTTCTGTATTACAAGACTCTTATGGGCAACAATACTATAAAGCATTCCAAAATAGTCCACGCGCTCCTGGCCGGCCGTTTCTTTCTTTCCAACCATATTTTCTATCTAAGTGGGACGGATTTCCCTTGTATCGTCCTATAAGTAGAAGAATCGGTGTTTGTGCATCATTCCTTCACAATTATAAGACTCTTACGGACAACAATACTATAAAGCATACCAAAATAGTCCACACGGTCCTAAATGACCGTTTGGTTTCTCTCCAACCCCATATTATTTTTAAGTGGGACGGATTTCAGTCGGATCGTCCAATAAGTTGAATCGGTATATGTACTTCATTTCTTCACTATTATAAGACTCTTATGGGCAACAATACTATAAAGCATACCAAAATAGTCCACGCGCTCCTAACCGGCCATTTCTTTCTTTCCAACAATCTTTGCTATCTAAGTGGGACGGATTTCACCCGTACCGACCTATAAGTAGAAGAATCGGTGTTTGTGCATCATTCCTTCACAATTATAAGACTCTTACGGACAACAATACTATAAAGCATACTAAAATAGTCCACACGGTTCTAAATGACCGTTTGGTTTCTCTCCAACCCCATATTCTTTTTAAGTGGGACGGATTTCACTCGAATCGTCCAATAAGTTGAATCGGTATATGTACTTCATTCATTCTCTATTATAAGACTCTTATGGGAAACAATAGTATAAAGCATACCAAAATAGTCCACGCGCTCCTAACCGGCCCTTTCTTTCTTTCCAACCATCTTTTCTATCTAAGTGGGACGGATTTCACCCGTATCGTCCTATAAGTAGAAGAATCGGTGTTTGTGCATCATTCCTTCACAATTATAAGACTCTTACGGACAACAATACTATAAAGCATACCAAAATAGTCCACACGGTTCTAAATGACCGTTTGGTTTCTCTCCAACCCCATATTCTTTTTAAGTGGGACGGATTTCACTCGAATCGTCCTATAACTTGAATCGGTATATGTACTTGATTTCTTCTGTATTACAAGACTCTTATGGGCAACAATACTATAAAGCATTCCAAAATAGTCCACGCGCTCCTGGCCGGCCGTTTCTTTCTTTCCAACCATATTTTCTATCTAAGTGGGACGGATTTCCCTTGTATCGTCCTATAAGTAGAAGAATCGGTGTTTGTGCATCATTCCTTCACAATTATAAGACTCTTACGGACAACAATACTATAAAGCATACCAAAATAGTCCACACGGTCCTAAATGACCGTTTGGTTTCTCTCCAACCCCATATTATTTTTAAGTGGGACGGATTTCAGTCGGATCGTCCAATAAGTTGAATCGGTATATGTACTTCATTTCTTCACTATTATAAGACTCTTATGGGCAACAATACTATAAAGCATACCAAAATAGTCCACGCGCTCCTAACCGGCCATTTCTTTCTTTCCAACAATCTTTGCTATCTAAGTGGGACGGATTTCACCCGTACCGACCTATAAGTAGAAGAATCGGTGTTTGTGCATCATTCCTTCACAATTATAAGACTCTTACGGACAACAATACTATAAAGCATACTAAAATAGTCCACACGGTTCTAAATGACCGTTTGGTTTCTCTCCAACCCCATATTCTTTTTAAGTGGGACGGATTTCACTCGAATCGTCCAATAAGTTGAATCGGTATATGTACTTCATTCATTCTCTATTATAAGACTCTTATGGGAAACAATAGTATAAAGCATACCAAAATAGTCCACGCGCTCCTAACCGGCCCTTTCTTTCTTTCCAACCATCTTTTCTATCTAAGTGGGACGGATTTCACCCGTATCGTCCTATAAGTAGAAGAATCGGTGTTTGTGCATCATTCCTTCACAATTATAAGACTCTTACGGACAACAATACTATAAAGCATACCAAAATAGTCCACACGGTCCTAAATGACCGTTTGGTTTCTCTCCAACCCCATATTCTTTTTAAGTGGGACGGATTTCACTCGAATCGTCCTATAACTTGAATCGGTATATGTACTTGATTTCTTCTGTATTACAAGACTCTTATGGGCAACAATACTATAAAGCATACCAAAATAGTCCACGCGCTCCTAACCGGCCCTTTCTTTCTTTCCAACCATCTTTTCTATCTAAGTGGGACGGATTTCACCCGTATCGTCCTATAAGTAGAAGAATCGGTGTTTGTGCATCATTCCTTCACAATTATAAGACTCTTACGGACAACAATACTATAAAGCATACCAAAATAGTCCACACGGTCCTAAATGACCGTTTGGTTTCTCTCCAACCCCATATTATTTTTAAGTGGGACGGATTTCAGTCGGATCGTCCAATAAGTTGAATCGGTATATGTACTTCATTTCTTCACTATTATAAGACTCTTATCGGCAACAATACTATAAAGCATACCAAAATAGTCCACGCGCTCCTAACCGGCCATTTCTTTCTTTCCAACAATCTTTTCTATCTAAGTGGGACGGATTTCACCCGTACCGACCTATAAGTAGAAGAATCGGTGTTTGTGCATCATTCCTTCACAATTATAAGACTCTTACGGACAACAATACTATAAAGCATACTAAAATAGTCCACACGGTTCTAAATGACCGTTTGGTTTCTCTCCAACCCCATATTCTTTTTAAGTGGGACGGATTTCACTCGAATCGTCCAATAAGTTGAATCGGTATATGTACTTCATTCCTTCTCTATTATAAGACTCTTATGGGCAACAATACTATAAAGCATACCAAAATAGTCCACGCGCTCCTAACCGGCCCTTTCTTTCTTTCCAACCATCTTTTCTATCTAAGTGGGACGGATTTCACCCGTATCGTCCTATAAGTAGAAGAATCGGTGTTTGTGCATCATTCCTTCACAATTATAAGACTCTTACGGACAACAATACTATAAAGCATACCAAAATAGTCCACACGGTCCTAAATGACCGTTTGGTTTCTCTCCAACCCCATATTCTTTTTAAGTGGGACGGATTTCACTCGAATCGTCCTATAACTTGAATCGGTATATGTACTTGACTTCTTCTGTATTACAAGACTCTTATGGGCAACAATACTATAAAGCATTCCAAAATAGTCCACGCGCTCCTGGCCGGCCGTTTCTTTCTTTCCAACCATATTTTCTATCTAAGTGGGACGGATTTCCCCTGTATCGTCCTATAAGTAGAAGAATCGGTGTTTGTGCATCATTCCTTCACAATTATAAGACTCTTACGGACAACAATACTATAAAGCATACCAAAATAGTCCACACGGTTCTAAATGACCGTTTTGTTTCTCTCCAACCCCATATTATTTTTAAGTGGGACGGATTTCAGTCGGATCGTCCAATAAGTTGAATCGGTATATGTACTTCATTTCTTCACTATTATAAGACTCTTATGGGCAACAATACTATAAAGCATACCAAAATAGTCCACGCGCTCCTAACCGGCCCTTTCTTTCTTTCCAACCATCTTTTCTATCTAAGTGGGACGGATTTCACCCGTATCGTCCTATAAGTAGAAGAATCGGTGTTTGTGCATCATTCCTTCACAATTATAAGACTCTTACGGACAACAATACTATAAAGCATACCAAAATAGTCCACACGGTCCTAAATGACCGTTTGGTTTCTCTCCAACCCCATATTCTTTTTAAGTGGGACGGATTTCACTCGAATCGTCCTATAACTTGAATCAGTATATGTACTTGATTTCTTCTGTATTACAAGACTCTTATGGGCAACAATACTATAAAGCATTCCAAAATAGTCCACGCGCTCCTGGCCGGCCGTTTCTTTCTTTCCAACCATATTTTCTATCTAAGGGGGACGGATTTCCCTTGTATCGTCCTATAAGTAGAAGAATCGGTGTTTGTGCATCATTCCTTCACAATTATAAGACTCTTACGGACAACAATACTATAAAGCATACCAAAATAGTCCACACAGTTCTAAATGACCGTTTGGTTTCTCTCCAACCCCATATTATTTTTAAGTGGGACGGATTTCAGTCGGATCGTCCAATAAGTTGAATCGGTATATGTACTTCATTTCTTCACTATTATAAGACTCTTATGGGCAACAATACTATAAAGCATACCAAAATAGTCCACGCGCTCCTAACCGGCCATTTCTTTCTTTCCAACAATCTTTGCTATCTAAGTGGGACGGATTTCACCCGTACCGACCTATAAGTAGAAGAATCGGTGTTTGTGCATCATTCCTTCACAATTATAAGACTCTTACGGACAACAATACTATAAAGCATTCTAAAATAGTCCACACGGTTCTAAATGACTGTTTGGTTTCTCTCCAACCCCATATTCTTTTTAAGTGGGACGGATTTCACTCGAATCGTCCAATAAGTTGAATCGGTATATGTACTTCATTCCTTCTCTATTATAAGACTCTTATGGGCAACAATACTATAAAGCATACCAAAATAGTCCACGCGCTCCTAACCGGCCCTTTCTTTCTTTCCAACCATCTTTTCTATCTAAGTGGGACGGATTTCACCCGTATCGTCCTATAAGTAGAAGAATTGGTGTTTGTGCATCATTCCTTCACAATTATAAGACTCTTACGGACAACAATACTATAAAGCATACTAAAATAGTCCACACGGTTCTAAATGACCGTTTGGTTTCTCTCCAACCCCATATTCTTTTTAAGTGGGACGGATTTCACTCGAATCGTCCAACAAGTTGAATCGGTATATGTACTTCATTCCTTCTCTATTATAAGACTCTTATGGGCAACAATACTATAAAGCATACCAAAATAGTCCACGCGCTCCTAACCGGCCCTTTCTTTCTTTCCGACCATCTTTTCTATCTAAGTGGGACGGATTTCACCCGTATCGTCCTATAAGTAGAAGAATCGGTGTTTGTGCATCATTCCTTCACAATTATAAGACTCTTACGGACAACAATACTATAAAGCATACCAAAATAGTCCACACGGTCCTAAATGACCGTTTGGTTTCTCTCCAACCCCATATTCTTTTTAAGTGGGACGGATTTCACTCGAATCGTCCTATAACTTGAATCAGTATATGTACTTGATTTCTTCTGTATTACAAGACTCTTATGGGCAACAATACTATAAAGCATTCCAAAATAGTCCACGCGCTCCTGGCCGGCCGTTTCTTTCTTTCCAACCATATTTTCTATCTAAGGGGGACGGATTTCCCTTGTATCGTCCTATAAGTAGAAGAATCGGTGTTTGTGCATCATTCCTTCACAATTATAAGACTCTTACGGACAACAATACTATAAAGCATACCAAAATAGTCCACACAGTTCTAAATGACCGTTTGGTTTCTCTCCAACCCCATATTATTTTTAAGTGGGACGGATTTCAGTCGGATCGTCCAATAAGTTGAATCGGTATATGTACTTCATTTCTTCACTATTATAAGACTCTTATGGGCAACAATACTATAAAGCATACCAAAATAGTCCACGCGCTCCTAACCGGCCATTTCTTTCTTTCCAACAATCTTTGCTATCTAAGTGGGACGGATTTCACCCGTACCGACCTATAAGTAGAAGAATCGGTGTTTGTGCATCATTCCTTCACAATTATAAGACTCTTACGGACAACAATACTATAAAGCATTCTAAAATAGTCCACACGGTTCTAAATGACCGTTTGGTTTCTCTCCAACCCCATATTCTTTTTAAGTGGGACGGATTTCACTCGAATCGTCCAATAAGTTGAATCGGTATATGTACTTCATTCCTTCTCTATTATAAGACTCTTATGGGCAACAATACTATAAAGCATACCAAAATAGTCCACGCGCTCCTAACCGGCCCTTTCTTTCTTTCCAACCATCTTTTCTATCTAAGTGGGACGGATTTCACCCGTATCGTCCTATAAGTAGAAGAATTGGTGTTTGTGCATCATTCCTTCACAATTATAAGACTCTTACGGACAACAATACTATAAAGCATACTAAAATAGTCCACACGGTTCTAAATGACCGTTTGGTTTCTCTCCAACCCCATATTCTTTTTAAGTGGGACGGATTTCACTCGAATCGTCCAACAAGTTGAATCGGTATATGTACTTCATTCCTTCTCTATTATAAGACTCTTATGGGCAACAATACTATAAAGCATACCAAAATAGTCCACGCGCTCCTAACCGGCCCTTTCTTTCTTTCCGACCATCTTTTCTATCTAAGTGGGACGGATTTCACCCGTATCGTCCTATAAGTAGAAGAATCGGTGTTTGTGCATCATTCCTTCACAATTATAAGACTCTTACGGACAACAATACTATAAAGCATACCAAAATAGTCCACACGGTCCTAAATGACCGTTTGGTTTCTCTCCAACCCCATATTCTTTTTAAGTGGGACGGATTTCACTCGAATCGTCCTATAACTTGAATCGGTATATGTACTTGATTTCTTCTGTATTACAAGACTCTTATGGGCAACAATACTATAAAGCATTCCAAAATAGTCCACGCGCTCCTGGCCGGCCGTTTCTTTCTTTCCAACCATATTTTCTATCTAAGTGGGACGGATTTCCCTTGTATCGTCCTATAAGTAGAAGAATCGGTGTTTGTGCATCATTCCTTCACAATTATAAGACTCTTACGGACAACAATACTATAAAGCATACCAAAATAGTCCACACGGTCCTAAATGACCGTTTGGTTTCTCTCCAACCCCATATTATTTTTAAGTGGGACGGATTTCAGTCGGATCGTCCAATAAGTTGAATCGGTATATGTACTTCATTTCTTCACTATTATAAGACTCTTATGGGCAACAATACTATAAAGCATACCAAAATAGTCCACGCGCTCCTAACCGGCCATTTCTTTCTTTCCAACAATCTTTGCTATCTAAGTGGGACGGATTTCACCCGTACCGACCTATAAGTAGAAGAATCGGTGTTTGTGCATCATTCCTTCACAATTATAAGACTCTTACGGACAACAATACTATAAAGCATACTAAAATAGTCCACACGGTTCTAAATGACCGTTTGGTTTCTCTCCAACCCCATATTCTTTTTAAGTGGGACGGATTTCACTCGAATCGTCCAATAAGTTGAATCGGTATATGTACTTCATTCATTCTCTATTATAAGACTCTTATGGGAAACAATAGTATAAAGCATACCAAAATAGTCCACGCGCTCCTAACCGGCCCTTTCTTTCTTTCCAACCATCTTTTCTATCTAAGTGGGACGGATTTCACCCGTATCGTCCTATAAGTAGAAGAATCGGTGTTTGTGCATCATTCCTTCACAATTATAAGACTCTTACGGACAACAATACTATAAAGCATACCAAAATAGTCCACACGGTTCTAAATGACCGTTTGGTTTCTCTCCAACCCCATATTCTTTTTAAGTGGGACGGATTTCACTCGAATCGTCCTATAACTTGAATCGGTATATGTACTTGATTTCTTCTGTATTACAAGACTCTTATGGGCAACAATACTATAAAGCATTCCAAAATAGTCCACGCGCTCCTGGCCGGCCGTTTCTTTCTTTCCAACCATATTTTCTATCTAAGTGGGACGGATTTCCCTTGTATCGTCCTATAAGTAGAAGAATCGGTGTTTGTGCATCATTCCTTCACAATTATAAGACTCTTACGGACAACAATACTATAAAGCATACCAAAATAATCCACACGGTCCTAAATGACCGTTTGGTTTCTCTCCAACCCCATATTATTTTTAAGTGGGACGGATTTCAGTCGGATCGTCCAATAAGTTGAATCGGTATATGTACTTCATTTCTTCACTATTATAAGACTCTTATGGGCAACAATACTATAAAGCATACCAAAATAGTCCACGCGCTCCTAACCGGCCATTTCTTTCTTTCCAACAATCTTTGTTATCTAAGTGGGACGGATTTCACCCGTACCGACCTATAAGTAGAAGAATCGGTGTTTGTGCATCATTCCTTCACAATTATAAGACTCTTACGGACAACAATACTATAAAGCATACTAAAATAGTCCACACGGTTCTAAATGACCGTTTGGTTTCTCTCCAACCCCATATTCTTTTTAAGTGGGACGGATTTCACTCGAATCGTCCAATAAGTTGAATCGGTATATGTACTTCATTCATTCTCTATTATAAGACTCTTATGGGAAACAATAGTATAAAGCATACCAAAATAGTCCACGCGCTCCTAACCGGCCCTTTCTTTCTTTCCAACCATCTTTTCTATCTAAGTGGGACGGATTTCACCCGTATCGTCCTATAAGTAGAAGAATCGGTGTTTGTGCATCATTCCTTCACAATTATAAGACTCTTACGGACAACAATACTATAAAGCATACCAAAATAGTCCACACGGTCCTAAATGACCGTTTGGTTTCTCTCCAACCCCATATTCTTTTTAAGTGGGACGGATTTCACTCGAATCGTCCTATAACTTGAATCGGTATATGTACTTGATTTCTTCTGTATTACAAGACTCTTATGGGCAACAATACTATAAAGCATACCAAAATAGTCCACGCGCTCCTAACCGGCCCTTTCTTTCTTTCCAACCATCTTTTCTATCTAAGTGGGACGGATTTCACCCGTATCGTCCTATAAGTAGAAGAATCGGTGTTTGTGCATCATTCCTTCACAATTATAAGACTCTTACGGACAACAATACTATAAAGCATACCAAAATAGTCCACACGGTCCTAAATGACCGTTTGGTTTCTCTCCAACCCCATATTATTTTTAAGTGGGACGGATTTCAGTCGGATCGTCCAATAAGTTGAATCGGTATATGTACTTCATTTCTTCACTATTATAAGACTCTTATAGGCAACAATACTATAAAGCATACCAAAATAGTCCACGCGCTCCTAACCGGCCATTTCTTTCTTTCCAACAATCTTTTCTATCTAAGTGGGACGGATTTCACCCGTACCGACCTATAAGTAGAAGAATCGGTGTTTGTGCATCATTCCTTCACAATTATAAGACTCTTACGGACAACAATACTATAAAGCATACTAAAATAGTCCACACGGTTCTAAATGACCGTTTGGTTTCTCTCCAACCCCATATTCTTTTTAAGTGGGACGGATTTCACTCGAATCGTCCAATAAGTTGAATCGGTATATGTACTTCATTCCTTCTCTATTATAAGACTCTTATGGGCAACAATACTATAAAGCATACCAAAATAGTCCACGCGCTCCTAACCGGCCCTTTCTTTCTTTCCAACCATCTTTTCTATCTAAGTGGGACGGATTTCACCCGTATCGTCCTATAAGTAGAAGAATCGGTGTTTGTGCATCATTCCTTCACAATTATAAGACTCTTACGGACAACAATACTATAAAGCATACCAAAATAGTCCACACGGTCCTAAATGACCGTTTGGTTTCTCTCCAACCCCATATTCTTTTTAAGTGGGACGGATTTCACTCGAATCGTCCTATAACTTGAATCGGTATATGTACTTGACTTCTTCTGTATTACAAGACTCTTATGGGCAACAATACTATAAAGCATTCCAAAATAGTCCACGCGCTCCTGGCCGGCCGTTTCTTTCTTTCCAACCATATTTTCTATCTAAGTGGGACGGATTTCCCCTGTATCGTCCTATAAGTAGAAGAATCGGTGTTTGTGCATCATTCCTTCACAATTATAAGACTCTTACGGACAACAATACTATAAAGCATACCAAAATAGTCCACACGGTTCTAAATGACCGTTTTGTTTCTCTCCAACCCCATATTATTTTTAAGTGGGACGGATTTCAGTCGGATCGTCCAATAAGTTGAATCGGTATATGTACTTCATTTCTTCACTATTATAAGACTCTTATGGGCAACAATACTATAAAGCATACCAAAATAGTCCACGCGCTCCTAACCGGCCCTTTCTTTCTTTCCAACCATCTTTTCTATCTAAGTGGGACGGATTTCACCCGTATCGTCCTATAAGTAGAAGAATCGGTGTTTGTGCATCATTCCTTCACAATTATAAGACTCTTACGGACAACAATACTATAAAGCATACCAAAATAGTCCACACGGTCCTAAATGACCGTTTGGTTTCTCTCCAACCCCATATTCTTTTTAAGTGGGACGGATTTCACTCGAATCGTCCTATAACTTGAATCGGTATATGTACTTGACTTCTTCTGTATTACAAGACTCTTATGGGCAACAATACTATAAAGCATTCCAAAATAGTCCACGCGCTCCTGGCCGGCCGTTTCTTTCTTTCCAACCATATTTTCTATCTAAGTGGGACGGATTTCCCCTGTATCGTCCTATAAGTAGAAGAATCGGTGTTTGTGCATCATTCCTTCACAATTATAAGACTCTTACGGACAACAATACTATAAAGCATACCAAAATAGTCCACACGGTTCTAAATGACCGTTTGGTTTCTCTCCAACCCCATATTATTTTTAAGTGGGACGGATTTCAGTCGGATCGTCCAATAAATTGAATCGCAATATGTACTTCATTTCTTCACTATTATAAGACTCTTATGGGCAACAATACTATAAAGCATACCAAAATAGTCCACGCGCTCTTAACCGGCCCTTTCTTTCTTTCCAACCATCTTTTCTATCTAAGTGGGACGGATTTCACCCGTATCGTCCTATAAGTAGAAGAATCGGTGTTTGTGCATCATTCCTTCACAATTATAAGACTCTTACGGACAACAATACTATAAAGCATACCAAAATAGTCCACACGGTCCTAAATGACCGTTTGGTTTCTCTCCAACCCCATATTCTTTTTAAGTGGGACGGATTTCACTCGAATCGTCCTATAACTTGAATCGGTATATGTACTTGATTTCTTCTGTATTACAAGACTCTTATGGGCAACAATACTATAAAGCATTCCAAAATAGTCCACGCGCTCCTGGCCGGCCGTTTCTTTCTTTCCAACCATATTTTCTATCTAAGTGGGACGGATTTCCCTTGTATCGTCCTATAAGTAGAAGAATCGGTGTTTGTGCATCATTCCTTCACAATTATAAGACTCTTACGGACAACAATACTATAAAGCATACCAAAATAGTCCACACGGTTCTAAATGACCGTTTGGTTTCTCTCCAACCCCATATTATTTTTAAGTGGGACGGATTTCAGTCGGATCGTCCAATAAGTTGAATCGGTATATGTACTTCATTTCTTCACTATTATAAGACTCTTATGGGCAACAATACTATAAAGCATACCAAAATAGTCCACGCGCTCCTAACCGGCCATTTCTTTCTTTCCAACAATCTTTTCTATCTAAGTGGGACGGATTTCACCCGTACCGACCTATAAGTAGAAGAATCGGTGTTTGTGCATCATTCCTTCACAATTATAAGACTCTTACGGACAACAATACTATAAAGCATACTAAAATAGTCCACACGGTTCTAAATGACTGTTTGGTTTCTCTCCAACCCCATATTATTTTTAAGTGGGACGGATTTCAGTCGGATCGTCCAATAAGTTGAATCGGTATATGTACTTCATTTCTTCACTATTATAAGACTCTTATGGGCAACAATACTATAAAGCATACCAAAATAGTCCACGCGCTCCTAACCGGCCCTTTCTTTCTTTCCAACCATCTTTTCTATCTAAGTGGGACGGATTTCACCCGTATCGTCCTATAAGTAGAAGAATCGGTGTTTGTGCATCATTCCTTCACAATTATAAGACTCTTACGGACAACAATACTATAAAGCATACCAAAATAGTCCACACGGTCCTAAATGACCGTTTGGTTTCTCTCCAACCCCATATTCTTTTTAAGTGGGACGGATTTCACTCGAATCGTCCTATAACTTGAATCGGTATATGTACTTGACTTCTTCTGTATTACAAGACTCTTATGGGCAACAATACTATAAAGCATTCCAAAATAGTCCACGCGCTCCTGGCCGGCCGTTTCTTTCTTTCCAACCATATTTTCTATCTAAGTGGGACGGATTTCCCCTGTATCGTCCTATAAGTAGAAGAATCGGTGTTTGTGCATCATTCCTTCACAATTATAAGACTCTTACGGACAACAATACTATAAAGCATACCAAAATAGTCCACACGGTTCTAAATGACCGTTTGGTTTCTCTCCAACCCCATATTATTTTTAAGTGGGACGGATTTCAGTCGGATCGTCCAATAAATTGAATCGCAATATGTACTTCATTTCTTCACTATTATAAGACTCTTATGGGCAACAATACTATAAAGCATACCAAAATAGTCCACGCGCTCTTAACCGGCCCTTTCTTTCTTTCCAACCATCTTTTCTATCTAAGTGGGACGGATTTCACCCGTATCGTCCTATAAGTAGAAGAATCGGTGTTTGTGCATCATTCCTTCACAATTATAAGACTCTTACGGACAACAATACTATAAAGCATACCAAAATAGTCCACACGGTCCTAAATGACCGTTTGGTTTCTCTCCAACCCCATATTCTTTTTAAGTGGGACGGATTTCACTCGAATCGTCCTATAACTTGAATCGGTATATGTACTTGATTTCTTCTGTATTACAAGACTCTTATGGGCAACAATACTATAAAGCATTCCAAAATAGTCCACGCGCTCCTGGCCGGCCGTTTCTTTCTTTCCAACCATATTTTCTATCTAAGTGGGACGGATTTCCCTTGTATCGTCCTATAAGTAGAAGAATCGGTGTTTGTGCATCATTCCTTCACAATTATAAGACTCTTACGGACAACAATACTATAAAGCATACCAAAATAGTCCACACGGTTCTAAATGACCGTTTGGTTTCTCTCCAACCCCATATTATTTTTAAGTGGGACGGATTTCAGTCGGATCGTCCAATAAGTTGAATCGGTATATGTACTTCATTTCTTCACTATTATAAGACTCTTATGGGCAACAATACTATAAAGCATACCAAAATAGTCCACGCGCTCCTAACCGGCCATTTCTTTCTTTCCAACAATCTTTTCTATCTAAGTGGGACGGATTTCACCCGTACCGACCTATAAGTAGAAGAATCGGTGTTTGTGCATCATTCCTTCACAATTATAAGACTCTTACGGACAACAATACTATAAAGCATACTAAAATAGTCCACACGGTTCTAAATGACTGTTTGGTTTCTCTCCAACCCCATATTCTTTTTAAGTGGGACGGATTTCACTCGAATCGTCCAATAAGTTGAATCGGTATATGTACTTCATTCCTTCTCTATTATAAGACTCTTATGGGCAACAATACTATAAAGCATACCAAAATAGTCCACGCGCTCCTAACCGGCCCTTTCTTTCTTTCCAACCATCTTTTCTATCTAAGTGGGACGGATTTCACCCGTATCGTCCTATAAGTAGAAGAATCGGTGTTTGTGCATCATTCCTTCACAATTATAAGACTCTTACGGACAACAATACTATAAAGCATACCAAAATAGTCCACACGGTCCTAAATGACCGTTTGGTTTCTCTCCAACCCCATATTCTTTTTAAGTGGGACGGATTTCACTCGAATCGTCCTATAACTTGAATCGGTATATGTACTTGATTTCTTCTGTATTACAAGACTCTTATGGGCAACAATACTATAAAGCATTCCAAAATAGTCCACGCGCTCCTGGCCGGCCGTTTCTTTCTTTCCAACCATATTTTCTATCTAAGGGGGACGGATTTCCCTTGTATCGTCCTATAAGTAGAAGAATCGGTGTTTCTGCATCATTCCTTCACAATTATAAGACTCTTACGGACAACAATACTATAAAGCATACCAAAATAGTCCACACGGTTCTAAATGACCGTTTTGTTTCTCTCCAACCCCATATTATTTTTAAGTGGGACGGATTTCAGTCGGATCGTCCAATAAGTTGAATCGGTATATGTACTTCATTTCTTCACTATTATAAGACTCTTATGGGCAACAATACTATAAAGCATACCAAAATAGTCCACGCGCTCCTAACCGGCCCTTTCTTTCTTTCCAACCATCTTTTCTATTTAAGTGGGACGGATTTCACCCGTATCGTCCTATAAGTAGAAGAATCGGTGTTTGTGCATCATTCCTTCACAATTATAAGACTCTTACGGACAACAATACTATAAAGCATACCAAAATAGTCCACACGGTCCTAAATGACCGTTTGGTTTCTCTCCAACCCCATATTCTTTTTAAGTGGGACGGATTTCACTCGAATCGTCCTATAACTTGAATCGGTATATGTACTTGACTTCTTCTGTATTACAAGACTCTTATGGGCAACAATACTATAAAGCATTCCAAAATAGTCCACGCGCTCCTGGCCGGCCGTTTCTTTCTTTCCAACCATATTTTCTATCTAAGTGGGACGGATTTCCCCTGTATCATCCTATAAGTAGAAGAATCGGTGTTTGTGCATCATTCCTTCACAATTATAAGACTCTTACGGACAACAATACTATAAAGCATACCAAAATAGTCCACACGGTTCTAAATGACCGTTTGGTTTCTCTCCAACCCCATATTATTTTTAAGTGGGACGGATTTCAGTCGGATCGTCCAATAAATTGAATCGGTATATGTACTTCATTTCTTCACTATTATAAGACTCTTATGGGCAACAATACTATAAAGCATACCAAAATAGTCCACGCGCTCCTAACCGGCCCTTTCTTTCTTTCCAACCATCTTTGCTATCTAAGTGGGACGGATTTCACCCGTACCGACCTATAAGTAGAAGAATCGGTGTTTGTGCATCATTCCTTCACAATTATAAGACTCTTACGGACAACAATACTATAAAGCATACTAAAATAGTCCACACGGTTCTAAATGACCGTTTGGTTTCTCTCCAACCCCATATTCTTTTTAAGTGGGACGGATTTCACTCGAATCGTCCAATAAGTTGAATCGGTATATGTACTTCATTCCTTCTCTATTATAAGACTCTTATGGGCAACAATACTATAAAGCATACCAAAATAGTCCACGCGCTCCTAACCGGCCCTTTCTTTCTTTCCAACCATCTTTTCTATCTAAGTGGGACGGATTTCACCCGTATCGTCCTATAAGTAGAAGAATCGGTGTTTGTGCATCATTCCTTCACAATTATAAGACTCTTACGGACAACAATACTATAAAGCATACCAAAATAGTCCACACGGTCCTAAATGACCGTTTGGTTTCTCTCCAACCCCATATTCTTTTTAAGTGGGACGGATTTCACTCGAATCGTCCTATAACTTGAATCGGTATATGTACTTGATTTCTTCTGTATTACAAGACTCTTATGGGCAACAATACTATAAAGCATTCCAAAATAGTCCACGCGCTCCTGGCCGGCCGTTTCTTTCTTTCCAACCATATTTTCTATCTAAGGGGGACGGATTTCCCTTGTATCGTCCTATAAGTAGAAGAATCGGTGTTTCTGCATCATTCCTTCACAATTATAAGACTCTTACGGACAACAATACTATAAAGCATACCAAAATAGTCCACACGGTTCTAAATGACCGTTTTGTTTCTCTCCAACCCCATATTATTTTTAAGTGGGACGGATTTCAGTCGGATCGTCCAATAAGTTGAATCGGTATATGTACTTCATTTCTTCACTATTATAAGACTCTTATGGGCAACAATACTATAAAGCATACCAAAATAGTCCACGCGCTCCTAACCGGCCCTTTCTTTCTTTCCAACCATCTTTTCTATCTAAGTGGGACGGATTTCACCCGTATCGTCCTATAAGTAGAAGAATCGGTGTTTGTGCATCATTCCTTCACAATTATAAGACTCTTACGGACAACAATACTATAAAGCATACCAAAATAGTCCACACGGTCCTAAATGACCGTTTGGTTTCTCTCCAACCCCATATTCTTTTTAAGTGGGACGGATTTCACTCGAATCGTCCAATAAGTTGAATCGGTATATGTACTTCATTCCTTCTCTATTATAAGACTCTTATGGGCAACAATACTATAAAGCATACCAAAATAGTCCACGCGCTCCTAACCGGCCCTTTCTTTCTTTCCAACCATCTTTTCTATCTAAGTGGGACGGATTTCACCCGTATCGTCCTATAAGTAGAAGAATCGGTGTTTGTGCATCATTCCTTCACAATTATAAGACTCTTACGGACAACAATACTATAAAGCATACCAAAATAGTCCACACGGTCCTAAATGACCGTTTGGTTTCTCTCCAACCCCATATTCTTTTTAAGTGGGACGGATTTCACTCGAATCGTCCTATAACTTGAATCGGTATATGTACTTGATTTCTTCTGTATTACAAGACTCTTATGGGCAACAATACTATAAAGCATTCCAAAATAGTCCACGCGCTCCTGGCCGGCCGTTTCTTTCTTTCCAACCATATTTTCTATCTAAGGGGGACGGATTTCCCTTGTATCGTCCTATAAGTAGAAGAATCGGTGTTTCTGCATCATTCCTTCACAATTATAAGACTCTTACGGACAACAATACTATAAAGCATACCAAAATAGTCCACACGGTTCTAAATGACCGTTTTGTTTCTCTCCAACCCCATATTATTTTTAAGTGGGACGGATTTCAGTCGGATCGTCCAATAAGTTTAATCGGTATATGTACTTCATTTCTTCACTATTATAAGACTCTTATGGGCAACAATACTATAAAGCATACCAAAATAGTCCACGCGCTCCTAACCGGCCCTTTCTTTCTTTCCAACCATCTTTTCTATCTAAGTGGGACGGATTTCACCCGTATCGTCCTATAAGTAGAAGAATCGGTGTTTGTGCATCATTCCTTCACAATTATAAGACTCTTACGGACAACAATACTATAAAGCATACCAAAATAGTCCACACGGTCCTAAATGACCGTTTGGTTTCTCTCCAACCCCATATTCTTTTTAAGTGGGACGGATTTCACTCGAATCGTCCTATAACTTGAATCGGTATATGTACTTGACTTCTTCTGTATTACAAGACTCTTATGGGCAACAATACTATAAAGCATTCCAAAATAGTCCACGCGCTCCTGGCCGGCCGTTTCTTTCTTTCCAACCATATTTTCTATCTAAGTGGGACGGATTTCCCCTGTATCATCCTATAAGTAGAAGAATCGGTGTTTGTGCATCATTCCTTCACAATTATAAGACTCTTACGGACAACAATACTATAAAGCATACCAAAATAGTCCACACGGTTCTAAATGACCGTTTGGTTTCTCTCCAACCCCATATTATTTTTAAGTGGGACGGATTTCAGTCGGATCGTCCAATAAATTGAATCGGTATATGTACTTCATTTCTTCACTATTATAAGACTCTTATGGGCAACAATACTATAAAGCATACCAAAATAGTCCACGCGCTCCTAACCGGCCCTTTCTTTCTTTCCAACCATCTTTTCTATCTAAGTGGGACGGATTTCACCCGTATCGTCCTATAAGTAGAAGAATCGGTGTTTGTGCATCATTCCTTCACAATTATAAGACTCTTACGGACAACAATACTATAAAGCATACCAAAATAGTCCACACGGTCCTAAATGAACGTTTGGTTTCTCTCCAACCCCATATTCTTTTTAAGTGGGACGGATTTCACTCGAATCGTCCTATAACTTGAATCGGTATATGTACTTGATTTCTTCTGTATTACAAGACTCTTATGGGCAACAATACTATAAAGCATTCCAAAATAGTCCACGCGCTCCTGGCCGGCCGTTTCTTTCTTTCCAACCATATTTTCTATCTAAGTGGGACGGATTTCCCTTGTATCGTCCTATAAGTAGAAGAATCGGTGTTTGTGCATCATTCCTTCACAATTATAAGACTCTTACGGACAACAATACTATAAAGCATACCAAAATAGTCCACACGGTTCTAAATGACCGTTTGCTTTCTCTCCAACCCCATATTATTTTTAAGTGGGACGGATTTCAGTCGGATCGTCCAATAAGTTGAATCGGTATATGTACTTCATTTCTTCACTATTATAAGACTCTTATGGGCAACAATACTATAAAGCATACCAAAATAGTCCACGCGCTCCTAACCGGCCATTTCTTTCTTTCCAACAATCTTTTCTATCTAAGTGGGACGGATTTCACCCGTACCGACCTATAAGTAGAAGAATCGGTGTTTGTGCATCATTCCTTCACAATTATAAGACTCTTACGGACAACAATACTATAAAGCATACTAAAATAGTCCACACGGTTCTAAATGACTGTTTGGTTTCTCTCCAACCCCATAATCTTTTTAAGTGGGACGGATTTCACTCGAATCGTCCAATAAGTTGAATCGGTATATGTACTTCATTCCTTCTCTATTATAAGACTCTTATGGGCAACAATACTATAAAGCATACCAAAATAGTCCACGCGCTCCTAACCGGCCCTTTCTTTCTTTCCAACCATCTTTTCTATCTAAGTGGGACGGATTTCACCCGTATCGTCCTATAAGTAGAAGAATCGGTGTTTGTGCATCATTCCTTCACAATTATAAGACTCTTACGGACAACAATACTATAAAGCATACCAAAATAGTCCACACGGTCCTAAATGACCGTTTGGTTTCTCTCCAACCCCATATTATTTTTAAGTGGGACGGATTTCAGTCGGATCGTCCAATAAATTGAATCGGTATATGTACTTCATTTCTTCACTATTATAAGACTCTTATGGGCAACAATACTATAAAGCATACCAAAATAGTCCACGCGCTCCTAACCGGCCCTTTCTTTCTTTCCAACCATCTTTTCTATCTAAGTGGGACGGATTTCACCCGTATCGTCCTATAAGTAGAAGAATCGGTGTTTGTGCATCATTCCTTCACAATTATAAGACTCTTACGGACAACAATACTATAAAGCATACCAAAATAGTCCACACGGTTCTAAATGACCGTTTGGTTTCTCTCCAACCCCATATTATTTTTAAGTGGGATGGATTTCAGTCGGATCGTCCAATAAGTTGAATCGGTATATGTACTTCATTTCTTCACTATTATAAGACTCTTATGGGCAACAATACTATAAAGCATACCAAAATAGTCCACGCGCTCCTAACCGGCCCTTTCTTTCTTTCCAACCATCTTTTCTATCTAAGTGGGACGGATTTCACCCGTATCGTCCTATAAGTAGAAGAATCGGTGTTTGTGCATCATTCCTTCACAATTATAAGACTCTTACGGACAACAATACTATAAAGCATACCAAAATAGTCCACACGGTCCTAAATGACCGTTTGGTTTCTCTCCAACCCCATATTCTTTTTAAGTGGGACGGATTTCACTCGAATCGTCCTATAACTTGAATCGGTATATGTACTTGACTTCTTCTGTATTACAAGACTCTTATGGGCAACAATACTATAAAGCATACCAAAATAGTCCACGCGCTCCTAACCGGCCCTTTCTTTCTTTCCAACCATCTTTTCTATCTAAGTGGGACGGATTTCACCCGTATCGTCCTATAAGTAGAAGAATCGGTGTTTGTGCATCATTCCTTCACAATTATAAGACTCTTACGGACAACAATACTATAAAGCATACCAAAATAGTCCACACGGTTCTAAATGACCGTTTTGTTTCTCTCCAACCCCATATTATTTTTAAGTGGGACGGATTTCAGTCGGATCGTCCAATAAGTTGAATCGGTATATGTACTTCATTTCTTCACTATTATAAGACTCTTATGGGCAACAATACTATAAAGCATACCAAAATAGTCCACGCGCTCCTAACCGGCCCTTTCTTTCTTTCCAACCATCTTTTCTATCTAAGTGGGACGGATTTCACCCGTATCGTCCTATAAGTAGAAGAATCGGTGTTTGTGCATCATTCCTTCACAATTATAAGACTCTTACGGACAACAATACTATAAAGCATACCAAAATAGTCCACACGGTCCTAAATGACCGTTTGGTTTCTCTCCAACCCCATATTCTTTTTAAGTGGGACGGATTTCACTCGAATCGTCCAATAAGTTGAATCGGTATATGTACTTCATTCCTTCTCTATTATAAGACTCTTATGGGCAACAATACTATAAAGCATACCAAAATAGTCCACGCGCTCCTAACCGGCCCTTTCTTTCTTTCCAACCATCTTTTCTATCTAAGTGGGACGGATTTCACCCGTATCGTCCTATAAGTAGAAGAATCGGTGTTTGTGCATCATTCCTTCACAATTATAAGACTCTTACGGACAACAATACTATAAAGCATACCAAAATAGTCCACACGGTCCTAAATGACCGTTTGGTTTCTCTCCAACCCCATATTCTTTTTAAGTGGGACGGATTTCACTCGAATCGTCCTATAACTTGAATCGGTATATGTACTTGATTTCTTCTGTATTACAAGACTCTTATGGGCAACAATACTATAAAGCATTCCAAAATAGTCCACGCGCTCCTGGCCGGCCGTTTCTTTCTTTCCAACCATATTTTCTATCTAAGGGGGACGGATTTCCCTTGTATCGTCCTATAAGTAGAAGAATCGGTGTTTCTGCATCATTCCTTCACAATTATAAGACTCTTACGGACAACAATACTATAAAGCATACCAAAATAGTCCACACGGTTCTAAATGACCGTTTTGTTTCTCTCCAACCCCATATTATTTTTAAGTGGGACGGATTTCAGTCGGATCGTCCAATAAGTTGAATCGGTATATGTACTTCATTTCTTCACTATTATAAGACTCTTATGGGCAACAATACTATAAAGCATACCAAAATAGTCCACGCGCTCCTAACCGGCCCTTTCTTTCTTTCCAACCATCTTTTCTATCTAAGTGGGACGGATTTCACCCGTATCGTCCTATAAGTAGAAGAATCGGTGTTTGTGCATCATTCCTTCACAATTATAAGACTCTTACGGACAACAATACTATAAAGCATACCAAAATAGTCCACACGGTCCTAAATGACCGTTTGGTTTCTCTCCAACCCCATATTCTTTTTAAGTGGGACGGATTTCACTCGAATCGTCCTATAACTTGAATCGGTATATGTACTTGACTTCTTCTGTATTACAAGACTCTTATGGGCAACAATACTATAAAGCATTCCAAAATAGTCCACGCGCTCCTGGCCGGCCGTTTCTTTCTTTCCAACCATATTTTCTATCTAAGTGGGACGGATTTCCCCTGTATCATCCTATAAGTAGAAGAATCGGTGTTTGTGCATCATTCCTTCACAATTATAAGACTCTTACGGACAACAATACTATAAAGCATACCAAAATAGTCCACACGGTTCTAAATGACCGTTTGGTTTCTCTCCAACCCCATATTATTTTTAAGTGGGACGGATTTCAGTCGGATCGTCCAATAAATTGAATCGGTATATGTACTTCATTTCTTCACTATTATAAGACTCTTATGGGCAACAATACTATAAAGCATACCAAAATAGTCCACGCGCTCCTAACCGGCCCTTTCTTTCTTTCCAACCATCTTTTCTATCTAAGTGGGACGGATTTCACCCGTATCGTCCTATAAGTAGAAGAATCGGTGTTTGTGCATCATTCCTTCACAATTATAAGACTCTTACGGACAACAATACTATAAAGCATACCAAAATAGTCCACACGGTCCTAAATGAACGTTTGGTTTCTCTCCAACCCCATATTCTTTTTAAGTGGGACGGATTTCACTCGAATCGTCCTATAACTTGAATCGGTATATGTACTTGATTTCTTCTGTATTACAAGACTCTTATGGGCAACAATACTATAAAGCATTCCAAAATAGTCCACGCGCTCCTGGCCGGCCGTTTCTTTCTTTCCAACCATATTTTCTATCTAAGTGGGACGGATTTCCCTTGTATCGTCCTATAAGTAGAAGAATCGGTGTTTGTGCATCATTCCTTCACAATTATAAGACTCTTACGGACAACAATACTATAAAGCATACCAAAATAGTCCACACGGTTCTAAATGACCGTTTGCTTTCTCTCCAACCCCATATTATTTTTAAGTGGGACGGATTTCAGTCGGATCGTCCAATAAGTTGAATCGGTATATGTACTTCATTTCTTCACTATTATAAGACTCTTATGGGCAACAATACTATAAAGCATACCAAAATAGTCCACGCGCTCCTAACCGGCCATTTCTTTCTTTCCAACAATCTTTTCTATCTAAGTGGGACGGATTTCACCCGTACCGACCTATAAGTAGAAGAATCGGTGTTTGTGCATCATTCCTTCACAATTATAAGACTCTTACGGACAACAATACTATAAAGCATACTAAAATAGTCCACACGGTTCTAAATGACTGTTTGGTTTCTCTCCAACCCCATAATCTTTTTAAGTGGGACGGATTTCACTCGAATCGTCCAATAAGTTGAATCGGTATATGTACTTCATTCCTTCTCTATTATAAGACTCTTATGGGCAACAATACTATAAAGCATACCAAAATAGTCCACGCGCTCCTAACCGGCCCTTTCTTTCTTTCCAACCATCTTTTCTATCTAAGTGGGACGGATTTCACCCGTATCGTCCTATAAGTAGAAGAATCGGTGTTTGTGCATCATTCCTTCACAATTATAAGACTCTTACGGACAACAATACTATAAAGCATACCAAAATAGTCCACACGGTCCTAAATGACCGTTTGGTTTCTCTCCAACCCCATATTATTTTTAAGTGGGACGGATTTCAGTCGGATCGTCCAATAAATTGAATCGGTATATGTACTTCATTTCTTCACTATTATAAGACTCTTATGGGCAACAATACTATAAAGCATACCAAAATAGTCCACGCGCTCCTAACCGGCCCTTTCTTTCTTTCCAACCATCTTTTCTATCTAAGTGGGACGGATTTCACCCGTATCGTCCTATAAGTAGAAGAATCGGTGTTTGTGCATCATTCCTTCACAATTATAAGACTCTTACGGACAACAATACTATAAAGCATACCAAAATAGTCCACACGGTTCTAAATGACCGTTTGGTTTCTCTCCAACCCCATATTATTTTTAAGTGGGATGGATTTCAGTCGGATCGTCCAATAAGTTGAATCGGTATATGTACTTGACTTCTTCTGTATTACAAGACTCTTATGGGCAACAATACTATAAAGCATTCCAAAATAGTCCACGCGCTCCTGGCCGGCCGTTTCTTTCTTTCCAACCATCTTTTCTATCTAAGTGGGACGGATTTCACCCGTATCGTCCTATAAGTAGAAGAATCGGTGTTTGTGCATCATTCCTTCACAATTATAAGACTCTTACGGACAACAATACTATAAAGCATACGAAAATAGTCCACACGGTTCTAAATGACCGTTTGGTTTCTCTCCAACCCCATATTCTTTTTAAGTGGGACGGATTTCACTCGAATCGTCCAATAAGTTGAATCGGTATATGTACTTCATTTCTTCACTATTATAAGACTCTTATGGGCAACAATACTATAAAGCATACCAAAATAGTCCACGCGCTCCTAACCGGCCATTTCTTTCTTTCCAACAATCTTTGCTATCTAAGTGGGACGGATTTCACCCGTACCGACCTATAAGTAGAAGAATCGGTGTTTGTGCATCATTCCTTCACAATTATAAGACTCTTACGGACAACAATACTATAAAGCATACTAAAATAGTCCACACGGTTCTAAATGACCGTTTGGTTTCTCTCCAACCCCATATTCTTTTTAAGTGGGACGGATTTCACTCGAATCGTCCAATAAGTTGAATCGGTATATGTACTTCATTCCTTCTCTATTATAAGACTCTTATGGGCAACAATACTATAAAGCATACCAAAATAGTCCACGCGCTCCTAACCGGCCCTTTCTTTCTTTCCAACCATCTTTTCTATCTAAGTGGGACGGATTTCACCCGAATCGTCCTATAAGTAGAAGAATCGGTGTTTGTGCATCATTCCTTCACAATTATAAGACTCTTACGGACAACAATACTATAAAGCATACCAAAATAGTCCACACGGTCCTAAATGACCGTTTGGTTTCTCTCCAACCCCATATTCTTTTTAAGTGGGACGGATTTCACTCGAATCGTCCTATAACTTGAATCGGTATATGTACTTGATTTCTTCTGTATTACAAGACTCTTATGGGCAACAATACTATAAAGCATTCCAAAATAGTCCACGCGCTCCTGGCCGGCCGTTTCTTTCTTTCCAACCATATTTTCTATCTAAGTGGGACGGATTTCCCCTGTATCGTCCTATAAGTAGAAGAATCGGTGTTTGTGCATCATTCCTTCACAATTATAAGACTCTTACGGACAACAATACTATAAAGCATACCAAAATAGTCCACACGGTTCTAAATGACCGTTTGGTTTCTCTCCAACCCCATATTCTTTTTAAGTGGGACGGATTTCACTCGAATCGTCCAATAAGTTGAATCGGTATATGTACTTCATTCCTTCTCTATTATAAGACTCTTATGGGCAACAATTCTATAAAGCATACAAAAATAGTCCACGCGCTCCTAACCGGCCCTTTCTTTCTTTCCAACCATCTTTTCTATCTAAGTGGGACGGATTTCACCCGTATCGTCCTATAAGTAGAAGAATCGGTGTTTGTGCATCATTCCTTCACAATTATAAGACTCTTACGGACAACAATACTATAAAGCATACCAAAATAGTCCACACGGTTCTAAATGACCGTTTGGTTTCTCTCCAACCCCATATTCTTTTTAAGTGGGACGGATTTCACTCGAATCGTCCAATAAGTTGAATCGGTATATGTACTTCATTCCTTCTCTATTATAAGACTCTTATGGGCAACAATACTATAAAGCATACCAAAATAGTCCACGCGCTCCTAACCGGCCCTTTCTTTCTTTCCAACCATCTTTTCTATCTAAGTGGGACGGATTTCACCCGTATCGTCCTATAAGTAGAAGAATCGGTGTTTGTGCATCATTCCTTCACAATTATAAGACTCTTACGGACAACAATACTATAAAGCATACCAAAATAGTCCACACGGTCCTAAATGACCGTTTGGTTTCTCTCCAACCCCATATTCTTTTTAAGTGGGACGGATTTCACTCGAATCGTCCTATAACTTGAATCAGTATATGTACTTGATTTCTTCTGTATTACAAGACTCTTATGGGCAACAATACTATAAAGCATTCCAAAATAGTCCACGCGCTCCTGGCCGGCCGTTTCTTTCTTTCCAACCATATTTTCTATCTAAGGGGGACGGATTTCCCTTGTATCGTCCTATAAGTAGAAGAATCGGTGTTTGTGCATCATTCCTTCACAATTATAAGACTCTTACGGACAACAATACTATAAAGCATACCAAAATAGTCCACACAGTTCTAAATGACCGTTTGGTTTCTCTCCAACCCCATATTATTTTTAAGTGGGACGGATTTCAGTCGGATCGTCCAATAAGTTGAATCGGTATATGTACTTCATTTCTTCACTATTATAAGACTCTTATGGGCAACAATACTATAAAGCATACCAAAATAGTCCACGCGCTCCTAACCGGCCATTTCTTTCTTTCCAACAATCTTTGCTATCTAAGTGGGACGGATTTCACCCGTACCGACCTATAAGTAGAAGAATCGGTGTTTGTGCATCATTCCTTCACAATTATAAGACTCTTACGGACAACAATACTATAAAGCATTCTAAAATAGTCCACACGGTTCTAAATGACCGTTTGGTTTCTCTCCAACCCCATATTCTTTTTAAGTGGGACGGATTTCACTCGAATCGTCCAATAAGTTGAATCGGTATATGTACTTCATTCCTTCTCTATTATAAGACTCTTATGGGCAACAATACTATAAAGCATACCAAAATAGTCCACGCGCTCCTAACCGGCCCTTTCTTTCTTTCCAACCATCTTTTCTATCTAAGTGGGACGGATTTCACCCGTATCGTCCTATAAGTAGAAGAATTGGTGTTTGTGCATCATTCCTTCACAATTATAAGACTCTTACGGACAACAATACTATAAAGCATACTAAAATAGTCCACACGGTTCTAAATGACCGTTTGGTTTCTCTCCAACCCCATATTCTTTTTAAGTGGGACGGATTTCAGTCGGATCGTCCAATAAATTGAATCGGTATATGTACTTCATTTCTTCACTATTATAAGACTCTTATGGGCAACAATACTATAAAGCATACCAAAATAGTCCACGCGCTCCTAACCGGCCATTTCTTTCTTTCCAACAATCTTTTCTATCTAAGTGGGAAGGTTTTCACCCGTACCGACCTATAAGTAGAAGAATCGGTGTTTGTGCATCATTCCTTCACAATTATAAGACTCTTACGGACAACAATACTATAAAGCATACTAAAATAGTCCACACGGTTCTAAATGACCGTTTGGTTTCTCTCCAACCCCATATTCTTTTTAAGTGGGACGGATTTCACTCGAATCGTCCAATAAGTTGAATCGGTATATGTACTTCATTCCTTCTCTATTATAAGACTCTTATGGGCAACAATACTATAAAGCATACCAAAATAGTCCACGCGCTCCTAACCGGCCCTTTCTTTCTTTCCAACCATCTTTTCTATCTAAGTAGGACGGATTTCACCCGTATCGTCCTATAAGTAGAAGAATCGGTGTTTGTGCATCATTCCTTCACAATTATAAGACTCTTACGGACAACAATACTATAAAGCATACCAAAATAGTCCACACGGTCCTAAATGACCGTTTGGTTTCTGTCCAACCCCATATTATTTTTAAGTGGGACGGATTTCAGTCGGATCGTCCAATAAGTTGAATCGGTATATGTACTTCATTTCTTCACTATTATAAGACTCTTATCGGCAACAATACTATAAAGCATACCAAAATAGTCCACGCGCTCCTAACCGGCCATTTCTTTCTTTCCAACAATCTTTTCTATCTAAGTGGGACGGATTTCACCCGTACCGACCTATAAGTAGAAGAATCGGTGTTTGTGCATCATTCCTTCACAATTATAAGACTCTTACGGACAACAATACTATAAAGCATACTAAAATAGTCCACACGGTTCTAAATGACCGTTTGGTTTCTCTCCAACCCCATATTCTTTTTAAGTGGGACGGATTTCACTCGAATCGTCCAATAAGTTGAATCGGTATATGTACTTCATTCCTTCTCTATTATAAGACTCTTATGGGCAACAATACTATAAAGCATACCAAAATAGTCCACGCGCTCCTAACCGGCCCTTTCTTTCTTTCCAACCTTCTTTTCTATCTAAGTGGGACGGATTTCACCCGTATCGTCCTATAAGTTGAAGAATCGGTGTTTGTGCATCATTCCTTCACAATTATAAGACTCTTACGGACAACAATACTATAAAGCATACCAAAATAGTCCACACGGTCCTAAATGACCGTTTGGTTTCTCTCCAACCCCATATTCTTTTTAAGTGGGACGGATTTCACTCGAATCGTCCTATAACTTGAATCGGTATATGTACTTGATTTCTTCTGTATTACAAGACTCTTATGGGCAACAATACTATAAAGCATTCCAAAATAGTCCACGCGCTCCTGGCCGGCCGTTTCTTTCTTTCCAACCATATTTTCTATCTAAGTGGGACGGATTTCCCCTGTATCGTCCTATAAGTAGAAGAATCGGTGTTTGTGCATCATTCCTTCACAATTATAAGACTCTTACGGACAACAATACTATAAAGCATACCAAAATAGTACACACGGTTCTAAATGACCGTTTGGTTTCTCTCCAACCCCATATTCTTTTTAAGTGGGACGGATTTCACTCGAATCGTCCAATAAGTTGAATCGGTATATGTACTTCATTCCTTCTCTATTATAAGACTCTTATGGGCAACAATTCTATAAAGCATACCAAAATAGTCCACGCGCTCCTAACCGGCCCTTTCTTTCTTTCCAACCATCTTTTCTATCTAAGTGGGACGGATTTCACCCGTATCGTCCTATAAGTAGAAGAATCGGTGTTTGTGCATCATTCCTTCACAATTATAAGACTCTTACGGACAACAATACTATAAAGCATACCAAAATAGTCCACACGGTTCTAAATGACCGTTTGGTTTCTCTCCAACCCCATATTCTTTTTAAGTGGGACGGATTTCACTCGAATCGTCCAATAAGTTGAATCGGTATATGTACTTCATTCCTTCTCTATTATAAGACTCTTATGGGCAACAATACTATAAAGCATACCAAAATAGTCCACGCGCTCCTAACCGGCCCTTTCTTTCTTTCCAACCATCTTTTCTATCTAAGTGGGACGGATTTCACCCGTATCGTCCTATAAGTAGAAGAATCGGTGTTTGTGCATCATTCCTTCACAATTATAAGACTCTTACGGACAACAATACTATAAAGCATACCAAAATAGTCCACACGGTCTTAAATGACCGTTTGGTTTCTCTCCAACCCCATATTATTTTTAAGTGGGACGGATTTCAGTCGGATCGTCCAATAAGTTGAATCGGTATATGTACTTCATTTCTTCACTATTATAAGACTCTTATGGGCAACAATACTATAAAGCATACCAAAATAGTCCACGCGCTCCTAACCGGCCATTTCTTTCTTTCCAACAATCTTTTCTATCTAAGTGGGAAGGTTTTCACCCGTACCGACCTATAAGTAGAAGAATCGGTGTTTGTGCATCATTCCTTCACAATTATAAGACTCTTACGGACAACAATACTATAAAGCATACTAAAATAGTCCACACGGTTCTAAATGACCGTTTGGTTTCTCTCCAACCCCATATTCTTTTTAAGTGGGACGGATTTCACTCGAATCGTCTAATAAGTTGAATCGGTATATGTACTTCATTCCTTCTCTATTAGAAGACTCTTATGGGCAACAATACTATAAAGCATACCACAATAGTCCACGCGCTCCTAACCGGCCCTTTCTTTCTTTCCAACCATCTTTTCTATCTAAGTGGGACGGATTTCACCCGTATCGTCCTATAAGTAGAAGAATCGGTGTTTGTGCATCATTCCTTCACAATTATAAGACTCTTACGGACAACAATACTATAAAGCATACCAAAATAGTCCACACGGTCCTAAATGACCGTTTGGTTTCTCTCCAACCCCATATTCTTTTTAAGTGGGACGGATTTCACTCGAATCGTCCTATAACTTGAATCGGTATATGTACTTGATTTCTTCTGTATTACAAGACTCTTATGGGCAACAATACTATAAAGCATTCCAAAATAGTCCACGCGCTCCTGGCCGGCCGTTTCTTTCTTTCCAACCATATTTTCTATCTAAGTGGGACGGATTTCCCCTGTATCGTCCTATAAGTAGAAGAATCGGTGTTTGTGCATCATTCCTTCACAATTATAAGACTCTTACGGACAACAATACTATAAAGCATACCAAAATAGTCCACACGGTTCTAAATGACCGTTTGGTTTCTCTCCAACCCCATATTCTTTTTAAGTGGGACGGATTTCACTCGAATCGTCCAATAAGTTGAATCGGTATATGTACTTCATTCCTTCTCTATTATAAGACTCTTATGGGCAACAATTCTATAAAGCATACCAAAATAGTCCACGCGCTCCTAACCGGCCCTTTCTTTCTTTCCAACCATCTTTTCTATCTAAGTGGGACGGATTTCACCCGTATCGTCCTATAAGTAGAAGAATCGGTGTTTGTGCATCATTCCTTCACAATTATAAGACTCTTACGGACAACAATACTATAAAGCATACCAAAATAGTCCACACGGTTCTAAATGACCGTTTGGTTTCTCTCCAACCCCATATTCTTTTTAAGTGGGACGGATTTCACTCGAATCGTCCAATAAGTTGAATCGGTATATGTACTTCATTCCTTCTCTATTATAAGACTCTTATGGGCAACAATACTATAAAGCATACCAAAATAGTCCACGCGCTCCTAACCGGCCCTTTCTTTCTTTCCAACCATCTTTTCTATCTAAGTGGGACGGATTTCACCCGTATCGTCCTATAAGTAGAAGAATCGGTGTTTGTGCATCATTCCTTCACAATTATAAGACTCTTACGGACAACAATACTATAAAGCATACCAAAATAGTCCACACGGTCTTAAATGACCGTTTGGTTTCTCTCCAACCCCATATTATTTTTAAGTGGGACGGATTTCAGTCGGATCGTCCAATAAGTTGAATCGGTATATGTACTTCATTTCTTCACTATTATAAGATTCTTATGGGCAACAATACTATAAAGCATACCAAAATAGTCCACGCGCTCCTAACCGGCCATTTCTTTCTTTCCAACAATCTTTTCTATCTAAGTGGGACGGATTTCACCCGTACCGACCTATAAGTAGAAGAATCGGTGTTTGTGCATCATTCCTTCACAATTATAAGACTCTTACGGACAACAATACTATAAAGCATACTAAAATAGTCCACACGGTTCTAAATGACCGTTTGGTTTCTCTCCAACCCCATATTCTTTTTAAGTGGGACGGATTTCACTCGAATCGTCTAATAAGTTGAATCGGTATATGTACTTCATTCCTTCTCTATTAGAAGACTCTTATGGGCAACAATACTATAAAGCATACCACAATAGTCCACGCGCTCCTAACCGGCCCTTTCTTTCTTTCCAACCATCTTTTCTATCTAAGTGGGACGGATTTCACCCGTATCGTCCTATAAGTAGAAGAATCGGTGTTTGTGCATCATTCCTTCACAATTATAAGACTCTTACGGACAACAATACTATAAAGCATACCAAAATAGTCCACACGGTCCTAAATGACCGTTTGGTTTCTCTCCAACCCCATATTCTTTTTAAGTGGGACGGATTTCACTCGAATCGTCCTATAACTTGAATCGGTATATGTACTTGATTTCTTCTGTATTACAAGACTCTTATGGGCAACAATACTATAAAGCATTCCAAAATAGTCCACGCGCTCCTGGCCGGCCGTTTCTTTCTTTCCAACCATATTTTCTATCTAAGTGGGACGGATTTCCCCTGTATCGTCCTATAAGTAGAAGAATCGGTGTTTGTGCATCATTCCTTCACAATTATAAGACTCTTACGGACAACAATACTATAAAGCATACCAAAATAGTCCACACGGTTCTAAATGACCGTTTGGTTTCTCTCCAACCCCATATTCTTTTTAAGTGGGACGGATTTCACTCGAATCGTCCAATAAGTTGAATCGGTATATGTACTTCATTCCTTCTCTATTATAAGACTCTTATGGGCAACAATTCTATAAAGCATACCAAAATAGTCCACGCGCTCCTAACCGGCCCTTTCTTTCTTTCCAACCATCTTTTCTATCTAAGTGGGACGGATTTCACCCGTATCGTCCTATAAGTAGAAGAATCGGTGTTTGTGCATCATTCCTTCACAATTATAAGACTCTTACGGACAACAATACTATAAAGCATACCAAAATAGTCCACACGGTTCTAAATGACCGTTTGGTTTCTCTCCAACCCCATATTCTTTTTAAGTGGGACGGATTTCACTCGAATCGTCCAATAAGTTGAATCGGTATATGTACTTCATTCCTTCTCTATTATAAGACTCTTATGGGCAACAATACTATAAAGCATACCAAAATAGTCCACGCGCTCCTAACCGGCCCTTTCTTTCTTTCCAACCATCTTTTCTATCTAAGTGGGACGGATTTCACCCGTATCGTCCTATAAGTAGAAGAATCGGTGTTTGTGCATCATTCCTTCACAATTATAAGACTCTTACGGACAACAATACTATAAAGCATACCAAAATAGTCCACACGGTCTTAAATGACCGTTTGGTTTCTCTCCAACCCCATATTATTTTTAAGTGGGACGGATTTCAGTCGGATCGTCCAATAAGTTGAATCGGTATATGTACTTCATTTCTTCACTATTATAAGATTCTTATGGGCAACAATACTATAAAGCATACCAAAATAGTCCACGCGCTCCTAACCGGCCATTTCTTTCTTTCCAACAATCTTTTCTATCTAAGTGGGACGGATTTCACCCGTACCGACCTATAAGTAGAAGAATCGGTGTTTGTGCATCATTCCTTCACAATTATAAGACTCTTACGGACAACAATACTATAAAGCATACTAAAATAGTCCACACGGTTCTAAATGACCGTTTGGTTTCTCTCCAACCCCATATTCTTTTTAAGTGGGACGGATTTCACTCGAATCGTCTAATAAGTTGAATCGGTATATGTACTTCATTCCTTCTCTATTAGAAGACTCTTATGGGCAACAATACTATAAAGCATACCACAATAGTCCACGCGCTCCTAACCGGCCCTTTCTTTCTTTCCAACCATCTTTTCTATCTAAGTGGGACGGATTTCACCCGTATCGTCCTATAAGTAGAAGAATCGGTGTTTGTGCATCATTCCTTCACAATTATAAGACTCTTACGGACAACAATACTATAAAGCATACCAAAATAGTCCACACGGTCCTAAATGACCGTTTGGTTTCTCTCCAACCCCATATTCTTTTTAAGTGGGACGGATTTCACTCGAATCGTCCTATAACTTGAATCGGTATATGTACTTGATTTCTTCTGTATTACAAGACTCTTATGGGCAACAATACTATAAAGCATTCCAAAATAGTCCACGCGCTCCTGGCCGGCCGTTTCTTTCTTTCCAACCATATTTTCTATCTAAGTGGGACGGATTTCCCCTGTATCGTCCTATAAGTAGAAGAATCGGTGTTTGTGCATCATTCCTTCACAATTATAAGACTCTTACGGACAACAATACTATAAAGCATACCAAAATAGTCCACACGGTTCTAAATGACCGTTTGGTTTCTCTCCAACCCCATATTCTTTTTAAGTGGGACGGATTTCACTCGAATCGTCCAATAAGTTGAATCGGTATATGTACTTCATTCCTTCTCTATTATAAGACTCTTATGGGCAACAATTCTATAAAGCATACCAAAATAGTCCACGCGCTCCTAACCGGCCCTTTCTTTCTTTCCAACCATCTTTTCTATCTAAGTGGGACGGATTTCACCCGTATCGTCCTATAAGTAGAAGAATCGGTGTTTGTGCATCATTCCTTCACAATTATAAGACTCTTACGGACAACAATACTATAAAGCATACCAAAATAGTCCACACGGTTCTAAATGACCGTTTGGTTTCTCTCCAACCCCATATTCTTTTTAAGTGGGACGGATTTCACTCGAATCGTCCAATAAGTTGAATCGGTATATGTACTTCATTCCTTCTCTATTATAAGACTCTTATGGGCAACAATACTATAAAGCATACCAAAATAGTCCACGCGCTCCTAACCGGCCCTTTCTTTCTTTCCAACCATCTTTTCTATCTAAGTGGGACGGATTTCACCCGTATCGTCCTATAAGTAGAAGAATCGGTGTTTGTGCATCATTCCTTCACAATTATAAGACTCTTACGGACAACAATACTATAAAGCATACCAAAATAGTCCACACGGTCTTAAATGACCGTTTGGTTTCTCTCCAACCCCATATTATTTTTAAGTGGGACGGATTTCAGTCGGATCGTCCAATAAGTTGAATCGGTATATGTACTTCATTTCTTCACTATTATAAGACTCTTATGGGCAACAATACTATAAAGCATACCAAAATAGTCCACGCGCTCCTAACCGGCCATTTCTTTCTTTCCAACAATCTTTTCTATCTAAGTGGGACGGATTTCACCCGTACCGACCTATAAGTAGAAGAATCGGTGTTTGTGCATCATTCCTTCACAATTATAAGACTCTTACGGACAACAATACTATAAAGCATACTAAAATAGTCCACACGGTTCTAAATGACCGTTTGGTTTCTCTCCAACCCCATATTCTTTTTAAGTGGGACGGATTTCACTCGAATCGTCCAATAAGTTGAATCGGTATATATACTTCATTCCTTCTCTATTATAAGACTCTTATGGGCAACAATACTATAAAGCATACCAAAATAGTCCACGCGCTCCTAACCGGCCCTTTCTTTCTTTCCAACCATCTTTCCTATCCAAGTGGGACGGATTTCACCCGTATCGTCCTATAAGTAGAAGAATCGGTGTTTGTGCATCATTCCTTCACAATTATAAGACTCTTACGGACAACAATACTATAAAGCATACTAAAATAGTCCACACGGTTCTAAATGACCGTTTGGTTTCTCTCCAACCCCATATTCTTTTTAAGTGGGACGGATTTCACTCGAATCGTCCAATAAGTTGAATCGGTATATGTACTTCATTCCTTCTCTATTATAAGACTCTTATGGGCAACAATACTATAAAGCATACCAAAATAGTCCACGCGCTCCTAACCGGCCCTTTCTTTCTTTCCAACCATCTTTTCTATCTAAGTGGGACGGATTTCACCCGTATCGTCCTATAAGTAGAAGAATCGGTGTTTGTGCATCATTCCTTCACAATTATAAGACTCTTACGGACAACAATACTATAAAGCATACCAAAATATTCCACACGGTCCTAAATGACCGTTTGGTTTCTCTCCAACCCCATATTCTTTTTAAGTGGGACGGATTTCACTCGAATCGTCCTATAACTTTAATCGGTATATGTACTTGATTTCTTCTGTATTACAAGACTCTTATGGGCAACAATACTATAAAGCATTCCAAAATAGTCCACGCGCTCCTGGCCGGCCGTTTCTTTCTTTCCAACCATATTTTCTATCTAAGGGGGACGGATTTCCCTTGTATCGTCCTATAAGTAGAAGAATCGGTGTTTGTGCATCATTCCTTCACAATTATAAGACTCTTACGGACAACAATACTATAAAGCATACCAAAATAGTCCACACGGTTCTAAATGACCGTTTTGTTTCTCTCCAACCCCATATTATTTTTAAGTGGGACGGATTTCAGTCGGATCGTCCAATAAGTTGAATCGGTATATGTACTTCATTTCTTCACTATTATAAGACTCTTATGGGCAACAATACTGTAAAGCATACCAAAATAGTCCACGCGCTCCTAACCGGCCATTTCTTTTTTTCCAACAATCTTTTCTATCTAAGTGGGACGGATTTCACCCGTACCGACCTATAAGTAGAAGAATCGGTGTTTGTGCATCATTCCTTCACAATTATAAGACTCTTACGGACAACAATACTATAAAGCATACTAAAATAGTCCACACGGTTCTAAATGACCGTTTGGTTTCTCTCCAACCCCATATTCTTTTTAAGTGGGACGGATTTCACTCGAATCGTCCAATAAGTTGAATCGGTATATGTACTTCATTCCTTCTCTATTATAAGACTCTTATGGGCAACAATACTATAAAGCATACCAAAATAGTCCACGCGCTCCTAACCGGCCCTTTCTTTCTTTCCAACCATCTTTTCTATCTAAGTGGGACGGATTTCACCCGTATCGTCCTATAAGTAGAAGAATCGGTGTTTGTGCATCATTCCTTCACAATTACAAGACTCTTACGGACAACAATACTATAAAGCATACCAAAATATTCCACACGGTCCTAAATGACCGTTTGGTTTCTCTCCAACCCCATATTCTTTTTAAGTGGGACGGATTTCACTCGAATCGTCCTATAACTTGAATCGGTATATGTACTTGATTTCTTCTGTATTACAAGACTCTTATGGGCAACAATACTATAAAGCATTCCAAAATAGTCCACGCGCTCCTGGCCGGCCGTTTCTTTCTTTCCAACCATATTTTCTATCTAAGGGGGACGGATTTCCCTTGTATCGTCCTATAAGTAGAAGAATCGGTGTTTGTGCATCATTCCTTCACAATTATAAGACTCTTACGGACAACAATACTATAAAGCATACCAAAATAGTCCACACGGTTCTAAATGACCGTTTGGTTTCTCTCCAACCCCATATTATTTTTAAGTGGGACGGATTTCAGTCGGATCGTCCAATAAGTTGAATCGGTATATGTACTTCATTTCTTCACTATTATAAGACTCTTATGGGCAACAATACTATAAAGCATACCAAAATAGTCCACGCGCTCCTAACCGGCCCTTTCTTTCTTTCCAACCATCTTTTCTATCTAAGTGGGACGGATTTCACCCGTATCGTCCTATAAGTAGAAGAATCGGTGTTTGTGCATCATTCCTTCACAATTATAAGACTCTTACGGACAACAATACTATAAAGCATACCAAAATATTCCACACGGTCCTAAATGACCGTTTGGTTTCTCTCCAACCCCATATTCTTTTTAAGTGGGACGGATTTCACTCGAATCGTCCTATAACTTTAATCGGTATATGTACTTGATTTCTTCTGTATTACAAGACTCTTATGGGCAACAATACTATAAAGCATTCCAAAATAGTCCACGCGCTCCTGGCCGGCCGTTTCTTTCTTTCCAACCATATTTTCTATCTAAGGGGGACGGATTTCCCTTGTATCGTCCTATAAGTAGAAGAATCGGTGTTTGTGCATCATTCCTTCACAATTATAAGACTCTTACGGACAACAATACTATAAAGCATACCAAAATAGTCCACACGGTTCTAAATGACCGTTTTGTTTCTCTCCAACCCCATATTATTTTTAAGTGGGACGGATTTCAGTCGGATCGTCCAATAAGTTGAATCGGTATATGTACTTCATTTCTTCACTATTATAAGACTCTTATGGGCAACAATACTGTAAAGCATACCAAAATAGTCCACGCGCTCCTAACCGGCCATTTCTTTCTTTCCAACAATCTTTTCTATCTAAGTGGGACGGATTTCACCCGTACCGACCTATAAGTAGAAGAATCGGTGTTTGTGCATCATTCATTCACAATTATAAGACTCTTACGGACAACAATACTATAAAGCATACTAAAATAGTCCACACGGTTCTAAATGACCGTTTGGTTTCTCTCCAACCCCATATTCTTTTTAAGTGGGACGGATTTCACTCGAATCGTCCTATAACTTGAATCGGTATATGTACTTGATTTCTTCTGTAATACAAGACTCTTATGGGCAACAATACTATAAAGCATTCCAAAATAGTCCACGCGCTCCTGGCCGGCCGTTTCTTTCTTTCCAACCATATTTTCTATCTAAGTGGGACGGATTTCCCTTGTATCGTCCTATAAGTAGAAGAATCGGTGTTTGTGCATCATTCCTTCACAATTATAAGACTCTTACGGACAACAATACTATAAAGCATACCAAAATAGTCCACACGGTTCTAAATGACCGTTTGGTTTCTCTCCAACCCCATATTATTTTTAAGTGGGACGGATTTCAGTCGGATCGTCCAATAAGTTGAATCGGTATATGTACTTCATTTCTTCACTATTATAAGACTCTTATGGGCAACAATACTATAAAGCATACCAAAATAGTCCACGCGCTCCTAACCGGCCATTTCTTTCCTTCCAACAATCTTTTCTATCTAAGTGGGACGGATTTCACCCGTACCGACCTATAAGTAGAAGAATCGGTGTTTGTGCATCATTCCTTCACAATTATAAGACTCTTACGGACAACAATACTATAAAGCATACTAAAATAGTCCACACGGTTCTAAATGACCGTTTGGTTTCTCTCCAACCCCATATTCTTTTTAAGTGGGACGGATTTCACTCGTATCGTCCAATAAGTTGAATCGGTATATGTACTTCATTCCTTCTCTATTATAAGACTCTTATGGGCAACAATACTATAAAGCATACCAAAATAGTCCACGCGCTCCTAACCGGCCATTTCTTTCTTTCCAACAATCTTTTCTATCTAAGTGGGACGGATTTCACCCGTATCGACCTATAAGTAGAAGAATCGGTGTTTGTGCATCATTCCTTCACAATTATAAGACTCTTACGGACAACAATACTATAAAGCATACTAAAATAGTCCACACGGTTCTAAATGACCGTTTGGTTTCTCTCCAACCCCATATTCTTTTTAAGTGGGACGGATTTCACTCGAATCGTCCAATAAGTTGAATCGGTATATGTACTTCATTCCTTCTCTATTATAAGACTCTTATGGGCAACAATACTATAAAGCAAACCACAATAGTCCACGCGCTCCTAACCGGCCCTTTCTTTCTTTCCAACCATCTTTTCTATCTAAGTGGGACGGATTTCACCCGTACCGACCTATAAGTAGAAGAATCGGTGTTTGTGCATCATTCCTTCACAATTATAAGACTCTTACGGACAACAATACTATAAAGCATACCAAAATAGTCCACACGGTCCTAAATGACCGTTTGGTTTCTCTCCAACCCCATATTCTTTTTAAGTGGGACGGATTTCACTCGAATCGTCCTATAACTTGAATCGGTATATGTACTTGATTTCTTCTGTATTAAAAGACTCTTATGGGCAACAATACTATAAAGCATTCCAAAATAGTCCACGCGCTCCTGGCTGGCCGTTTCTTTCTTTCCAACCATATTTTCTATCTAAGTGGGACGGATTTCCCTTGTATCGTCCTATAAGTAGAAGAATCGGTGTTTGTGCATCATTCCTTCACAATTATAAGACTCTTACGGACAACAATACTATAAAGCATACCAAAATAGTCCACACGGTTCTAAATGACCGTTTGGTTTCTCTCCAACCCTATATTATTTTTAAGTGGGACGGATTTCAATCGGATCGTCCAATAAGTTGAATCGGTATATGTACTTCATTTCTTCACTATTATAAGACTCTTATGGGCAACAATACTATAAAGCATACCAAAATAGTCCACGCGCTCCTAACCGGCCATTTCTTTCTTTCCAACAATCTTTTCTATCTAAGTGGGACGGATTTCACCCGTACCGACCTATAAGTAGAAGAATCGGTGTTTGTGCATCATTCCTTCACAATTATAAGACTCTTACGGACAACAATACTATAAAGCATACTAAAATAGTCCACACGGTTCTAAATGACCGTTTGGTTTCTCTCCAACCCCATATTCTTTTTAAGTGGGACGGATTTCACTCGAATCGTCCAATAAGTTGAATCGGTATATGTACTTGATTTCTTCTGTATTACAAGACTCTTATGGGCAACAATACTATAAAGCATTCCAAAATAGTCCACGCGCTCCTGGCCGGCCGTTTCTTTCTTTCCAACCATCTTTTCTATCTAAGTGGGACGGATTTCCCTTGTATCGTCCTATAAGTAGAAGAATCGGTGTTTGTGCATCTTTCCTTCACAATTATAAGACTCTTACGGACAACAATACTATAAAGCATACCAAAATAGTCCACACGGTTCTAAATGACCGTTTGGTTTCTCTCCAACCCCATATTATTTTTAAGTGGGACGGATTTCAGTCGGATCGTCCAATAAGTTGAATCGGTATATGTACTTTATTTCTTCACTATTATAAGACTCTTATGGGCAACAATACTGTAAAGCATACCAAAATAGTCCACGCGCTCCTAACCGGCCATTTCTTTCTTTCCAACAATCTTTTCTATCTAAGTGGGACGGATTTCCCCCGTACCGACCTATAAGTAGAAGAATCGGTGTTTGTGCATCATTCCTTCACAATTATAAGACTCTTACGGACAACAATACTATAAAGCATACTAAAATAGTCCACACGGTTCTAAATGACCGTTTGGTTTCTCTCCAACCCCATATTCTTTTTAAGTGGGACGGATTTCACTCGAATCGTCCAATAAGTTGAATCGGTATATGTACGTCATTCCTTCTCTATTATAAGACTCTTATGGGCAACAATACTATAAAGCATACCAAAATAGTCCACGCGCTCCTAACCGGCCCTTTCTTTCTTTCCAACCATCTTTTCTATCTAAGTGGGACGGATTTCACCCGTACCGACCTATAAGTAGAAGAATCAGTGTTTGTGCATCATTCCTTCACAATTATAAGACTCTTACGGACAACAATACTATAAAGCATACTAAAATAGTCCATACGGTTCTAAATGACCGTTTGGTTTCTCTCCAACCCCATATTCTTTTTAAGTGGGACGGATTTCACTCGAATCGTCCAATAAGTTGAATCGGTATATGTACTTCATTTCTTCACTATTATAAGACTCTTATGGGCAACAATACTATAAAGCATACCAAAATAGTCCACGCGCTCCTAACCGGCCATTTCTTTCTTTCCAACAATCTTTTCTATCTAAGTGGGACGGATTTCACCCGTACCGACCTATAAGTAGAAGAATCGGTGTTTGTGCATCATTCCTTCACAATTATAAGACTCTTACGGACAACAATACTATAAAGCATACCAAAATAGTCCACACGGTTCTAAATGACCGTTTGGTTTCTCTCCAACCCCATATTATTTTTAAGTGGGACGGATTTCAATCGGATCGTCCAATAAGTTGAATCGGTGTATGTACTTCATTTCTTCACTATTATAAGACTCTTATGGGCAACAATACTATAAAGCATACCAAAATAGTCCACGCGCTCCTAACCGGCCATTTATTTCTTTCCAACAATCTTTTCTATCTAAGTGGGACGGATTTCACCCGTACCGACCTATAAGTAGAAGAATCGGTGTTTGTGCATCATTCCTTCACAATTATAAGACTCTTACGGACAACAATACTATAAAGCATACTAAAATAGTCCACACGGTTCTAAATGACCGTTTGGTTTCTCTCCAACCCCATATTCTTTTTAAGTGGGACGGATTTCACTCGAATCGTCCTATAACTTGAATCGGTATATGTACTTGATTTCTTCTGTATTACAAGACTCTTATGGGCAACAATACTATAAAGCATTCCAAAATAGTCCACGCGCTCCTGGCTGGCCGTTTCTTTCTTTCCAACCATATTTTCTATCTAAGTGGGACGGATTTCCCTTGTATCGTCCTATAAGTAGAAGAATCGGTGTTTGTGCATCATTCCTTCACAATTATAAGACTCTTACGGACAACAATACTATAAAGCATACCAAAATAGTCCACACGGTTCTAAATGACCGTTTGGTTTCTCTCCAACCCCATATTATTTTTAAGTGGGACGGATTTCAATCGGATCGTCCAATAAGTTGAATCGGTATATGTACTTCATTTCTTCACTATTATAAGACTCTTATGGGCAACAATACTATAAAGCATACCAAAATAGTCCACGCGCTCCTAACCGGCCATTTCTTTCTTTCCAACAATCTTTTCTATCTAAGTGGGACGGATTTCACCCGTACCGACCTATATGTAGAAGAATCGGTGTTTGTGCATCATTCCTTCACAATTATAAGACTCTTACGGACAACAATACTATAAAGCATACTAAAATAGTCCACACGGTTCTAAATGACCGTTTGGTTTCTCTCCAACCCCATATTCTTTTTAAGTGGGACGGATTTCACTCGAATCGTCCAATAAGTTGAATCGGTATATGTACTTGATTTCTTCTGTATTACAAGACTCTTATGGGCAACAATACTATAAAGCATTCCAAAATAGTCCACGCGCTCCTGGCCGGCCGTTTCTTTCTTTCCAACCATCTTTTCTATCTAAGTGGGACGGATTTCCCTTGTATCGTCCTATAAGTAGAAGAATCGGTGTTTGTGCATCATTCCTTCACAATTATAAGACTCTTACGGACAACAATACTATAAAGCATACCAAAATAGTCCACACGGTTCTAAATGACCGTTTGGTTTCTCTCCAACCCCATATTATTTTTAAGTGGGACGGATTTCAGTCGAATCGTCCAATAAGTTGAATCGGTATATGTACTTCATTCCTTCTCTATTATAAGACTCTTATGGGCAACAATACTATAAAGCATACCAAAATAGTCCACGCGCTCCTAACCGGCCCTTTCTTTCTTTCCAACCATCTTTTCTATCTAAGTGGGACGGATTTCACCCGTATCGTCCTATAAGTAGAAGAATCGGTGTTTGTGCATCATTCCTTCACAATTATAAGACTCTTACGGACAACAATACTATAAAGCATACCAAAATAGTCCACACGGTCCTAAATGACCGTTTGGTTTCTCTCCAACCCCATATTGTTTTTAAGTGGGACGGATTTCACTCGAATCGTCCTATAACTTGAATCGGTATATGTACTTGATTTCTTCTGTATTACAAGACTCTTATGGGCAACAATACTATAAAGCATTCCAAAATAGTCCACGCGCTCCTGGCTGGCCGTTTCTTTCTTTCCAACCATATTTTCTATCTAAGTGGGACGGATTTCCCTTGTATCGTCCTATAAGTAGAAGAATCGGTGTTTGTGCATCATTCCTTCACAATTATAAGACTCTTACGGACAACAATACTATAAAGCATACCAAAATAGTCCACACGGTTCTAAATGACCGTTTGGTTTCTCTCCAACCCCATATTATTTTTAAGTGGGACGGATTTCAATCGGATCGTCCAATAAGTTGAATCGGTATATGTACTTCATTTCTTCACTATTATAAGACTCTTATGGGCAACAATACTATAAAGCATACCAAAATAGTCCACGCGCTCCTAACCGGCCATTTCTTTCTTTCCAACAATCTTTTCTATCTAAGTGGGACGGATTTCACCCGTACCGACCTATATGTAGAAGAATCGGTGTTTGTGCATCATTCCTTCACAATTATAAGACTCTTACGGACAACAATACTATAAAGCATACTAAAATAGTCCACACGGTTCTAAATGACCGTTTGGTTTCTCTCCAACCCCATATTCTTTTTAAGTGGGACGGATTTCACTCGAATCGTCCAATAAGTTGAATCGGTATATGTACTTGATTTCTTCTGTATTACAAGACTCTTATGGGCAACAATACTATAAAGCATTCCAAAATAGTCCACGCGCTCCTGGCCGGCCGTTTCTTTCTTTCCAACCATCTTTTCTATCTAAGTGGGACGGATTTCCCTTGTATCGTCCTATAAGTAGAAGAATCGGTGTTTGTGCATCATTCCTTCACAATTATAAGACTCTTACGGACAACAATACTATAAAGCATACCAAAATAGTCCACACGGTTCTAAATGACCGTTTGGTTTCTCTCCAACCCCATATTATTTTTAAGTGGGACGGATTTCAGTCGAATCGTCCAATAAGTTGAATCGGTATATGTACTTCATTCCTTCTCTATTATAAGACTCTTATGGGCAACAATACTATAAAGCATACCAAAATAGTCCACGCGCTCCTAACCGGCCCTTTCTTTCTTTCCAACCATCTTTTCTATCTAAGTGGGACGGATTTCACCCGTATCGTCCTATAAGTAGAAGAATCGGTGTTTGTGCATCATTCCTTCACAATTATAAGACTCTTACGGACAACAATACTATAAAGCATACCAAAATAGTCCACACGGTCCTAAATGACCGTTTGGTTTCTCTCCAACCCCATATTGTTTTTAAGTGGGACGGATTTCACTCGAATCGTCCTATAACTTGAATCGGTATATGTACTTGATTTCTTCTGTATTACAAGACTCTTATGGGCAACAATACTATAAAGCATTCCAAAATAGTCCACGCGCTCCTGGCTGGCCGTTTCTTTCTTTCCAACCATATTTTCTATCTAAGTGGGACGGATTTCCCTTGTATCGTCCTATAAGTAGAAGAATCGGTGTTTGTGCATCATTCCTTCACAATTATAAGACTCTTACGGACAACAATACTATAAAGCATACCAAAATAGTCCACACGGTTCTAAATGACCGTTTGGTTTCTCTCCAACCCCATATTATTTTTAAGTGGGACGGATTTCAATCGGATCGTCCAATAAGTTGAATCGGTATATGTACTTCATTTCTTCACTATTATAAGACTCTTATGGGCAACAATACTATAAAGCATACCAAAATAGTCCACGCGCTCCTAACCGGCCATTTCTTTCTTTCCAACAATCTTTTCTATCTAAGTGGGACGGATTTCACCCGTACCGACCTATATGTAGAAGAATCGGTGTTTGTGCATCATTCCTTCACAATTATAAGACTCTTACGGACAACAATACTATAAAGCATACTAAAATAGTCCACACGGTTCTAAATGACCGTTTGGTTTCTCTCCAACCCCATATTCTTTTTAAGTGGGACGGATTTCACTCGAATCGTCCAATAAGTTGAATCGGTATATGTACTTGATTTCTTCTGTATTACAAGACTCTTATGGGCAACAATACTATAAAGCATTCCAAAATAGTCCACGCGCTCCTGGCCGGCCGTTTCTTTCTTTCCAACCATCTTTTCTATCTAAGTGGGACGGATTTCCCTTGTATCGTCCTATAAGTAGAAGAATCGGTGTTTGTGCATCATTCCTTCACAATTATAAGACTCTTACGGACAACAATACTATAAAGCATACCAAAATAGTCCACACGGTTCTAAATGACCGTTTGGTTTCTCTCCAACCCCATATTATTTTTAAGTGGGACGGATTTCAGTCGAATCGTCCAATAAGTTGAATCGGTATATGTACTTCATTCCTTCTCTATTATAAGACTCTTATGGGCAACAATACTATAAAGCATACCAAAATAGTCCACGCGCTCCTAACCGGCCCTTTCTTTCTTTCCAACCATCTTTTCTATCTAAGTGGGACGGATTTCACCCGTATCGTCCTATAAGTAGAAGAATCGGTGTTTGTGCATCATTCCTTCACAATTATAAGACTCTTACGGACAACAATACTATAAAGCATACCAAAATAGTCCACACGGTCCTAAATGACCGTTTGGTTTCTCTCCAACCCCATATTGTTTTTAAGTGGGACGGATTTCACTCGAATCGTCCTATAACTTGAATCGGTATATGTACTTGATTTCTTCTGTATTACAAGACTCTTATGGGCAACAATACTATAAAGCATTCCAAAATAGTCCACGCGCTCCTGGCCGGCCGTTTCTTTCTTTCCAACCATATTTTCTATCTAAGTGGGACGGATTTCCCTTGTATCGTCCTATAAGTAGAAGAATCGGTGTTTGTGCATCATTCCTTCACAATTATAAGACTCTTACGGACAACAATACTATAAAGCATACCAAAATAGTCCACACGGTTCTAAATGACCGTTTGGTTTCTCTCCAACCCCATATTATTTTTAAGTGGGACGGATTTCAGTCGGATCGTCCAATAAGTTGAATCGGTATATGTACTTCATTTCTTCACTATTATAAGACTCTTATGGGCAACAATACTATAAAGCATACCAAAATAGTCCACGCGCTCCTAACCGGCCATTTCTTTCTTTCCAACAATCTTTTCTATATAAGTGGGACGGATTTCACCCGTACCGACCTATAAGTAGAAGAATCGGTGTTTGTGCATCATTCCTTCACAATTATAAGACTCTTACGGACAACAATACTATAAAGCATACTAAAATAGTCCACACGGTTCTAAATGACCGTTTGGTTTCTCTCCAACCCCATATTCTTTTTAAGTGGTACGGATTTCACTCGAATCGTCCAATAAGTTGAATCGGTATATGTACTTGATTTCTTCTGTATTACAAGACTCTTATGGGCAACAATACTATAAAGCATTCCAAAATAGTCCACGCGCTCCTGGCCGGCCGTTTCTTTCTTTCCAACCATCTTTTCTATCTAAGTGGGACGGATTTCCCTTGTATCGTCCTATAAGTAGAAGAATCGGTGTTTGTGCATCATTCCTTCACAATTATAAGACTCTTACGGACAACAATACTATAAAGCATACCAAAATAGTCCACACGGTTCTAAATGACCGTTTGGTTTCTCTCCAACCCCATATTATTTTTAAGTGGGACGGATTTCAGTCGGATCGTCCAATAAGTTGAATCGGTATATGTACTTCATTTCTTCACTATTATAAGACTCTTATGGGCAACAATACTGTAAAGCATACCAAAATAGTCCACGCGCTCCTAACCGGCCATTTCTTTCTTTCCAACAATCTTTTCTATCTAAGTGGGACGGATTTCACCCGTACCGACCTATAAGTAGAAGAATCGGTGTTTGTGCATCATTCCTTCACAATTATAAGACTCTTACGGACAACAATACTATAAAGCATACTAAAATAGTCCACACGGTTCTAAATGACCGTTTGGTTTCTCTCCAACCCCATATTCTTTTTAAGTGGGACGGATTTCACTCGTATCGTCCAATAAGTTGAATCGGTATATGTACTTCATTCCTTCTCTATTATAAGACTCTTATGGGCAACAATACTATAAAGCATACCAAAATAGTCCACGCGCTCCTAACCGGCCATTTCTTTCTTTCCAACAATCTTTTCTATCTAAGTGGGACGGATTTCACCCGTACCGACCTATAAGTAGATGAATCGGTGTTTGTGCATCATTCCTTCAAAATTATAAGACTCTTACGGACAACAATACTATAAAGCATACTAAAATAGTCCACACGGTCCTAAATGACAGTTTGGTTTCTCTCCAACCCCATATTCTTTTTAAGTGGGACGGATTTCACTCGAATCGTCCAATAAGTTGAATCGGTATAAATACTTGATTTCTTCTGTATTACAAGACTCTTATGGGCAACAATACTATAAAGCATTCCAAAATAGTCCACGCGCTCCTGGCCGGCCGTTTCTTTCTTTCCAACCATCTTTTCTATCTAAGTGGGACGGATTTCCCTTGTATCGTCCTATAAGTAGAAGAATCGGTGTTTGTGCATCATTCCTTCACAATTATAAGACTCTTACGGACAACAATACTATAAAGCATACTAAAATAGTCCACACGGTTCTAAATGACCGTTTGGTTTCTCTCCAACCCCATATTCTTTTTAAGTGGGACGGATTTCACTCGAATCGTCCAATAAGTTGAATCGGTATATGTACTTCATTCCTTCTCTATTATAAGACTCTTATGGGCAACAATACTATAAAGCATACTAAAATAGTCCACACGGTTCTAAATGACCGTATGGTTTCTCTCCAACCCCATATTCTTTTTAAGTGGGACGGATTTCACTCGAATCGTCCAATAAGTTGAATCGGTATATGTACTTCATTCCTTCTCTATTATAAGACTCTTATGGGCAACAATACTATAAAGCATACCAAAATAGTCCACACGGTTCTAAATGACCGTTTGGTTTCTCTCCAACCCCATATTATTTTTAAGTGGGACGGATTTCAGTCGGATCGTCCAATAAGTTGAATCGGTATATGTACTTCATTTCTTCACTATTATAAGACTCTTATGGGCAACAATACTGTAAAGCATACCAAAATAGTCCACGCGCTCCTAACCGGCCATTTCTTTCTTTCCAACAATCTTTTCTATCTAAGTGGGACGGATTTCACCCGTACCGACCTATAAGTAGAAGAATCGGTGTTTGTGCATCATTCCTTCACAATTATAAGACTCTTACGGACAACAATACTATAAAGCATACTAAAATAGTCCACACGGTTCTAAATGACCGTTTGGTTTCTCTCCAACCCCATATTCTTTTTAAGTGGGACGGATTTCACTCGAATCGTCCAATAAGTTGAATCGGTATATGTACTTCATTCCTTCTCTATTATAAGACTCTTATGGGCAACAATACTATAAAGCATACTAAAATAGTCCACACGGTTCTAAATGACCGTTTGGTTTCTCTCCAACCCCATATTCTTTTTAAGTGGGACGGATTTCACTCGAATCGTTCAATAAGTTGAATCGGTATATGTACTTCATTCCTTCTCTATTATAAGACTCTTATGGGCAACAATACTATAAAGCATACCAAAATAGTCCACGCGCTCCTAACCGGCCATTTCTTTTTTTCCAACAGTCTTTTCTATCTAAGTGGGACGGATTTCACCCGTACCGACCTATAAGTAGAAGAATCGGTGTTTGTGCATCATTCCTTCACAATTATAAGACTCTTACGGACAACAATACTATAAAGCATACTAAAATAGTCCACACGATTCTAAATGACCGTTTGGTTTCTCTCCAACCCCATATTATTTTTAAGTGGGACGGATTTCAGTCGGATCGTCCAATAAGTTGAATCGGTATATGTACTTCATTTCTTCACTATTATAAGACTCTTATGGGCAACAATACTGTAAAGCATTCCAAAATAGTCCACGCGCTCCTAACCGGCCATTTCTTTCTTTCCAACAGTCTTTTCTATCTAAGTGGGACGGATTTCACCCGTATCGTCCTATAAGTAGAAGAATCGGTGTTTGTGCATCAATCCTTCACAATTATAAGACTCTTACGGACAACAATACTATAAAGCATACCAAAATAGTCCACACGGTCCTAAATGACCGTTTGGTTTCTCTCCAACCCCATATTCTTTTTAAGTGGGACGGATTTCACTCGAATCGTCCTATAACTTGAATCGGTATATGTACTTGATTTCTTCTGTATTACAAGACTCTTATGGGCAACAATACTGTAAAGCATTCCAAAATAGTCCACGCGCTCCTGGCCGGCCGTTTCTTTCTTTCCAACCATATTTTCTATCTAAGTGGGACGGATTTCCCTTGTATCGTCCTATAAGTAGAAGAATCGGTGTTTGTTCATCATTCCTTCACAATTATAAGACTCTTACGGACAACAATACTATAAAGCATACCAAAATAGTCCACACGGTTCTAAATGACCGTTTGGTTTCTCTCCAACCCCATATTATTTTTAAGTGGGACGGATTTCAGTCGGATCGTCCAATAAGTTGAATCGGTATATGTACTTCATTTCTTCACTATTATAAGACTCTTATGGGCAACAATACTGTAAAGCATACCAAAATAGTCCACGCGCTCCTAACCGGCCATTTCTTTCTTTCCAACAATCTTTTCTATCTAAGTGGGACGGATTTCACCCGTACCGACCTATAAGTAGAAGAATCGGTGTTTGTGCATCATTCCTTCACAATTATAAGACTCTTACGGACAACAATATTATAAAGCATACTAAAATAGTCCACACGGTTCTAAATGACCGTTTGGTTTCTCTCCAACCCCATATTCTTTTTAAGTGGGACGGATTTCACTCGAATCGTCCAATAAGTTGAATCGGTATATGTACTTCATTCCTTCTCTATTATAAGACTCTTATGGGCAACAATACTATAAAGCATACCACAATAGTCCACGCGCTCCTAACCGGCCCTTTCTTTCTTTCCAACCATCTTTTCTATCTAAGTGGGACGGATTTCACCCGTATCGTCCTATAAGTAGAAGAATCGGTGTTTGTGCATCATTCCTTCACAATTATAAGACTCTTACGGACAACAATACTATAAAGCATACCAAAATAGTCCACACGGTCCTAAATGACCGTTTGGTTTCTCTCCAACCCCATATTCTTTTTAAGTGGGACGGATTTCACTCGAATCGTCCTATAACTTGAATCGGTATATGTACTTGATTTCTTCTGTATTACAAGACTCTTATGGGCAACAATACTGTAAAGCATTCCAAAATAGTCCACGCGCTCCTGGCCGGCCGTTTCTTTCTTTCCAACCATATTTTCTATCTAAGTGGGACGGATTTCCCTTGTATCGTCCTATAAGTAGAAGAATCGGTGTTTGTGCATCATTCCTTCACAATTATAAAACTCTTACGGACAACAATACTATAAAGCATACCAAAATAGTCCACACGGTTCTAAATGACCGTTTGGTTTCTCTCCAACCCCATATTATTTTTAAGTGGGACGGATTTCAGTCGGATCGTCCAATAAGTTGAATCGGTATATGTACTTCATTTCTTCACTATTATAAGACTCTTATGGGCAACAATACTGTAAAGCATACCAAAATAGTCCACGCGCTCCTAACCGGCCATTTCTTTCTTTCCAACAATCTTTTCTATCTAAGTGGGACGGATTTCACCCGTACCGACCTATAAGTAGAAGAATCGGTGTTTGTGCATCATTCCTTCACAATTATAAGACTCTTACGGACAACAATACTATAAAGCATACTAAAATAGTCCACACGGTTCTAAATGACCGTTTGGTTTCTCTCCAACCCCATATTCTTTTTAAGTGGGACGGATTTCACTCGAATCGTCCAATAAGTTGAATCGGTATATGTACTTCATTCCTTCTCTATTATAAGACTCTTATGGGCAACAATACTATAAAGCATACCACAATAGTCCACGCGCTCCTAACCGGCCCTTTCTTTCTTTCCAACCATCTTTTCTATCTAAGTGGGACGGATTTCACCCGTACCGACCTATAAGTAGAAGAATCGGTGTTTGTGCATCATTCCTTCACAATTATAAGACTCTTACGGACAACAATACTATAAAGCATACTAAAATAGTCCACACGGTTCTAAATGACCGTTTGGTTTCTCTCCAACCCCATATTCTTTTTAAGTGGGACGGATTTCACTCGAATCGTCCAATAAGTTGAATCGGTATATGTACTTCATTCCTTCTCTATTATAAGACTCTTATGGGCAACAATACTATAAAGCATACCACAATAGTCCACGCGCTCCTAACCGGCCCTTTCTTTCTTTCCAACCATCTTTTCTATCTAAGTGGGACGGATTTCACCCGTACCGACCTATAAGTAGAAGAATCGGTGTTTGTGCATCATTCCTTCACAATTATAAGACTCTTACGGACAACAATACTATAAAGCATACTAAAATAGTCCACACGGTTCTAAATGACCGTTTGGTTTCTCTCCAACCCCATATTCTTTTTAAGTGGGACGGATTTCACTCGAATCGTCCAATAAGTTGAATCGGTATATGTACTTCATTCCTTCTCTATTATAAGACTCTTATGGGCAACAATACTATAAAGCATACCACAATAGTCCACGCGCTCCTAACCGGCCCTTTCTTTCTTTCCAACCATCTTTTCTATCTAAGTGGGACGGATTTCACCCGTATCGTCCTATAAGTAGAAGAATCGGTGTTTGTGCATCATTCCTTCACAATTATAAGACTCTTACGGACAACAATACTATAAAGCATACCAAAATAGTCCACACGGTCCTAAATGACCGTTTGGTTTCTCTCCAACCCCATATTCTTTTTAAGTGGGACGGATTTCACTCGAATCGTCCTATAACTTGAATCGGTATATGTACTTGATTTCTTCTGTATTACAAGACTCTTATGGGCAACAATACTGTAAAGCATTCCAAAATAGTCCACGCGCTCCTAACCGGCCATTTCTTTCTTTCCAACAATCTTTTCTATCTAAGTGGGACGGATTTCACCCGTACCGACCTATAAGTAGAAGAATCGGTGTTTGTGCATCATTCCTTCACAATTATAAGACTCTTACGGACAACAATACTATAAAGCATACCAAAATAGTCCACACGGTCCTAAATGACCGTTTGGTTTCTCTCCAACCCCATATTCTTTTTAAGTGGGACGGATTTCACTCGAATCGTCCTATAACTTGAATCGGTATATGTACTTGATTTCTTCTGTATTACAAGACTCTTATGGGCAACAATACTGTAAAGCATTCCAAAATAGTCCACGCGCTCCTGGCCGGCCGTTTCTTTCTTTCCAACCATATTTTCTATCTAAGTGGGACGGATTTCCCTTGTATCGTCCTATAAGTAGAAGAATCGGTGTTTGTGCATCATTCCTTCACAATTATAAGACTCTTACGGACAACAATACTATAAAGCATACTAAAATAGTCCACACGGTTCTAAATGACCGTTTGGTTTCTCTCCAACCCCATATTCTTTTTAAGTGGGACGGATTTCACTCGAATCGTCCAATAAGTTGAATCGGTATATGTACTTCATTCCTTCTCTATTATAAGACTCTTATGGGCAACAATACTATAAAGCATACCACAATAGTCCACGCGCTCCTAACCGGCCCTTTCTTTCTTTCCAACCATCTTTTCTATCTAAGTGGGACGGATTTCACCCGTACCGACCTATAAGTAGAAGAATCGGTGTTTGTGCATCATTCCTTCACAATTATAAGACTCTTACGGACAACAATACTATAAAGCATACTAAAATAGTCCACACGGTTCTAAATGACCGTTTGGTTTCTCTCCAACCCCATATTCTTTTTAAGTGGGACGGATTTCACTCGAATCGTCCAATAAGTTGAATCGGTATATGTACTTCATTCCTTCTCTATTATAAGACTCTTATGGGCAACAATACTATAAAGCATACCACAATAGTCCACGCGCTCCTAACCGGCCCTTTCTTTCTTTCCAACCATCTTTTCTATCTAAGTGGGACGGATTTCACCCGTATCGTCCTATAAGTAGAAGAATCGGTGTTTGTGCATCATTCCTTCACAATTATAAGACTCTTACGGACAACAATACTATAAAGCATACCAAAATAGTCCACACGGTCCTAAATGACCGTTTGGTTTCTCTCCAACCCCATATTCTTTTTAAGTGGGACGGATTTCACTCGAATCGTCCTATAACTTGAATCGGTATATGTACTTGATTTCTTCTGTATTACAAGACTCTTATGGGCAACAATACTGTAAAGCATTCCAAAATAGTCCACGCGCTCCTAACCGGCCATTTCTTTCTTTCCAACAATCTTTTCTATCTAAGTGGGACGGATTTCACCCGTACCGACCTATAAGTAGAAGAATCGGTGTTTGTGCATCATTCCTTCACAATTATAAGACTCTTACGGACAACAATACTATAAAGCATACCAAAATAGTCCACACGGTCCTAAATGACCGTTTGGTTTCTCTCCAACCCCATATTCTTTTTAAGTGGGACGGATTTCACTCGAATCGTCCTATAACTTGAATCGGTATATGTACTTGATTTCTTCTGTATTACAAGACTCTTATGGGCAACAATACTGTAAAGCATTCCAAAATAGTCCACGCGCTCCTGGCCGGCCGTTTCTTTCTTTCCAACCATATTTTCTATCTAAGTGGGACGGATTTCCCTTGTATCGCCCTATAAGTAGAAGAATCGGTGTTTGTGCATCATTCCTTCACAATTATAAGACTCTTACGGACAACAATACTATAAAGCATACCAAAATAGTCCACACGGTTCTAAATGACCGTTTGGTTTCTCTCCAACCCCATATTATTTTTAAGTGGGACGGATTTCAGTCGGATCGTCCAATAAGTTGAATCGGTATATGTACTTCATTTCTTCACTATTATAAGACTCTTATGGGCAACAATACTGTAAAGCATACCAAAATAGTCCACGCGCTCCTAACCGGCCATTTCTTTCTTTCCAACAATCTTTTCTATCTAAGTGGGACGGATTTCACCCGTACCGACCTATAAGTAGAAGAATCGGTGTTTGTGCATCATTCCTTCACAATTATAAGACTCTTACGGACAACAATACTATAAAGCATACTAAAATAGTCCACACGGTTCTAAATGACCGTTTGGTTTCTCTCCAACCCCATATTCTTTTTAAGTGGGACGGATTTCACTCGAATCGTCCAATAAGTTGAATCGGTATATGTACTTCATTCCTTCTCTATTATAAGACTCTTATGGGCAACAATACTATAAAGCATACCACAATAGTCCACGCGCTCCTAACCGGCCCTTTCTTTCTTTCCAACCATCTTTTCTATCTAAGTGGGACGGATTTCACCCGTACCGACCTATAAGTAGAAGAATCGGTGTTTGTGCATCATTCCTTCACAATTATAAGACTCTTACGGACAACAATACTATAAAGCATACTAAAATAGTCCACACGGTTCTAAATGACCGTTTGGTTTCTCTCCAACCCCATATTCTTTTTAAGTGGGACGGATTTCACTCGAATCGTCCAATAAGTTGAATCGGTATATGTACTTCATTCCTTCTCTATTATAAGACTCTTATGGGCAACAATACTATAAAGCATACCACAATAGTCCACGCGCTCCTAACCGGCCCTTTCTTTCTTTCCAACCATCTTTTCTATCTAAGTGGGACGGATTTCACCCGTATCGTCCTATAAGTAGAAGAATCGGTGTTTGTGCATCATTCCTTCACAATTATAAGACTCTTACGGACAACAATACTATAAAGCATACCAAAATAGTCCACACGGTCCTAAATGACCGTTTGGTTTCTCTCCAACCCCATATTCTTTTTAAGTGGGACGGATTTCACTCGAATCGTCCTATAACTTGAATCGGTATATGTACTTGATTTCTTCTGTATTACAAGACTCTTATGGGCAACAATACTGTAAAGCATTCCAAAATAGTCCACGCGCTCCTAACCGGCCATTTCTTTCTTTCCAACAATCTTTTCTATCTAAGTGGGACGGATTTCACCCGTACCGACCTATAAGTAGAAGAATCGGTGTTTGTGCATCATTCCTTCACAATTATAAGACTCTTACGGACAACAATACTATAAAGCATACCAAAATAGTCCACACGGTCCTAAATGACCGTTTGGTTTCTCTCCAACCCCATATTCTTTTTAAGTGGGACGGATTTCACTCGAATCGTCCTATAACTTGAATCCGTATATGTACTTGATTTCTTCTGTATTACAAGACTCTTATGGGCAACAATACTGTAAAGCATTCCAAAATAGTCCACGCGCTCCTGGCCGGCCGTTTCTTTCTTTCCAACCATATTTTCTATCTAAGTGGGACGGATTTCCCTTGTATCGCCCTATAAGTAGAAGAATCGGTGTTTGTGCATCATTCCTTCACAATTATAAGACTCTTACGGACAACAATACTATAAAGCATACCAAAATAGTCCACACGGTTCTAAATGACCGTTTGGTTTCTCTCCAACCCCATATTATTTTTAAGTGGGACGGATTTCAGTCGGATCGTCCAATAAGTTGAATCGGTATATGTACTTCATTTCTTCACTATTATAAGACTCTTATGGGCAACAATACTGTAAAGCATACCAAAATAGTCCACGCGCTCCTAACCGGCCATTTCTTTCTTTCCAACAATCTTTTCTATCTAAGTGGGACGGATTTCACCCGTACCGACCTATAAGTAGAAGAATCGGTGTTTGTGCATCATTCCTTCACAATTATAAGACTCTTACGGACAACAATACTATAAAGCATACTAAAATAGTCCACACGGTTCTAAATGACCGTTTGGTTTCTCTCCAACCCCATATTCTTTTTAAGTGGGACGGATTTCACTCGAATCGTCCAATAAGTTGAATCGGTATATGTACTTCATTCCTTCTCTATTATAAGACTCTTATGGGCAACAATACTATAAAGCATACCACAATAGTCCACGCGCTCCTAACCGGCCCTTTCTTTCTTTCCAACCATCTTTTCTATCTAAGTGGGACGGATTTCACCCGTACCGACCTATAAGTAGAAGAATCGGTGTTTGTGCATCATTCCTTCACAATTATAAGACTCTTACGGACAACAATACTATAAAGCATACTAAAATAGTCCACACGGTTCTAAATGACCGTTTGGTTTCTCTCCAACCCCATATTCTTTTTAAGTGGGACGGATTTCACTCGAATCGTCCAATAAGTTGAATCGGTATATGTACTTCATTCCTTCTCTATTATAAGACTCTTATGGGCAACAATACTATAAAGCATACCACAATAGTCCACGCGCTCCTAACCGGCCCTTTCTTTCTTTCCAACCATCTTTTCTATCTAAGTGGGACGGATTTCACCCGTATCGTCCTATAAGTAGAAGAATCGGTGTTTGTGCATCATTCCTTCACAATTATAAGACTCTTACGGACAACAATACTATAAAGCATACCAAAATAGTCCACACGGTCCTAAATGACCGTTTGGTTTCTCTCCAACCCCATATTCTTTTTAAGTGGGACGGATTTCACTCGAATCGTCCTATAACTTGAATCGGTATATGTACTTGATTTCTTCTGTATTACAAGACTCTTATGGGCAACAATACTGTAAAGCATTCCAAAATAGTCCACGCGCTCCTAACCGGCCATTTCTTTCTTTCCAACAATCTTTTCTATCTAAGTGGGACGGATTTCACCCGTACCGACCTATAAGTAGAAGAATCGGTGTTTGTGCATCATTCCTTCACAATTATAAGACTCTTACGGACAACAATACTATAAAGCATACCAAAATAGTCCACACGGTCCTAAATGACCGTTTGGTTTCTCTCCAACCCCATATTCTTTTTAAGTGGGACGGATTTCACTCGAATCGTCCTATAACTTGAATCCGTATATGTACTTGATTTCTTCTGTATTACAAGACTCTTATGGGCAACAATACTGTAAAGCATTCCAAAATAGTCCACGCGCTCCTGGCCGGCCGTTTCTTTCTTTCCAACCATATTTTCTATCTAAGTGGGACGGATTTCCCTTGTATCGTCCTATAAGTAGAAGAATCGGTGTTTGTGCATCATTCCTTCACAATTATAAGACTCTTACGGACAACAATACTATAAAGCATACCAAAATAGTCCACACGGTTCTAAATGACCGTTTGGTTTCTCTCCAACCCCATATTATTTTTAAGTGGGACGGATTTCAGTCGGATCGTCCAATAAGTTGAATCGGTATATGTACTTCATTTCTTCACTATTATAAGACTCTTATGGGCAACAATACTGTAAAGCATACCAAAATAGTCCACGCGCTCCTAACCGGCCATTTCTTTCTTTCCAACAATCTTTTCTATCTAAGTGGGACGGATTTCACCCGTACCGACCTATAAGTAGAAGAATCGGTGTTTGTGCATCATTCCTTCACAATTATAAGACTCTTACGGACAACAATACTATAAAGCATACCAAAATAGTCCACACGGTCCTAAATGACCGTTTGGTTTCTCTCCAACCCCATATTCTTTTTAAGTGGGACGGATTTCACTCGAATCGTCCTATAACTTGAATCGGTATATGTACTTGATTTCTTCTGTATTACAAGACTCTTATGGGCAACAATACTGTAAAGCATTCCAAAATAGTCCACGCGCTCCTGGCCGGCCGTTTCTTTCTTTCCAACCATATTTTCTATCTAAGTGGGACGGATTTCCCTTGTATCGTCCTATAAGTAGAAGAATCGGTGTTTGTGCATCATTCCTTCACAATTATAAGACTCTTACGGACAACAATACTATAAAGCATACCAAAATAGTCCACACGGTTCTAAATGACCGTTTGGTTTCTCTCCAACCCCATATTATTTTTAAGTGGGACGGATTTCAGTCGGATCGTCCAATAAGTTGAATCGGTATATGTACTTCATTTCTTCACTATTATAAGACTCTTATGGGCAACAATACTGTAAAGCATACCAAAATAGTCCACGCGCTCCTAACCGGCCATTTCTTTCTTTCCAACAATCTTTTCTATCTAAGTGGGACGGATTTCACCCGTACCGACCTATAAGTAGAAGAATCGGTGTTTGTGCATCATTCCTTCACAATTATAAGACTCTTACGGACAACAATACTATAAAGCATACTAAAATAGTCCACACGGTTCTAAATGACCGTTTGGTTTCTCTCCAACCCCATATTCTTTTTAAGTGGGACGGATTTCACTCGAATCGTCCAATAAGTTGAATCGGTATATGTACTTCATTCCTTCTCTATTATAAGACTCTAATGGGTAACAATACTATAAAGCATACCACAATAGTCCACGCGCTCCTAACCGGCCCTTTCTTTCTTTCCAACCATCTTTTCTATCTAAGTGGGACGGATTTCACCCGTATCGTCCTATAAGTAGAAGAATCGGTGTTTGTGCATCATTCCTTCACAATTATAAGACTCTTACGGACAACAATACTATAAAGCATACCAAAATAGTCCACACGGTCCTAAATGACCGTTTGGTTTCTCTCCAACCCCATATTCTTTTTAAGTGGGACGGATTTCACTCGAATCGTCCTATAACTTGAATCGGTATATGTACTTGATTTCTTCTGTATTACAAGACTCTTATGGGCAACAATACTGTAAAGCATTCCAAAATAGTCCACGCGCTCCTGGCCGGCCGTTTCTTTCTTTCCAACCATATTTTCTATCTAAGTGGGACGGATTTCCCTTGTATCGCCCTATAAGTAGAAGAATCGGTGTTTGTGCATCATTCCTTCACAATTATAAGACTCTTACGGACAACAATACTATAAAGCATACCAAAATAGTCCACACGGTTCTAAATGACCGTTTGGTTTCTCTCCAACCCCATATTATTTTTAAGTGGGACGGATTTCAGTCGGATCGTCCAATAAGTTGAATCGGTATATGTACTTCATTTCTTCACTATTATAAGACTCTTATGGGCAACAATACTGTAAAGCATACCAAAATAGTCCACGCGCTCCTAACCGGCCATTTCTTTCTTTCCAGCAATCTTTTCTATCTAAGTGGGACGGATTTCACCCGTACCGACCTATAAGTAGAAGAATCGGTGTTTGTGCATCATTCCTTCACAATTATAAGACTCTTACGGACAACAATACTATAAAGCATACTAAAATAGTCCACACGGTTCTAAATGACCGTTTGGTTTCTCTCCAACCCCATATTCTTTTTAAGTGGGACGGATTTCACTCGAATCGTCCAATAAGTTGAATCGGTATATGTACTTCATTCCTTCTCTATTATAAGACTCTTATGGGCAACAATACTATAAAGCATACCAAAATAGTCCACGAGCTCCTAACCGGCCCTTTCTTTCTTTCCAACCATCTTTTCTATCTAAGTGGGACGGATTTCACCCGTATCGTCCTATAAGTAGAAGAATCGGTGTTTGTGCATCATTCCTTCACAATTATAAGACTCTTACGGACAACAATACTATAAAGCATACCAAAATAGTCCACACGGTCCTAAATGACCGTTTGGTTTCTCTCCAACCCCATATTCTTTTTAAGTGGGACGGATTTCACTCGAATCGTCCTATAACTTGAATCGGTATATGTACTTGATTTCTTCTGTATTACAAGACTCTTATGGGCAACAATACTGTAAAGCATTCCAAAATAGTCCACGCGCTCATGGCCGGCCGTTTCTTTCTTTCCAACCATATTTTCTATCTAAGTGGGACGGATTTCCCTTGTATCGTCCTATAAGTAGAAGAATCGGTGTTTGTGCATCATTCCTTCACAATTATAAGACTCTTACGGACAACAATACTATAAAGCATACCAAAATAGTCCACACGGTTCTAAATGACCGTTTGGTTTCTTTCCAACCCCATATTATTTTTAAGTGGGACGGATTTCAGTCGGATCGTCCAATAAGTTGAATCGGTATATGTACTTCATTTCTTCACTATTATAAGACTCTTATGGGCAACAATACTGTAAAGCATACCAAAATAGTCCACGCGCTCCTAACCGGCCATTTCTTTCTTTCCAACAATCTTTTCTATCTAAGTGGGACGGATTTCACCCGTACCGACCTATAAGTAGAAGAATCGGTGTTTGTGCATCATTCCTTCACAATTATAAGACTCTTACGGACAACAATACTATAAAGCATACTAAAATAGTCCACACGGTTCTAAATGACCGTTTGGTTTCTCTCCAACCCCATATTCTTTTTAAGTGGGACGGATTTCACTCGAATCGTCCAATAAGTTGAATCGGTATATGTACTTCATTCCTTCTCTATTATAAGACTCTTATGGGCAACAATACTATAAAGCATACCAAAATAGTCCACGCGCTCCTAACCGGCCCTTTCTTTCTTTCCAACCATCTTTTCTATCTAAGTGGGACGGATTTCACCCGTATCGTCCTATAAGTAGAAGAATCGGTGTTTGTGCATCATTCCTTCACAATTATAAGACTCTTACGGACAACAATACTATAAAGCATACCAAAATAGTCCACACGGTCCTAAATGACCGTTTGGTTTCTCTCCAACCCCATATTCTTTTTAAGTGGGACGGATTTCACTCGAATCGTCCTATAACTTGAATCGGTATATGTACTTGATTTCTTCTGTATTACAAGACTCTTATGGGCAACAATACTGTAAAGCATTCCAAAATAGTCCACGCGCTCCTGGCCGGCCGTTTCTTTCTTTCCAACCATATTTTCTATCTAAGTGGGACGGATTTCCCTTGTATCGTCCTATAAGTAGAAGAATCGGTGTTTGTGCATCATTCCTTCACAATTATAAGACTCTTACGGACAACAATACTATAAAGCATACCAAAATAGTCCACACGGTTCTAAATGACCGTTTGGTTTCTCTCCAGCCCCATATTATTTTTAAGTGGGACGGATTTCAGTCGGATCGTCCAATAAGTTGAATCGGTATATGTACTTCATTTCTTCACTATTATAAGACTCTTATGGGCAACAATACTGTAAAGCATACCAAAATAGTCCACGCGCTCCTAACCGGCCATTTCTTTCTTTCCAACAATCTTTTCTATCTAAGTGGGACGGATTTCACCCGTACCGACCTATAAGTAGAAGAATCGGTGTTTGTGCATCATTCCTTCACAATTATAAGACTCTTACGGACAACAATACTATAAAGCATACCAAAATAGTCCACACGGTCCTAAATGACCGTTTGGTTTCTCTCCAACCCCATATTCTTTTTAAGTGGGACGGATTTCACTCGAATCGTCCTATAACTTGAATCGGTATATGTACTTGATTTCTTCTGTATTACAAGACTCTTATGGGCAACAATACTGTAAAGCATTCCAAAATAGTCCACGCGCTCCTGGCCGGCCGTTTCTTTCTTTCCAACCATATTTTCTATCTAAGTGGGACGGATTTCCCTTGTATCGTCCTATAAGTAGAAGAATCGGTGTTTGTGCATCATTCCTTCACAATTATAAGACTCTTACGGACAACAATACTATAAAGCATACCAAAATAGTCCACACGGTTCTAAATGACCGTTTGGTTTCTCTCCAACCCCATATTATTTTTAAGTGGGACGGATTTCAGTCGGATCGTCCAATAAGTTGAATCGGTATATGTACTTCATTTCTTCACTATTATAAGACTCTTATGGGCAACAATACTGTAAAGCATACCAAAATAGTCCACGCGCTCCTAACCGGCCATTTCTTTCTTTCCAACAATCTTTTCTATCTAAGTGGGACGGATTTCACCCGTACCGACCTATAAGTAGAAGAATCGGTGTTTGTGCATCATTCCTTCACAATTATAAGACTCTTACGGACAACAATACTATAAAGCATACTAAAATAGTCCACACGGTTCTAAATGACCGTTTGGTTTCTCTCCAACCCCATATTCTTTTTAAGTGGGACGGATTTCAGTCGAATCGTCCAATAAGTTGAATCGGTATATGTACTTCATTCCTTCTCTATTATAAGACTCTTATGGGCAACAATACTATAAAGCATACCAAAATAGTCCACGCGCTCCTAACCGGCCCTTTCTTTCTTTCCAACCATCTTTTCTATCTAAGTGGGACGGATTTCACCCGTATCGTCCTGTAAGTAGAAGAATCGGTGTTTGTGCATCATTCCTTCACAATTATAAGACTCTTACGGACAACAATACTATAAAGCATACCAAAATAGTCCACACGGTTCTAAATGACCGTTTGGTTTCTCTCCAACCCCATATTATTTTTAAGTGGGACGGATTTCAGTCGGATCGTCCAATAAGTTGAATCGGTATATGTACTTCATTTCTTCACTATTATAAGACTCTTATGGGCAACAATACTGTAAAGCATACCAAAATAGTCCACGCGCTCCTAACCGGCCATTTCTTTCTTTCCAACAATCTTTTCTATCTAAGTGGGACGGATTTCACCCGTACCGACCTATAAGTAGAAGAATCGGTGTTTGTGCATCATTCCTTCACAATTATAAGACTCTTACGGACAACAATACTATAAAGCATACTAAAATAGTCCACACGGTTCTAAATGACCGTTTGGTTTCTCTCCAACCCCATATTCTTTTTAAGTGGGACGGATTTCACTCGAATCGTCCAATAAGTTGAATCGGTATATGTACTTCATTCCTTCTCTATTATAAGACTCTTATGGGCAACAATACTATAAAGCATACCAAAATAGTCCACGCGCTCCTAACCGGCCCTTTCTTTCTTTCCAACCATCTTTTCTATCTAAGTGGGACGGAAATCACCCGTATCGTCCTATAAGTAGAAGAATCGGTGTTTGTGCATCATTCCTTCACAATTATAAGACTCTTACGGACAACAATACTATAAAGCATACCAAAATAGTCCACACGGTCCTAAATGACCGTTTGGTTTCTCTCCAACCCCATATTCTTTTTAAGTGGGACGGATTTCACTCGAATCGTCCTATAACTTGAATCGGTATATGTACTTGATTTCTTCTGTATTACAAGACTCTTATGGGCAACAATACTGTAAAGCATTCCAAAATAGTCCACGCGCTCATGGCCGGCCGTTTCTTTCTTTCCAACCATATTTTCTATCTAAGTGGGACGGATTTCCCTTGTATCGTCCTATAAGTAGAAGAATCGGTGTTTGTGCATCATTCCTTCACAATTATAAGACTCTTACGGACAACAATACTATAAAGCATACCAAAATAGTCCACACGGTTCTAAATGACCGTTTGGTTTCTTTCCAACCCCATATTATTTTTAAGTGGGACGGATTTCAGTCGGATCGTCCAATAAGTTGAATCGGTATATGTACTTCATTTCTTCACTATTATAAGACTCTTATGGGCAACAATACTGTAAAGCATACCAAAATAGTCCACGCGCTCCTAACCGGCCATTTCTTTCTTTCCAACAATCTTTTCTATCTAAGTGGGACGGATTTCACCCGTACCGACCTATAAGTAGAAGAATCGGTGTTTGTGCATCATTCCTTCACAATTATAAGACTCTTACGGACAACAATACTATAAAGCATACTAAAATAGTCCACACGGTTCTAAATGACCGTTTGGTTTCTCTCCAACCCCATATTCTTTTTAAGTGGGACGGATTTCACTCGAATCGTCCAATAAGTTGAATCGGTATATGTACTTCATTCCTTCTCTATTATAAGACTCTTATGGGCAACAATACTATAAAGCATACCAAAATAGTCCACGCGCTCCTAACCGGCCCTTTCTTTCTTTCCAACCATCTTTTCTATCTAAGTGGGACGGATTTCACCCGTATCGTCCTATAAGTAGAAGAATCGGTGTTTGTGCATCATTCCTTCACAATTATAAGACTCTTACGGACAACAATACTATAAAGCATACCAAAATAGTCCACACGGTCCTAAATGACCGTTTGGTTTCTCTCTAACCCCATATTCTTTTTAAGTGGGACGGATTTCACTCGAATCGTCCTATAACTTGAATCGGTATATGTACTTGATTTCTTCTGTATTACAAGACTCTTATGGGCAACAATACTGTAAAGCATTCCAAAATAGTCCACGCGCTCCTGGCCGGCCGTTTCTTTCTTTCCAACCATATTTTCTATCTAAGTGGGACGGATTTCCCTTGTATCGTCCTATAAGTAGAAGAATCGGTGTTTGTGCATCATTCCTTCACAATTATAAGACTCTTACGGACAACAATACTATAAAGCATACCAAAATAGTCCACACGGTTCTAAATGACCGTTTGGTTTCTCTCCAACCCCATATTATTTTTAAGTGGGACGGATTTCAGTCGGATCGTCCAATAAGTTGAATCGGTATATGTACTTCATTTCTTCACTATTATAAGACTCTTATGGGCAACAATACTGTAAAGCATACCAAAATAGTCCACGCGCTCCTAACCGGCCATTTCTTTCTTTCCAACAATCTTTTCTATCTAAGTGGGACGGATTTCACCCCTACCGACCTATAAGTAGAAGAATCGGTGTTTGTGCATCATTCCTTCACAATTATAAGACTCTTACGGACAACAATACTATAAACCATACCAAAATAGTCCACACGGTCCTAAATGACCGTTTGGTTTCTCTCCAACCCCATATTCTTTTTAAGTGGGACGGATTTCACTCGAATCGTCCTATAACTTGAATCGGTATATGTACTTGATTTCTTCTGTATTTCAAGACTCTTATGGGCAACAATACTGTAAAGCATTCCAAAATAGTCCACGCGCTCCTGGCCGGCCGTTTCTTTCTTTCCAACCATATTTTCTATCTAAGTGGGACGGATTTCCCTTGTATCGTCCTATAAGTAGAAGAATCGGTGTTTGTGCATCATTCCTTCACAATTATAAGACTCTTACGGACAACAATACTATAAAGCATACCAAAATAGTCCACACGGTTCTAAATGACCGTTTGGTTTCTCTCCAACCCCATATTATTTTTAAGTGAGACGGATTTCAGTCGGATCGTCCAATAAGTTGAATCGGTATATGTACTTCATTTCTTCACTATTATAAGACTCTTATGGGCAACAATACTGTAAAGCATACCAAAATAGTCCACGCGCTCCTAACCGGCCATTTCTTTCTTTCCAACAATCTTTTCTATCTAAGTGGGACGGATTTCACCCGTACCGACCTATAAGTAGAAGAATCGGTGTTTGTGCATCATTCCTTCACAATTATAAGACTCTTACGGACAACAATACTATAAAGCATACTAAAATAGTCCACACGGTTCTAAATGACCGTTTGGTTTCTCTCCAACCCCATATTCTTTTTAAGTGGGACGGATTTCACTTGAATCGTCCAATAAGTTGAATCGGTATATGTACTTCATTCCTTCTCTATTATAAGACTCTTATGGGCAACAATACTATAAAGCATACCACAATAGTCCACGCGCTCCTAACCGGCCCTTTCTTTCTTTCCAACCATCTTTTCTATCTAAGTGGGACGGATTTCACCCGTATCGTCCTATAAGTAGAAGAATCGGTGTTTGTGCATCATTCCTTCACAATTATAAGACTCTTACGGACAACAATACTATAAAGCATACCAAAATAGTCCACACGGTCCTAAATGACCGTTTGGTTTCTCTCCAACCCCATATTCTTTTTAAGTGGGACGGATTTCACTCGAATCGTCCTATAACTTGAATCGGTATATGTACTTGATTTCTTCTGTATTACAAGACTCTTATGGGCAACAATACTGTAAAGCATTCCAAAATAGTCCACGCGCTCCTGGCCGGCCGTTTCTTTCTTTCCAACCATATTTTCTATCTAAGTGGGACGGATTTCCCTTGTATCGCCCTATAAGTAGAAGAATCGGTGTTTGTGCATCATTCCTTCACAATTATAAGACTCTTACGGACAACAATACTATAAAGCATACCAAAATAGTCCACACGGTTCTAAATGACCGTTTGGTTTCTCTCCAACCCCATATTATTTTTAAGTGGGACGGATTTCAGTCGGATCGTCCAATAAGTTGAATCGGTATATGTACTTCATTTCTTCACTATTATAAGACTCTTATGGGCAACAATACTGTAAAGCATACCAAAATAGTCCACGCGCTCCTAACCGGCCATTTCTTTCTTTCCAACAATCTTTTCTATCTAAGTGGGACGGATTTCACCCGTACCGACCTATAAGTAGAAGAATCGGTGTTTGTGCATCATTCCTTCACAATTATAAGACTCTTACGGACAACAATACTATAAAGCATACTAAAATAGTCCACACGGTTCTAAATGACCGTTTGGTTTCTCTCCAACCCCATATTCTTTTTAAGTGGGACGGATTTCACTCGAATCGTCCAATAAGTTGAATCGGTATATGTACTTCATTCCTTCTCTATTATAAGACTCTTATGGGCAACAATACTATAAAGCATACCAAAATAGTCCACGCGCTCCTAACCGGCCCTTTCTTTCTTTCCAACCATCTTTTCTATCTAAGTGGGACGGATTTCACCCGTATCGTCCTATAAGTAGAAGAATCGGTGTTTGTGCATCATTCCTTCACAATTATAAGACTCTTACGGACAACAATACTATAAAGCATACCAAAATAGTCCACACGGTCCTAAATGACCGTTTGGTTTCTCTCCAACCCCATATTCTTTTTAAGTGGGACGGATTTCACTCGAATCGTCCTATAACTTGAATCGGTATATGTACTTGATTTCTTCTGTATTACAAGACTCTTATGGGCAACAATACTGTAAAGCATTCCAAAATAGTCCACGCGCTCCTGGCCGGCCGTTTCTTTCTTTCCAACCATATTTTCTATCTAAGTGGGACGGATTTCCCTTGTATCGTCCTATAAGTAGAAGAATCGGTGTTTGTGCATCATTCCTTCACAATTATAAGACTCTTACGGACAACAATACTATAAAGCATACCAAAATAGTCCACACGGTTCTAAATGACCGTTTCGTTTCTCTCCAACCCCATATTATTTTTAAGTGGGACGGATTTCAGTCGGATCGTCCAATAAGTTGAATCGGTATATGTACTTCATTTCTTCACTATTATAAGACTCTTATGGGCAACAATACTGTAAAGCATACCAAAATAGTCCACGCGCTCCTAACCGGCCATTTCTTTCTTTCCAACAATCTTTTCTATCTAAGTGGGACGGATTTCACCCGTACCGACCTATAAGTAGAAGAATCGGTGTTTGTGCATCATTCCTTCACAATTATAAGACTCTTACGGACAACAATACTATAAAGCATACTAAAATAGTCCACACGGTTCTAAATGACCGTTTGGTTTCTCTCCAACCCCATATTCTTTTTAAGTGGGACGGATTTCAGTCGAATCGTCCAATAAGTTGAATCGGTATATGTACTTCATTCCTTCTCTATTATAAGACTCTTATGGGCAACAATACTATAAAGCATACCAAAATAGTCCACGCGCTCCTAACCGGCCCTTTCTTTCTTTCCAACCATCTTTTCTATCTAAGTGGGACGGATTTCACCCGTATCGTCCTATAAGTAGAAGAATCGGTGTTTGTGCATCATTCCTTCACAATTATTAGACTCTTACGGACAACAATACTATAAAGCATACCAAAATAGTCCACACGGTCCTAAATGACCGTTTGGTTTCTCTCCAACCCCATATTCTTTTTAAGTGGGACGGATTTCACTCGAATCGTCCTATAACTTGAATCGGTATATGTACTTGATTTCTTCTGTATTACAAGACTCTTATGGGCAACAATACTGTAAAGCATTCCAAAATAGTCCACGCGCTCCTGGCCGGCCGTTTCTTTCTTTCCAACCATATTTTCTATCTAAGTGGGACGGATTTCTCTTGTATCGCCCTATAAGTAGAAGAATCGGTGTTTGTGCATCATTCCTTCACAATTATAAGACTCTTACGGACAACAATACTATAAAGCATACCAAAATAGTCCACACGGTTCTAAATGACCGTTTGGTTTCTCTCCAACCCCATATTATTTTTAAGTGGGACGGATTTCAGTCGGATCGTCCAATAAGTTGAATCGGTATATGTACTTCATTTCTTCACTATTATAAGACTCTTATGGGCAACAATACTGTAAAGCATACCAAAATAGTCCACGCGCTCCTAACCGGCCATTTCTTTCTTTCCAACAATCTTTTCTATCTAAGGGGGACGGATTTCACCCGTACCGACCTATAAGTAGAAGAATCGGTGTTTGTGCATCATTCCTTCACAATTATAAGACTCTTCCGGACAACAATACTATAAAGCATACTAAAATAGTCCACACTGTTCTAAATGACCGTTTGGTTTCTCTCCAACCCCATATTCTTTTTAAGTGGGACGGATTTCACTCGAATCGTCCAATAAGTTGAATCGGTATATGTACTTCATTTCTTCTCTATTATAAGACTCTTATGGGCAACAATACTATAAAGCATACCAAAATAGTCCACGCGCTCCTAACCGGCCCTTTCTTTCTTTCCAACCATCTTTTCTATCTAAGTGGGACGGATTTCACCCGTATCGTCCTATAAGTAGAAGAATCGGTGTTTGTGCATCATTCCTTCACAATTATAAGACTCTTACGGACAACAATACTATAAAGCATACCAAAATAGTCCACACGGTCCTAAATGACCGTTTGGTTTCTCTCCAACCCCATATTCTTTTTAAGTGGGACGGATTTCACTCGAATCGTCCTATAACTTGAATCGGTATATGTACTTGATTTCTTCTGTATTACAAGACTCTTATGGGCAACAATACTGTAAAGCATTCCAAAATAGTCCACGCGCTCCTGGCCGGCCGTTTCTTTCTTTCCAACCATATTTTCTATCTAAGTGGGACGGATTTCCCTTGTATCGTCCTATAAGTAGAAGAATCGGTGTTTGTGCATCATTCCTTCACAATTATAAGACTCTTACGGACAACAATACTATAAAGCATACCAAAATAGTCCACACGGTTCTAAATGACCGTTTGGTTTCTCTCCAACCCCATATTATTTTTAAGTGGGACGGATTTCAGTCGGATCGTCCAATAAGTTGAATCGGTATATGTACTTCATTTCTTCACTATTATAAGACTCTTATGGGCAACAATACTGTAAAGCATACCAAAATAGTCCACGCGCTCCTAACCGGCCATTTCTTTCTTTCCAACAATCTTTTCTATCTAAGTGGGACGGATTTCACCCGTACCGACCTATAAGTAGAAGAATCGGTGTTTGTGCATCATTCCTTCACAATTATAAGACTCTTACGGACAACAATACTATAAAGCATACTAAAATAGTCCACATGGTTCTAAATGACCGTTTGGTTTCTCTCCAACCCCATATTCTTTTTAAGTGGGACGGATTTCACTCGAATCGTCCAATAAGTTGAATCGGTATATGTACTTCATTCCTTCTCTATTATAAGACTCTTATGGGCAACAATACTATAAAGCATACCAAAATAGTCCACGCGCTCCTAACCGGCCCTTTCTTTCTTTCCAACCATCTTTTCTATCTAAGTGGGACGGATTTCACCCGTATCGTCCTATAAGTAGAAGAATCGGTGTTTGTGCATCATTCCTTCACAATTATAAGACTCTTACGGACAACAATACTATAAAGCATACCAAAATAGTCCACACGGTCCTAAATGACCGTTTGGTTTCTCTCCAACCCCATATTCTTTTTAAGTGGGACGGATTTCACTCGAATCGTCCTATAACTTGAATCGGTATATGTACTTGATTTCTTCTGTATTACAAGACTCTTATGGGCAACAATACTGTAAAGCATTCCAAAATAGTCCACGCGCTCCTGGCCGGCCGTTTCTTTCTTTCCAACCATATTTTCTATCTAAGTGGGACGGATTTCCCTTGTATCGTCCTATAAGTAGAAGAATCGGTGTTTGTGCATCATTCCTTCACAATTATAAGACTCTTACGGACAACAATACTATAAAGCATACCAAAATAGTCCACACGGTTCTAAATGACCGTTTGGTTTCTCTCCAACCCCATATTATTTTTAAGTGGGACGGATTTCAGTCGGATCGTCCAATAAGTTGAATCGGTATATGTACTTCATTTCTTCACTATTATAAGACTCTTATGGGCAACAATACTGTAAAGCATACCAAAATAGTCCACGCGCTCCTAACCGGCCATTTCTTTCTTTCCAACAATCTTTTCTATCTAAGTGGGACGGATTTCACCCGTACCGACCTATAAGTAGAAGAATCGGTGTTTGTGCATCATTCCTTCACAATTATAAGACTCTTACGGACAACAATACTATAAAGCATACTAAAATAGTCCACACGGTTCTAAATGACCGTTTGGTTTCTCTCCAACCCCATATTCTTTTTAAGTGGGACGGATTTCACTCGAATCGTCCAATAAGTTGAATCGGTATATGTACTTCATTCCTTCTCTATTATAAGACTCTTATGGGCAACAATACTATAAAGCATACCAAAATAGTCCACGCGCTCCTAACCGGCCCTTTCTTTCTTTGCAACCATCTTTTCTATCTAAGTGGGACGGATTTCACCCGTATCGTCCTATAAGTAGAAGAATCGGTGTTTGTGCATCATTCCTTCACAATTATAAGACTCTTACGGACAACAATACTATAAAGCATACCAAAATAGTCCACACGGTCCTAAATGACCGTTTGGTTTCTCTCCAACCCCATATTCTTTTTAAGTGGGACGGATTTCACTCGAATCGTCCAATAAGTTGAATCGGTATATGTACTTCATTCCTTCTCTATTATAAGACTCTTATGGGCAACAATACTATAAAGCATACCAAAATAGTCCACGCGCTCCTAACCGGCCCTTTCTTTCTTTCCAACCATCTTTTCTATCTAAGTGGGACGGATTTCACCCGTACCGACCTATAAGTAGAAGAATCGGTGTTTGTGCATCATTCCTTCACAATTATAAGACTCTTACGGACAACAATACTATAAAGCATACCAAAATAGTCCACACGGTTCTAAATGACCGTTTGGTTTCTCTCCAACCCCATATTATTTTTAAGTGGGACGGATTTCAGTTGGATCGTCCAATAAGTTGAATCGGTATATGTACTTCATTTCTTCACTATTATAAGACTCTTATGGGCAACAATACTGTAAAGCATACCAAAATAGTCCACGCGCTCCTAACCGGCCATTTCTTTCTTTCCAACAATCTTTTCTATCTAAGTGGGACGGATTTCACCCGTACCGACCTATAAGTAGAAGAATCGGTGTTTGTGCATCATTCCTTCACAATTATAAGACTCTTACGGACAACAATATTATAAAGCATACTAAAATAGTCCACACGGTTCTAAATGACCGTTTGGTTTCTCTCCAACCCCATATTCTTTTTAAGTGGGACGGATTTCACTCGAATCGTCCAATAAGTTGAATCGGTATATGTACTTCATTCCTTCTCTATTATAAGACTCTTATGGGCAACAATACTATAAAGCATACCAAAATAGTCCACGCGCTCCTAACCGGCCCTTTCTTTCTTTCCAACCATCTTTTCTATCTAAGTGGGACGGATTTCACCCGTACCGACCTATAAGTAGAAGAATCGGTGTTTGTGCATCATTCCTTCACAATTATAAGACTCTTACGGACAACAATCCAACAATCTTTTCTATCTAAGTGGGACGGATTTCACCCGTACCGACCTATAAGTAGAAGAATCGGTGTTTGTGCATCATTCCTTCACAATTATAAGACTCTTACGGACAACAATACTATAAAGCATACTAAAATAGTCCACACGGTTCTAAATGACCGTTTGGTTTCTCTCCAACCCCATATTCTTTTTAAGTGGGACGGATTTCACTCGAATCGTCCAATAAGTTGAATCGGTATATGTACTTCATTCCTTCTCTATTATAAGACTCTTATGGGCAACAATACTATAAAGCATACCAAAATAGTCCACGCGCTCCTAACCGGCCCTTTCTTTCTTTCCAACCATCTTTTCTATCTAAGTGGGACGGATTTCACCCGTATCGTCCTATAAGTAGAAGAATCGGTGTTTGTGCATCATTCCTTCACAATTATAAGACTCTTACGGACAACAATACTATAAAGCATACCAAAATAGTCCACACGGTCCTAAATGACCGTTTGGTTTCTCTCCAACCCCATATTCTTTTTAAGTGGAACGGATTTCACTCGAATCGTCCTATAACTTGAATCGGTATATGTACTTGATTTCTTCTGTATTACAAGACTCTTATGGGCAACAATACTGTAAAGCATTCCAAAATAGTCCACGCGCTCCTGGCCGGCCGTTTCTTTCTTTCCAACCATATTTTCTATCTAAGTGGGACGGATTTCACCCGTACCGACCTATAAGTAGAAGAATCGGTGTTTGTGCATCATTCCTTCACAATTATAAGACTCTTACGGACAACAATATTATAAAGCATACTAAAATAGTCCACACGGTTCTAAATGACCGTTTGGTTTCTCTCCAACCCCATATTCTTTTTAAGTGGGACGGATTTCACTCGAATCGTCCAATAAGTTGAATCGGTATATGTACTTGATTTCTTCTGTATTACAAGACTCTTATGGGCAACAATACTGTAAAGCATTCCAAAATAGTCCACGCGCTCCTGGCCGGCCGTTTCTTTCTTTCCAACCATATTTTCTATCTAAGTGGGACGGATTTCCCTTGTATCGTCCTATAAGTAGAAGAATCGGTGTTTGTGCATCATTCCTTCACAATTATAAGACTCTTACGGACAACAATACTATAAAGCATACCAAAATAGTCCACACGGTTCTAAATGACCGTTTGGTTTCTCTCCAACCCCATATTATTTTTAAGTGGGACGGATTTCAGTTGGATCGTCCAATAAGTTGAATCGGTATATGTACTTCATTTCTTCACTATTATAAGACTCTTATGGGCAACAATACTGTAAAGCATACCAAAATAGTCCACGCGCTCCTAACCGGCCATTTCTTTCTTTCCAACAATCTTTTCTATCTAAGTGGGACGGATTTCACCCGTACCGACCTATAAGTAGAAGAATCGGTGTTTGTGCATCATTCCTTCACAATTATAAGACTCTTACGGACAACAATATTATAAAGCATACTAAAATAGTCCACACGGTTCTAAATGACCGTTTGGTTTCTCTCCAACCCCATATTCTTTTTAAGTGGGACGGATTTCACTCGAATCGTCCAATAAGTTGAATCGGTATATGTACTTCATTCCTTCTCTATTATAAGACTCTTATGGGCAACAATACTATAAAGCATACCAAAATAGTCCACGCGCTCCTAACCGGCCCTTTCTTTCTTTCCAACCATCTTTTCTATCTAAGTGGGACGGATTTCACCCGTACCGACCTATAAGTAGAAGAATCGGTGTTTGTGCATCATTCCTTCACAATTATAAGACTCTTACGGACAACAATCCAACAATCTTTTCTATCTAAGTGGGACGGATTTCACCCGTACCGACCTATAAGTAGAAGAATCGGTGTTTGTGCATCATTCCTTCACAATTATAAGACTCTTACGGACAACAATACTATAAAGCATACTAAAATAGTCCACACGGTTCTAAATGACCGTTTGGTTTCTCTCCAACCCCATATTCTTTTTAAGTGGGACGGATTTCACTCGAATCGTCCAATAAGTTGAATCGGTATATGTACTTCATTCCTTCTCTATTATAAGACTCTTATGGGCAACAATACTATAAAGCATACCAAAATAGTCCACGCGCTCCTAACCGGCCCTTTCTTTCTTTCCAACCATCTTTTCTATCTAAGTGGGACGGATTTCACCCGTATCGTCCTATAAGTAGAAGAATCGGTGTTTGTGCATCATTCCTTCACAATTATAAGACTCTTACGGACAACAATACTATAAAGCATACCAAAATAGTCCACACGGTCCTAAATGACCGTTTGGTTTCTCTCCAACCCCATATTCTTTTTAAGTGGAACGGATTTCACTCGAATCGTCCTATAACTTGAATCGGTATATGTACTTGATTTCTTCTGTATTACAAGACTCTTATGGGCAACAATACTGTAAAGCATTCCAAAATAGTCCACGCGCTCCTGGCCGGCCGTTTCTTTCTTTCCAACCATATTTTCTATCTAAGTGGGACGGATTTCACCCGTACCGACCTATAAGTAGAAGAATCGGTGTTTGTGCATCATTCCTTCACAATTATAAGACTCTTACGGACAACAATATTATAAAGCATACTAAAATAGTCCACACGGTTCTAAATGACCGTTTGGTTTCTCTCCAACCCCATATTCTTTTTAAGTGGGACGGATTTCACTCGAATCGTCCAATAAGTTGAATCGGTATATGTACTTCATTCCTTCTCTATTATAAGACTCTTATGGGCAACAATACTATAAAGCATACCAAAATAGTCCACGCGCTCCTAACCGGCCCTTTCTTTCTTTCCAACCATCTTTTCTATCTAAGTGGGACGGATTTCACCCGTACCGACCTATAAGTAGAAGAATCGGTGTTTGTGCATCATTCCTTCACAATTATAAGACTCTTACGGACAACAATCCAACAATCTTTTCTATCTAAGTGGGACGGATTTCACCCGTACCGACCTATAAGTAGAAGAATCGGTGTTTGTGCATCATTCCTTCACAATTATAAGACTCTTACGGACAACAATACTATAAAGCATACTAAAATAGTCCACACGGTTCTAAATGACCGTTTGGTTTCTCTCCAACCCCATATTCTTTTTAAGTGGGACGGATTTCACTCGAATCGTCCAATAAGTTGAATCGGTATATGTACTTCATTCCTTCTCTATTATAAGACTCTTATGGGCAACAATACTATAAAGCATACCAAAATAGTCCACGCGCTCCTAACCGGCCCTTTCTTTCTTTCCAACCATCTTTTCTATCTAAGTGGGACGGATTTCACCCGTATCGTCCTATAAGTAGAAGAATCGGTGTTTGTGCATCATTCCTTCACAATTATAAGACTCTTACGGACAACAATACTATAAAGCATACCAAAATAGTCCACACGGTTCTAAATGACCGTTTGGTTTCTTTCCAACCCCATATTATTTTTAAGTGGGACGGATTTCAGTCGGATCGTCCAATAAGTTGAATCGGTATATGTACTTCATTTCTTCACTATTATAAGACTCTTATGGGCAACAATACTGTAAAGCATACCAAAATAGTCCACGCGCTCCTAACCGGCCATTTCTTTCTTTCCAACAATCTTTTCTATCTAAGTGGGACGGATTTCACCCGTACCGACCTATAAGTAGAAGAATCGGTGTTTGTGCATCATTCCTTCACAATTATAAGACTCTTACGGACAACAATACTATAAAGCATACTAAAATAGTTCACACGGTTCTAAATGACCGTTTGGTTTCTCTCCAACCCCATATTCTTTTTAAGTGGGACGGATTTCACTCGAATCGTCCAATAAGTTGAATCGGTATATGTACTTCATTCCTTCTCTATTATAAGACTCTTATGGGCAACAATACTATAAAGCATACCAAAATAGTCCACGCGCTCCTAACCGGCCCTTTCTTTCTTTCCAACCATCTTTTCTATCTAAGTGGGACGGATTTCACCCGTACCGACCTATAAGTAGAAGAATCGGTGTTTGTGCATCATTCCTTCACAATTATAAGACTCTTACGGACAACAATCCAACAATCTTTTCTATCTAAGTGGGACGGATTTCACCCGTACCGACCTATAAGTAGAAGAATCGGTGTTTGTGCATCATTCCTTCACAATTATAAGACTCTTACGGACAACAATACTATAAAGCATACTAAAATAGTCCACACGGTTCTAAATGACCGTTTGGTTTCTCTCCAACCCCATATTCTTTTTAAGTGGGACGGATTTCACTCGAATCGTCCAATAAGTTGAATCGGTATATGTACTTCATTCCTTCTCTATTATAAGACTCTTATGGGCAACAATACTATAAAGCATACCAAAATAGTCCACGCGCTCCTAACCGGCCCTTTCTTTCTTTCCAACCATCTTTTCTATCTAAGTGGGACGGATTTCACCCGTATCGTCCTATAAGTAGAAGAATCGGTGTTTGTGCATCATTCCTTCACAATTATAAGACTCTTACGGACAACAATACTATAAAGCATACCAAAATAGTCCACACGGTTCTAAATGACCGTTTGGTTTCTTTCCAACCCCATATTATTTTTAAGTGGGACGGATTTCAGTCGGATCGTCCAATAAGTTGAATCGGTATATGTACTTCATTTCTTCACTATTATAAGACTCTTATGGGCAACAATACTGTAAAGCAAACCAAAATAGTCCACGCGCTCCTAACCGGCCATTTCTTTCTTTCCAACAATCTTTTCTATCTAAGTGGGACGGATTTCACCCGTACCGACCTATAAGTAGAAGAATCGGTGTTTGTGCATCATTCCTTCACAATTATAAGACTCTTACGGACAACAATACTATAAAGCATACCAAAATAGTCCACACGGTCCTAAATGACCGTTTGGTTTCTCTCCAACCCCATATTCTTTTTAAGTGGGACGGATTTCACTCGAATCGTCCTATAACTTGAATCGGTATATGTACTTGATTTCTTCTGTATTACAAGACTCTTATGGGCAACAATACTGTAAAGCATTCCAAAATAGTCCACGCGCTCCTGGCCGGCCGTTTCTTTCTTTCCAACCATATTTTCTATCTAAGTGGGACGGATTTCCCTTGTATCGTCCTATAAGTAGAAGAATCGGTGTTTGTGCATCATTCCTTCACAATTATAAGACTCTTACGGACAACAATACTATAAAGCATACCAAAATAGTCCACACGGTTCTAAATGACCGTTTGGTTTCTCTCCAACCCCATATTATTTTTAAGTGGGACGGATTTCAGTTGGATCGTCCAATAAGTTGAATCGGTATATGTACTTCAATTCTTCACTATTATAAGACTCTTATGGGCAACAATACTGTAAAGCATACCAAAATAGTCCACGCGCTCCTAACCGGCCATTTCTTTCTTTCCAACAATCTTTTCTATCTAAGTGGGACGGATTTCACCCGTACCGACCTATAAGTAGAAGAATCGGTGTTTGTGCATCATTCCTTCACAATTATAAGACTCTTACGGACAACAATATTATAAAGCATACTAAAATAGTCCACACGGTTCTAAATGACCGTTTGGTTTCTCTCCAACCCCATATTCTTTTTAAGTGGGACGGATTTCACTCGAATCGTCCAATAAGTTGAATCGGTATATGTACTTCATTCCTTCTCTATTATAAGACTCTTATGGGCAACAATACTATAAAGCATACCAAAATAGTCCACGCGCTCCTAACCGGCCCTTTCTTTCTTTCCAACCATCTTTTCTATCTAAGTGGGACGGATTTCACCCGTACCGACCTATAAGTAGAAGAATCGGTGTTTGTGCATCATTCCTTCACAATTATAAGACTCTTACGGACAACAATCCAACAATCTTTTCTATCTAAGTGGGACGGATTTCACCCGTACCGACCTATAAGTAGAAGAATCGGTGTTTGTGCATCATTCCTTCACAATTATAAGACTCTTACGGACAACAATACTATAAAGCATACTAAAATAGTCCACACGGTTCTAAATGACCGTTTGGTTTCTCTCCAACCCCATATTCTTTTTAAGTGGGACGGATTTCACTCGAATCGTCCAATAAGTTGAATCGGTATATGTACTTCATTCCTTCTCTATTATAAGACTCTTATGGGCAACAATACTATAAAGCATACCAAAATAGTCCACGCGCTCCTAACCGGCCCTTTCTTTCTTTCCAACCATCTTTTCTATCTAAGTGGGACGGATTTCACCCGTATCGTCCTATAAGTAGAAGAATCGGTGTTTGTGCATCATTCCTTCACAATTATAAGACTCTTACGGACAACAATACTATAAAGCATACCAAAATAGTCCACACGGTCCTAAATGACCGTTTGGTTTCTCTCCAACCCCATATTCTTTTTAAGTGGAACGGATTTCACTCGAATCGTCCTATAACTTGAATCGGTATATGTACTTGATTTCTTCTGTATTACAAGACTCTTATGGGCAACAATACTGTAAAGCATTCCAAAATAGTCCACGCGCTCCTGGCCGGCCGTTTCTTTCTTTCCAACCATATTTTCTATCTAAGTGGGACGGATTTCACCCGTACCGACCTATAAGTAGAAGAATCGGTGTTTGTGCATCATTCCTTCACAATTATAAGACTCTTACGGACAACAATATTATAAAGCATACTAAAATAGTCCACACGGTTCTAAATGACCGTTTGGTTTCTCTCCAACCCCATATTCTTTTTAAGTGGGACGGATTTCACTCGAATCGTCCAATAAGTTGAATCGGTATATGTACTTCATTCCTTCTCTATTATAAGACTCTTATGGGCAACAATACTATAAAGCATACCAAAATAGTCCACGCGCTCCTAACCGGCCCTTTCTTTCTTTCCAACCATCTTTTCTATCTAAGTGGGACGGATTTCACCCGTACCGACCTATAAGTAGAAGAATCGGTGTTTGTGCATCATTCCTTCACAATTATAAGACTCTTACGGACAACAATCCAACAATCTTTTCTATCTAAGTGGGACGGATTTCACCCGTACCGACCTATAAGTAGAAGAATCGGTGTTTGTGCATCATTCCTTCACAATTATAAGACTCTTACGGACAACAATACTATAAAGCATACTAAAATAGTCCACACGGTTCTAAATGACCGTTTGGTTTCTCTCCAACCCCATATTCTTTTTAAGTGGGACGGATTTCACTCGAATCGTCCAATAAGTTGAATCGGTATATGTACTTCATTCCTTCTCTATTATAAGACTCTTATGGGCAACAATACTATAAAGCATACCAAAATAGTCCACGCGCTCCTAACCGGCCCTTTCTTTCTTTCCAACCATCTTTTCTATCTAAGTGGGACGGATTTCACCCGTATCGTCCTATAAGTAGAAGAATCGGTGTTTGTGCATCATTCCTTCACAATTATAAGACTCTTACGGACAACAATACTATAAAGCATACCAAAATAGTCCACACGGTTCTAAATGACCGTTTGGTTTCTTTCCAACCCCATATTATTTTTAAGTGGGACGGATTTCAGTCGGATCGTCCAATAAGTTGAATCGGTATATGTACTTCATTTCTTCACTATTATAAGACTCTTATGGGCAACAATACTGTAAAGCATACCAAAATAGTCCACGCGCTCCTAACCGGCCATTTCTTTCTTTCCAACAATCTTTTCTATCTAAGTGGGACGGATTTCACCCGTACCGACCTATAAGTAGAAGAATCGGTGTTTGTGCATCATTCCTTCACAATTATAAGACTCTTACGGACAACAATACTATAAAGCATACTAAAATAGTTCACACGGTTCTAAATGACCGTTTGGTTTCTCTCCAACCCCATATTCTTTTTAAGTGGGACGGATTTCACTCGAATCGTCCAATAAGTTGAATCGGTATATGTACTTCATTCCTTCTCTATTATAAGACTCTTATGGGCAACAATACTATAAAGCATACCAAAATAGTCCACGCGCTCCTAACCGGCCCTTTCTTTCTTTCCAACCATCTTTTCTATCTAAGTGGGACGGATTTCACCCGTATCGTCCTATAAGTAGAAGAATCGGTGTTTGTGCATCATTCCTTCACAATTATAAGACTCTTACGGACAACAATACTATAAAGCATACCAAAATAGTCCACACGGTCCTAAATGACCGTTTGGTTTCTCTCCAACCCCATATTCTTTTTAAGTGGGACGGATTTCACTCGAATCGTCCTATAACTTGAATCGGTATATGTACTTGATTTCTTCTGTATTACAAGACTCTTATGGGCAACAATACTGTAAAGCATTCCAAAATAGTCCACGCGCTCCTGGCCGGCCGTTTCTTTCTTTCCAACCATATTTTCTATCTAAGTGGGACGGATTTCCCTTGTATCGTCCTATAAGTAGAAGAATCGGTGTTTGTGCATCATTCCTTCACAATTATAAGACTCTTACGGACAACAATACTATAAAGCATACCAAAATAGTCCACACGGTTCTAAATGACCGTTTGGTTTCTCTCCAACCCCATATTCTTTTTAAGTGGGACGGATTTCACTCGAATCGTCCAATAAGTTGAATCGGTATATGTACTTCATTCCTTCTCTATTATAAGACTCTTATGGGCAACAATACTATAAAGCATACCAAAATAGTCCACGCGCTCCTAACCGGCCCTTTCTTTCTTTCCAACCATCTTTTCTATCTAAGTGGGACGGATTTCACCCGTACCGACCTATAAGTAGAAGAATCGGTGTTTGTGCATCATTCCTTCACAATTATAAGACTCTTACGGACAACAATCCAACAATCTTTTCTATCTAAGTGGGACGGATTTCACCCGTACCGACCTATAAGTAGAAGAATCGGTGTTTGTGCATCATTCCTTCACAATTATAAGACTCTTACGGACAACAATACTATAAAGCATACTAAAATAGTCCACACGGTTCTAAATGACCGTTTGGTTTCTCTCCAACCCCATATTCTTTTTAAGTGGGACGGATTTCACTCGAATCGTCCAATAAGTTGAATCGGTATATGTACTTCATTCCTTCTCTATTATAAGACTCTTATGGGCAACAATACTATAAAGCATACCAAAATAGTCCACGCGCTCCTAACCGGCCCTTTCTTTCTTTCCAACCATCTTTTCTATCTAAGTGGGACGGATTTCACCCGTATCGTCCTATAAGTAGAAGAATCGGTGTTTGTGCATCATTCCTTCACAATTATAAGACTCTTACGGACAACAATACTATAAAGCATACCAAAATAGTCCACACGGTCCTAAATGACCGTTTGGTTTCTCTCCAACCCCATATTCTTTTTAAGTGGAACGGATTTCACTCGAATCGTCCTATAACTTGAATCGGTATATGTACTTGATTTCTTCTGTATTACAAGACTCTTATGGGCAACAATACTGTAAAGCATTCCAAAATAGTCCACGCGCTCCTGGCCGGCCGTTTCTTTCTTTCCAACCATATTTTCTATCTAAGTGGGACGGATTTCCCTTGTATCGTCCTATAAGTAGAAGAATCGGTGTTTGTGCATCATTCCTTCATAATTATAAGACTCTTACGGACAACAATACTATAAAGCATACCAAAATAGTCCACACGGTTCTAAATGACCGTTTGGTTTCTCTCCAACCCCATATTATTTTTAAGTGGGACGGATTTCAGTCGGATCGTCCAATAAGTTGAATCGGTATATGTACTTCATTTCTTCAATATTATAAGACTCTTATGGACAACAATACTCTAAAGCATACCAAAATAGTCCACGCGCTCCTAACCGGCCATTTCTTTCTTTCCAACAATCTTTTCTATCTAAGTGGGACGGATTTCACCCGTACCGACCTATAAGTAGAAGAATCGGTGTTTGTGCATCATTCCTTCACAATTATAAGACTCTTACGGACAACAATCCAACAATCTTTTCTATCTAAGTGGGACGGATTTCACCCGTACCGACCTATAAGTAGAAGAATCGGTGTTTGTGCATCATTCCTTCACAATTATAAGACTCTTACGGACAACAATACTATAAAGCATACTAAAATAGTCCACACGGTTCTAAATGACCGTTTGGTTTCTCTCCAACCCCATATTCTTTTTAAGTGGGACGGATTTCACTCGAATCGTCCAATAAGTTGAATCGGTATATGTACTTCATTCCTTCTCTATTATAAGACTCTTATGGGCAACAATACTATAAAGCATACCAAAATAGTCCACGCGCTCCTAACCGGCCCTTTCTTTCTTTCCAACCATCTTTTCTATCTTAGTGGGACGGATTTCACCCGTATCGTCCTATAAGTAGAAGAATCGGTGTTTGTGCATCATTCCTTCACAATTATAAGACTCTTACGGACAACAATACTATAAAGCATACCAAAATAGTCCACACGGTCCTAAATGACCGTTTGGTTTCTCTCCAACCCCATATTCTTTTTAAGTGGGACGGATTTCACTCGAATCGTCCTATAACTTGAATCGGTATATGTACTTGATTTCTTCTGTATTACAAGACTCTTATGGGCAACAATACTGTAAAGCATTCCAAAATAGTCCACGCGCTCCTGGCCGGCCGTTTCTTTCTTTCCAACCATATTTTCTATCTAAGTGGGACGGATTTCCCTTGTATCGTCCTATAAGTAGAAGAATCGGTGTTTGTGCATCATTCCTTCACAATTATAAGACTCTTACGGACAACAATACTATAAAGCATACCAAAATAGTCCACACGGTTCTAAATGACCGTTTGGTTTCTCTCCAACCCCATATTATTTTTAAGTGGGACGGATTTCAGTCGGATCGTCCAATAAGTTGAATCGGTATATGTACTTCATTTCTTCACTATTATAAGACTCTTATGGGCAACAATACTGTAAAGCATACCAAAATAGTCCACGCGCTCCTAACCGGCCATTTCTTTCTTTCCAACAATCTTTTCTATCTAAGGGGGACGGATTTCACCCGTACCGACCTATAAGTAGAAGAATCGGTGTTTGTGCATCATTCCTTCACAATTATAAGACTCTTACGGACAACAATACTATAAAGCATACTAAAATAGTCCACACGGTTCTAAATGACCGTTTGGTTTCTCTCCAACCCCATATTCTTTTTAAGTGGGACGGATTTCACTCGAATCGTCCAATAAGTTGAATCGGTATATGTACTTCATTCCTTCTCTATTATAAGACTCTTATGGGCAACAATACTATAAAGCATACCAAAATAGTCCACGCGCTCCTAACCGGCCCTTTCTTTCTTTCCAACCATCTTTTCTATCTAAGTGGGACGGATTTCACCCGTATCGTCCTATAAGTAGAAGAATCGGTGTTTGTGCATCATTCCTTCACAATTATAAGACTCTTACGGACAACAATACTATAAAGCATACCAAAATAGTCCACACGGTCCTAAATGACCGTTTGGTTTCTCTCCAACCCCATATTCTTTTTAAGTGGGACGGATTTCACTCGAATCGTCCTATAACTTGAATCGGTATATGTACTTGATTTCTTCTGTATTACAAGACTCTTATGGGCAACAATACTGTAAAGCATTCCAAAATAGTCCACGCGCTCCTGGCCGGCCGTTTCTTTCTTTCCAACCATATTTTCTATCTAAGTGGGACGGATTTCCCTTGTATCGTCCTATAAGTAGAAGAATCGGTGTTTGTGCATCATTCCTTCACAATTATAAGACTCTTACGGACAACAATACTATAAAGCATACCAAAATAGTCCACACGGTTCTAAATGACCGTTTGGTTTCTCTCCAACCCCATATTCTTTTTAAGTGGGACGGATTTCACTCGAATCGTCCAATAAGTTGAATCGGTATATGTACTTCATTCCTTCTCTATTATAAGACTCTTATGGGCAACAATACTATAAAGCATACCAAAATAGTCCACGCGCTCCTAACCGGCCCTTTCTTTCTTTCCAACCATCTTTTCTATCTAAGTGGGACGGATTTCACCCGTACCGACCTATAAGTAGAAGAATCGGTGTTTGTGCATCATTCCTTCACAATTATAAGACTCTTACGGACAACAATCCAACAATCTTTTCTATCTAAGTGGGACGGATTTCACCCGTACCGACCTATAAGTAGAAGAATCGGTGTTTGTGCATCATTCCTTCACAATTATAAGACTCTTACGGACAACAATACTATAAAGCATACTAAAATAGTCCACACGGTTCTAAATGACCGTTTGGTTTCTCTCCAACCCCATATTCTTTTTAAGTGGGACGGATTTCACTCGAATCGTCCAATAAGTTGAATCGGTATATGTACTTCATTCCTTCTCTATTATAAGACTCTTATGGGCAACAATACTATAAAGCATACCAAAATAGTCCACGCGCTCCTAACCGGCCCTTTCTTTCTTTCCAACCATCTTTTCTATCTAAGTGGGACGGATTTCACCCGTATCGTCCTATAAGTAGAAGAATCGGTGTTTGTGCATCATTCCTTCACAATTATAAGACTCTTACGGACAACAATACTATAAAGCATACCAAAATAGTCCACACGGTCCTAAATGACCGTTTGGTTTCTCTCCAACCCCATATTCTTTTTAAGTGGGACGGATTTCACTCGAATCGTCCTATAACTTGAATCGGTATATGTACTTGATTTCTTCTGTATTACAAGACTCTTATGGGCAACAATACTGTAAAGCATTCCAAAATAGTCCACGCGCTCCTGGCCGGCCGTTTCTTTCTTTCCAACCATATTTTCTATCTAAGTGGGACGGATTTCCCTTGTATCGTCCTATAAGTAGAAGAATCGGTGTTTGTGCATCATTCCTTCACAATTATAAGACTCTTACGGACAACAATACTATAAAGCATACCAAAATAGTCCACACGGTTCTAAATGACCGTTTGGTTTCTCTCCAACCCCATATTATTTTTAAGTGGGACGGATTTCAGTCGGATCGTCCAATAAGTTGAATCGGTATATGTACTTCATTTCTTCACTGTTATAAGACTCTTATGGGCAACAATACTGTAAAGCATACCAAAATAGTCCACGCGCTCCTAACCGGCCATTTCTTTCTTTCCAACAATCTTTTCTATCTAAGTGGGACGGATTTCACCCGTACCGACCTATAAGTAGAAGAATCGGTGTTTGTGCATCATTCCTTCACAATTATAAGACTCTTACGGACAACAATACTATAAAGCATACTAAAATAGTCCACACGGTTCTAAATGACCGTTTGGTTTCTCTCCAACCCCATATTCTTTTTAAGTGGGACGGATTTCACTCGAATCGTCCAATAAGTTGAATCGGTATATGTACTTCATTCCTTCTCTATTATAAGACTCTTATGGGCAACAATACTATAAAGCATACCAAAATAGTCCACGCGCTCCTAACCGGCCCTTTCTTTCTTTCCAACCATCTTTTCTATCTAAGTGGGACGGATTTCACCCGTATCGTCCTATAAGTAGAAGAATCGGTGTTTGTGCATCATTCCTTCACAATTATAAGACTCTTACGGACAACAATACTATAAAGCATACCAAAATAGTCCACACGGTCCTAAATGACCGTTTGGTTTCTCTCCAACCCCATATTCTTTTTAAGTGGGACGGATTTCACTCGAATCGTCCTATAACTTGAATCGGTATATGTACTTGATTTCTTCTGTATTACAAGACTCTAATGGGCAACAATACTGTAAAGCATTCCAAAATAGTCCACGCGCTCCTGGCCGGCCGTTTCTTTCTTTCCAACCATATTTTCTATCTAAGTGGGACGGATTTCCCTTGTATCGTCCTATAAGTAGAAGAATCGGTGTTTGTGCATCATTCCTTCACAATTATAAGACTCTTACGGACAACAATACTATAAAGCATACCAAAATAGTCCACACGGTTCTAAATGACCGTTTGGTTTCTCTCCAACCCCATATTATTTTTAAGTGGGACGGATTTCAGTCGGATCGTCCAATAAGTTGAATCGGTATATGTACTTCATTTCTTCACTATTATAAGACTCTTATGGGCAACAATACTGTAAAGCATACCAAAATAGTCCACGCGCTCCTAACCGGCCATTTCTTTCTTTCCAACAATCTTTTCTATCTAAGTGGGACGGATTTCACCCGTACCGACCTATAAGTAGAAGAATCGGTGTTTGTGCATCATTCCTTCACAATTATAAGACTCTTACGGACAACAATACTATAAAGCATACTAAAATAGTCCACACGGTTCTAAATGACCGTTTGGTTTCTCTCCAACCCCATATTCTTTTTAAGTGGGACGGATTTCACTCGAATCGTCCAATAAGTTGAATCGGTATATGTACTTCATTCCTTCTCTATTATAAGACTCTTATGGGCAACAATACTATAAAGCATACCAAAATAGTCCACGCGCTCCTAACCGGCCCTTTCTTTCTTTCCAACCATCTTTTCTATCTAAGTGGGACGGATTTCACCCGTATCGTCCTATAAGTAGAAGAATCGGTGTTTGTGCATCATTCCTTCACAATTATAAGACTCTTACGGACAACAATACTATAAAGCATACCAAAATAGTCCACACGGTCCTAAATGACCGTTTGGTTTCTCTCCAACCCCATATTCTTTTTAAGTGGGACGGATTTCACTCGAATCGTCCTATAACTTGAATCGGTATATGTACTTGATTTCTTCTGTATTACAAGACTCTAATGGGCAACAATACTGTAAAGCATTCCAAAATAGTCCACGCGCTCCTGGCCGGCCGTTTCTTTCTTTCCAACCATATTTTCTATCTAAGTGGGACGGATTTCCCTTGTATCGTCCTATAAGTAGAAGAATCGGTGTTTGTGCATCATTCCTTCACAATTATAAGACTCTTACGGACAACAATACTATAAAGCATACCAAAATAGTCCACACGGTTCTAAATGACCGTTTGGTTTCTCTCCAACCCCATATTATTTTTAAGTGGGACGGATTTCAGTCGGATCGTCCAATAAGTTGAATCGGTATATGTACTTCATTTCTTCACTATTATAAGACTCTTATGGGCAACAATACTGTAAAGCATACCAAAATAGTCCACGCGCTCCTAACCGGCCATTTCTTTCTTTCCAACAATCTTTTCTATCTAAGTGGGACGGATTTCACCCGTACCGACCTATAAGTAGAAGAATCGGTGTTTGTGCATCATTCCTTCACAATTATAAGACTCTTACGGACAACAATACTATAAAGCATACTAAAATAGTCCACACGGTTCTAAATGACCGTTTGGTTTCTCTCCAACCCCATATTCTTTTTAAGTGGGACGGATTTCACTCGAATCGTCCAATAAGTTGAATCGGTATATGTACTTCATTCCTTCTCTATTATAAGACTCTTATGGGCAACAATACTATAAAGCATACCAAAATAGTCCACGCGCTCCTAACCGGCCCTTTCTTTCTTTCCAACCATCTTTTCTATCTAAGTGGGACGGATTTCACCCGTATCGTCCTATAAGTAGAAGAATCGGTGTTTGTGCATCATTCCTTCACAATTATAAGACTCTTACGGACAACAATACTATAAAGCATACCAAAATAGTCCACACGGTCCTAAATGACCGTTTGGTTTCTCTCCAACCCCATATTCTTTTTAAGTGGGACGGATTTCACTCGAATCGTCCTATAACTTGAATCGGTATATGTACTTGATTTCTTCTGTATTACAAGACTCTAATGGGCAACAATACTGTAAAGCATTCCAAAATAGTCCACGCGCTCCTGGCCGGCCGTTTCTTTCTTTCCAACCATATTTTCTATCTAAGTGGGACGGATTTCCCTTGTATCGTCCTATAAGTAGAAGAATCGGTGTTTGTGCATCATTCCTTCACAATTATAAGACTCTTACGGACAACAATACTATAAAGCATACCAAAATAGTCCACACGGTTCTAAATGACCGTTTGGTTTCTCTCCAACCCCATATTATTTTTAAGTGGGACGGATTTCAGTCGGATCGTCCAATAAGTTGAATCGGTATATGTACTTCATTTCTTCACTATTATAAGACTCTTATGGGCAACAATACTGTAAAGCATACCAAAATAGTCCACGCGCTCCTAACCGGCCATTTCTTTCTTTCCAACAATCTTTTCTATCTAAGTGGGACGGATTTCACCCGTACCGACCTATAAGTAGAAGAATCGGTGTTTGTGCATCATTCCTTCACAATTATAAGACTCTTACGGACAACAATACTATAAAGCATACTAAAATAGTCCACACGGTTCTAAATGACCGTTTGGTTTCTCTCCAACCCCATATTCTTTTTAAGTGGGACGGATTTCACTCGAATCGTCCAATAAGTTGAATCGGTATATGTACTTCATTCCTTCTCTATTATAAGACTCTTATGGGCAACAATACTATAAAGCATACCAAAATAGTCCACGCGCTCCTAACCGGCCCTTTCTTTCTTTCCAACCATCTTTTCTATCTAAGTGGGACGGATTTCACCCGTATCGTCCTATAAGTAGAAGAATCGGTGTTTGTGCATCATTCCTTCACAATTATAAGACTCTTACGGACAACAATACTATAAAGCATACCAAAATAGTCCACACGGTCCTAAATGACCGTTTGGTTTCTCTCCAACCCCATATTCTTTTTAAGTGGGACGGATTTCACTCGAATCGTCCTATAACTTGAATCGGTATATGTACTTGATTTCTTCTGTATTACAAGACTCTTATGGGCAACAATACTGTAAAGCATTCCAAAATAGTCCACGCGCTCCTGGCCGGCCGTTTCTTTCTTTCCAACCATATTTTCTATCTAAGTGGGACGGATTTCCCTTGTATCGTCCTATAAGTAGAAGAATCGGTGTTTGTGCATCATTCCTTCACAATTATAAGACTCTTACGGACAACAATACTATAAAGCATACCAAAATAGTCCACACGGTTCTAAATGACCGTTTGGTTTCTCTCCAACCCCATATTATTTTTAAGTGGGACGGATTTCAGTCGGATCGTCCAATAAGTTGAATCGGTATATGTACTTCATTTCTTCACTATTATAAGACTCTTATGGGCAACAATACTGTAAAGCATACCAAAATAGTCCACGCGCTCCTAACCGGCCATTTCTTTCTTTCCAACAATCTTTTCTATCTAAGTGGGACGGATTTCACCCGTACCGACCTATAAGTAGAAGAATCGGTGTTTGTGCATCATTCCTTCACAATTATAAGACTCTTACGGACAACAATACTATAAAGCATACTAAAATAGTCCACACGGTTCTAAATGACCGTTTGGTTTCTCTCCAACCCCATATTCTTTTTAAGTGGGACGGATTTCACTCGAATCGTCCAATAAGTTGAATCGGTATATGTACTTCATTCCTTCTCTATTATAAGACTCTTATGGGCAACAATACTATAAAGCATACCAAAATAGTCCACGCGCTCCTAACCGGCCCTTTCTTTCTTTCCAACCATCTTTTCTATCTAAGTGGGACGGATTTCACCCGTATCGTCCTATAAGTAGAAGAATCGGTGTTTGTGCATCATTCCTTCACAATTATAAGACTCTTACGGACAACAATACTATAAAGCATACCAAAATAGTCCACACGGTCCTAAATGACCGTTTGGTTTCTCTCCAACCCCATATTCTTTTTAAGTGGGACGGATTTCACTCGAATCGTCCTATAACTTGAATCGGTATATGTACTTGATTTCTTCTGTATTACAAGACTCTTATGGGCAACAATACTGTAAAGCATTCCAAAATAGTCCACGCGCTCCTGGCCGGCCGTTTCTTTCTTTCCAACCATATTTTCTATCTAAGTGGGACGGATTTCCCTTGTATCGTCCTATAAGTAGAAGAATCGGTGTTTGTGCATCATTCCTTCACAATTATAAGACTCTTACGGACAACAATACTATAAAGCATACCAAAATAGTCCACACGGTTCTAAATGACCGTTTGGTTTCTCTCCAACCCCATATTATTTTTAAGTGGGACGGATTTCAGTCGGATCGTCCAATAAGTTGAATCGGTATATGTACTTCATTTCTTCACTATTATAAGACTCTTATGGGCAACAATACTGTAAAGCATACCAAAATAGTCCACGCGCTCCTAACCGGCCATTTCTTTCTTTCCAACAATCTTTTCTATCTAAGTGGGACGGATTTCACCCGTACCGACCTATAAGTAGAAGAATCGGTGTTTGTGCATCATTCCTTCACAATTATAAGACTCTTACGGACAACAATACTATAAAGCATACTAAAATAGTCCACACGGTTCTAAATGACCGTTTGGTTTCTCTCCAACCCCATATTCTTTTTAAGTGGGACGGATTTCACTCGAATCGTCCAATAAGTTGAATCGGTATATGTACTTCATTCCTTCTCTATTATAAGACTCTTATGGGCAACAATACTATAAAGCATACCAAAATAGTCCACGCGCTCCTAACCGGCCCTTTCTTTCTTTCCAACCATCTTTTCTATCTAAGTGGGACGGATTTCACCCGTATCGTCCTATAAGTAGAAGAATCGGTGTTTGTGCATCATTCCTTCACAATTATAAGACTCTTACGGACAACAATACTATAAAGCATACCAAAATAGTCCACACGGTCCTAAATGACCGTTTGGTTTCTCTCCAACCCCATATTCTTTTTAAGTGGGACGGATTTCACTCGAATCGTCCTATAACTTGAATCGGTATATGTACTTGATTTCTTCTGTATTACAAGACTCTTATGGGCAACAATACTGTAAAGCATTCCAAAATAGTCCACGCGCTCCTGGCCGGCCGTTTCTTTCTTTCCAACCATATTTTCTATCTAAGTGGGACGGATTTCCCTTGTATCGTCCTATAAGTAGAAGAATCGGTGTTTGTGCATCATTCCTTCACAATTATAAGACTCTTACGGACAACAATACTATAAAGCATACCAAAATAGTCCACACGGTTCTAAATGACCGTTTGGTTTCTCTCCAACCCCATATTATTTTTAAGTGGGACGGATTTCAGTCGGATCGTCCAATAAGTTGAATCGGTATATGTACTTCATTTCTTCACTATTATAAGACTCTTATGGGCAACAATACTGTAAAGCATACCAAAATAGTCCACGCGCTCCTAACCGGCCATTTCTTTCTTTCCAACAATCTTTTCTATCTAAGTGGGACGGATTTCACCCGTACCGACCTATAAGTAGAAGAATCGGTGTTTGTGCATCATTCCTTCACAATTATAAGACTCTTACGGACAACAATACTATAAAGCATACTAAAATAGTCCACACGGTTCTAAATGACCGTTTGGTTTCTCTCCAACCCCATATTCTTTTTAAGTGGGACGGATTTCACTCGAATCGTCCAATAAGTTGAATCGGTATATGTACTTCATTCCTTCTCTATTATAAGACTCTTATGGGCAACAATACTATAAAGCATACCAAAATAGTCCACGCGCTCCTAACCGGCCCTTTCTTTCTTTCCAACCATCTTTTCTATCTAAGTGGGACGGATTTCACCCGTATCGTCCTATAAGTAGAAGAATCGGTGTTTGTGCATCATTCCTTCACAATTATAAGACTCTTACGGACAACAATACTATAAAGCATACCAAAATAGTCCACACGGTCCTAAATGACCGTTTGGTTTCTCTCCAACCCCATATTCTTTTTAAGTGGGACGGATTTCACTCGAATCGTCCTATAACTTGAATCGGTATATGTACTTGATTTCTTCTGTATTACAAGACTCTTATGGGCAACAATACTGTAAAGCATTCCAAAATAGTCCACGCGCTCCTGGCCGGCCGTTTCTTTCTTTCCAACCATATTTTCTATCTAAGTGGGACGGATTTCCCTTGTATCGTCCTATAAGTAGAAGAATCGGTGTTTGTGCATCATTCCTTCACAATTATAAGACTCTTACGGACAACAATACTATAAAGCATACCAAAATAGTCCACACGGTTCTAAATGACCGTTTGGTTTCTCTCCAACCCCATATTATTTTTAAGTGGGACGGATTTCAGTCGGATCGTCCAATAAGTTGAATCGGTATATGTACTTCATTTCTTCACTATTATAAGACTCTTATGGGCAACAATACTGTAAAGCATACCAAAATAGTCCACGCGCTCCTAACCGGCCATTTCTTTCTTTCCAACAATCTTTTCTATCTAAGTGGGACGGATTTCACCTGTACCGACCTATAAGTAGAAGAATCGGTGTTTGTGCATCATTCCTTCACAATTATAAGACTCTTGCGGACAACAATACTATAAAGCATACTAAAATAGTCCACACGGTTCTAAATGACCGTTTGGTTTCTCTCCAACCCCATATTCTTTTTAAGTGGGACGGATTTCACTCGAATCGTCCAATAAGTTGAATCGGTATAGAAATCTTGTTTAGGGATATCTAAACAAGATTTCTAGTGAGAGAAGCTCTCCCTTCTCTCTAGAATGAGGGGTGTTTGGGATTTGGGTTAGTGGATTGAATAATGTTTTTGACTCGGTCAAACTGTGTTTGACCAAGTTATTTGTTATGTTATTCCACTGAGTCATTACGGGTTAAGAACAATTTCAGATTCATGTACTGAGTTTTAAACGGGTCATTTCAGATCTGAGTGTGTTTTGGATGTTGACTTTTTTCGTCCTTTTCACTTCAATCTGATTGGGTTCTCCATCGAAGACAAGGAGAGTGTAAGGTTGTACACACTCACAATACCCTGAAATCTGAGTAAGGGTTTGTACGAGTAGTGTTCTTTGCTTCGGTTCTTGGTGGAGTATCCAGTTTCTAAGAGAAAGAGTGGGCGACGGTCATTTCAGAGCTGGGAGTTGAGTTTCTGAAATCGGGTGTTGATTTCGAAGCCTCCTTCTTCATTGCGGTGAAGACGAAGCTGGAAGGTGAGCGAAGTTTGTAGGCTTAATACAGTAAGTTGCTTTTTCTTCTTCTTGGAGTATCCTGTTCGAAGGTGCTTCGTTTCCATATCTCCCTGAAGTCTGAGTAAGGGATCGGTGGACGAGGTTCTTGTCAGGCGATTTCATTGTGCGAAGTTGGTTCTTACGAACGCTGAGAAATTACCGTTTTGAAGTGGGTCGCTCGTCGATCTGCGGTGAAACCAGTCCATACAAAGCATTTTCTCGTCGTTTGCGGCGGTTCTAGTCCAGACGAAGCATTTGCTTGTCGGTGGTTCTTGGACTTGCCGGTTTTCAGACGCAACTGAGTTTTGAGGCGACCGGTTTGTCCTTCGTCGGTTGGTGTTTCAGTGCATACGAAGCTGAGTTTTGTTTCGGAGGCTGTGGATTTCGTCAGACGTTCTCTGGTTTTCAGACAATTCAGCCGTGTTCGCTTGTCGGTCGGTGGAGAATCCAGTTCAGACGAAGTCTTGCTCGTCGGTCTTGGAGTTCTTTGTGGCGGCCGAAGTTGGGTTTTTTCTGCCGTTCGATCTGGTTTCGGGAGGCGATTTGCTGTGGGAACCGAAGCCTCCACGACGATCTATTCGTGAACTGGGTGGCCCTTGAGCTTGGGTTTCGTCCGCTGAAGAAGACAACCCAGTAGCTGTTTCTGCAGCTGCTTGCCGAAGCTGATCCAAAGCTAAGTCTTGGAGCAGAGCTATTTCAAAACAAAAATTGCTGTTTTTACGAAGCTTGCTAGTCTGAAGCAGTACAAGCTGTTGGCTGACGCTGCAAAGTTTAAGCTTAATTTGTGCTGTGGTAGGTCAGGGTAAGTTTTCTTTGGTGCCCATTTATTGTGCCCATTTATTTTTGTTGCAAGGGTTGCTGCCCTGGTGTTTGGTGAGGGTTGGTGCCCTATTCGTGTTTATTTTTTCTTTTGGGTTGGTGCCCATTTATTTTTGTTGCAAGGGTTGCTGCCCTGGTGATTTGGTGAGGGTTGGTGCCCTATTTGTGTTTTCTTCTTTTTTATGAGTCTGGTTATGGGGGATGCTGTTGAGATTAAGCGTCTGAATAAACTGGTTGAGAAGCTCAGTAATGAGCTGAATGAGCAGTATAAGGTTAAGTCCGTATTTCCTGAGGGTGATAATAAAATGTTACACAATGTTTCACAACAGGGGTCTCCTAAAAAAGGAAAGGATCTTGTGATAGATGTAGTTTCAGGTGGGGTTTCAAATGAACACCAAGTGTATGTAGAAAGGTCTGAAATTAATCTGTGTGATGAGGGTACTAAGGTTGTTGTCCCTTCCGTCTCTTCGATGAATGGGAATTTTTCAGGGGTGAGTGAAAAATTGCCGAAGCTAGGGGGTGATGTAGGTACTGTTAAACCTACGTTATCTTGGGCTGATACTCTAATTAAAAATATTTCAAAGAACAAAATGCAATTAAAATACTTCCCACAAGCTGTGAAAGATAAAATTGTTGAAATACCTTATGATGTCGAAATGAAGGGGTGTTATTTGTGGAGGGATTGCTTAGTGGGTTATTGTATGGATAGGAAACTACCATTCCCAACGGTAAATTCCATTGCAAAGAGACTCTGGGGTAATAATGGGATGACTGAGGTTATGAGCCTTGATAGGGGTTTCTTTTTGTTCAAGTTTGATAGTACTGAAAGTAGTAATTCTATTATAGAAAGCGGACCTTGGCATTTTGCAAACCAGCTTATGGTGTTGCAAAAGTGGAGGCCTGATCTTGCTATCTATAAACAAGGGTTAAAAAGTGTTCCAATATGGGCTAAATTTTATCATATTCCATTACAATTGTGGACTCCGGATGGGTTGGGATATATTGCTAGCATTTTGGGGAGACCTCTATATACTGATTCTCAAACTGATGATAGGGGTAGATTAAATTATGCCAGGATGTGTATTGAGGTGGATATTAAAGCTGAATTTCCGTCTGAGGTAGGGGTTAAGTTAGCTGATGGGAGAATTGTCACTATTGGTGTTGAATATCAATGGATACCCATGAAATGTGAGCATTGTGAGATTTTTGGACATTCTTCCAAAAATTGTGTTAAAATGAAAGTCCAAAATGCAATTCAAAAATCTAAAGAGACTAAGAAAGAATGGGTTATTGTAGGGAAGAAAGTCGGTGAAACAAGTAATTCTGAGGCAATAAATCAGGAGCAGGTTATACCTAAAGATATTCAGAATTTAGGAAATAAAGTTGTTGAGGTTGAGATTATTGTAGAGTCAAATGAATTAAAAAATCATGAGGCTCTGGTGAATGTAAATGAATTGAAGATAGATGAGCCTAGGGATAATACAAATGTTCTTTCACCTAATAAATTCTCATGCCTGGGAGATTTTGATGATGGGGAGATAATGGAGGATTGGGGAATAGATACAGTAAATGAAAAGGAAGGTTTTATACATGATCCAGGGAGAAGGGTAGAGGAAGAAAAGAATGGTCATAAAGCTGGGGAAAACCCTCTGAGTATAAAAGAGATAGGGAGTAAGAGCTCTATTTCCTTGTTAGTCTCAGGTGTTGGTACGGTGGGCCCCATTTCTAACAAGAAATTTAAAACTAAAAGGGTCTTGAAAAGAGAGGATAAGGGGGGAGATCAGTCTGCTCAAAATTAGTTTCCATATGAATTGCTATATTTGGAATGTTCGTGGTCTTAACGGGGAGGTGAAACAGAAGGAAATTAAGTTAATGATTAAATCATTAGATATTTCTATATTTTGTTTGATTGAGACAAAGGTTTTAAAGAACAATGTTGATAAAGTGATGAAAGTGATTTGCCCAGGTTGGAAGTTAGTTAATAATTATGATTTTGCGGATTTGGGAAGATTATGGATTTGTTGGGACCCAAAGAAAATGAATGTGGATTTATTGAAGGGCAATGCTCAATTTCTTCATTGTAAAGTGAGTACTGTTGATAAAATCTATAATTGCTTCGCTACATTTATTTATGGAAGTAATGATTATATTGAGAGAAGGATTTTATGGAAAGAGTTGTTGGATATTTCCATGGCTATGAAGAACAGCCCCTGGATTTGTGTGGGTGACCTAAATGCTATTAGATATCAACATGAGAAATGGGGTGGGGATGACAAGTGGAATGCAAAAATGAGGGAATGTGGGCAGGCTCTAGATAGAGCAGGATTAATGGATTTGAAGTATAATGGTATCAAATTTTCTTGGTCCAATGGTCATGTGTTTTGTAAGCTGGATAGATGCTTAGTGAACTCAGCTTGGGTTGATTATTTTCAATCCACTGAAGTTTCTTTTTTGCCTCCAGGGGTTTCGGACCATGCTTGTATTACGGTTAAAATCTCTATGGAGGTAGAGAGGGTTAAAAGACCATTTAGGTTCAACAATTTTCTAACTAAACATGAAAAGTTTACTCAGGTGGTGAGAGATGCGTGGAATGGCCATGTTACTGGGAGTAAAATGTTTGTGGTAAATCAGAAGCTGAAAATGGTAAAGAATGCTTTGAAAATTTTAAATAAAACTCACTTTGATAATTTACCAACTCAAGTGTCTGAAGCTAGGAAAAAGTTATTAAACATTCAATGCTTGGTGGATTTGGATCCTGGAAATCACGAATTTCAAAGAATAGAAAAGGACTGTCTTAAACAATTTTATAAAGTGTCAAATGCCGAGGAATGTTTATATAGACAGCTATCGAGGATTCAATGGCTGAGGCTAGGTGATCAAAACACCAGCTATTTTCATAAGATTGCTAATCAGAGGAAAGCTCTTAACAATATAGTCTCCATAACTAGAGAGGATGGCACTGTTCTGACTGATAAAGGTGATGTTAGTAGAGAGATTGTGGGATTTTACAAGAATCTTTTTGCCAAGAGAGAAGAGGTCAGGATCCCTGTTTTGAATGAGTTTATTCAAAACCCTATTTCCCTAGAGCAAAGTATGGACATGAATAGAGATGTGACCAGAGAAGAAATAAAAGCTACTTTCCTTGCAATAAAAGATGACAAAGCCCCAGGTCCGGATGGTTTGAATGCAGTGTTTTATAAGGCGACCTGGGACGTTATTGGAAATGAGGTGGTGGATGCCATTTTGGATTTCTTTGCATCAGGTCAATTGCTTTCTGAAGTAAACTGTACTTCCATTTCTCTCATCCCCAAAGTTGATAATCCTACCAAAGTGACGGAGTTTAGGCCTATTTCAGTATGCAATGTGTTGTATAAATGCATAGCAAAAATTATTGCTAATAGGTTGAAACCCATTCTAGACTTGAGTATAAGTGCAAATCAATCTGGATTTGTTCCGGGTAGGAGTATTTGTGATAATGTCCTGCTAGCTCAAGAGATATTACTCCATTACCATAAAGATGAGCCTCCAGCTAGAGTTGCCATGAAAATTGATTTGACTAAAGCTTATGACTCTGTCTCTTGGGATTTTTTGGGTGAGGTGTTGAAGTGTTTTGGTTTGCCTGATAGAGTTAGAGGTTGGATTCTTACTTGTTGCTCTTCTCCTAAGTTCTCTATAAATATTAATGGTGCTCTTGAAGGGTTTTTCAAAGGGGGAAGAGGGCTTAGGCAAGGGGACCCTATGTCTCCTTATCTTTTTGTGATGTGTATGGAAGTTCTCTCAGGGATGTTGAATAAACTGGGGAAAAATGACTCTTTTAAGTTCCACGCCAAATGTAAAAAATTGGAGATTAATCATTTGATGTTTGCTGATGACCTATTCCTCTTCTGTGAAGGTAATGAAAATTCAGTGAACTGTATGCTGGATGTTTTGAGGAAGTTTAGTGATTTTTCAGGTTTAATCCCTAATACTTCAAAGAGCTCCATTTTTACGTCAGGTGTGGAGGGTAGAGTCTTAGAAAATATTGTCCTTGGGTCCAACTTTTCAATTGGAAAATTGCCTGTCAAGTATTTAGGGGTGCCTCTGATTTCTTCAAAGCTTAATGCTGCTGACTGTCAAGAGTTAGTATTGAAAATTACCAGAAGGGTTCAGGCTTGGAATTGCAGATTCCTTTCCTTTGCGGGTAGGTTACAATTGATTGCCTCAGTGTTGTTTTCAGTTCAGGTTTATTGGAGTTCTACTTATATCCTTCCAAAATCTGTGTTTAAACAACTGAATGAGATAATGAGGAAATTCTTATGGAAATGGGCTGATTTGAAGAGTGGTGGTGAGAAGTTAGCCTGGGCTAAAGTGTGTTTGCCGAAAGATGAAGGGGGCTTAGGATTAAAAGATCTGATAGCTTGGAATGTGGCAGCTATTGGTAAGCAGCTATGGAACCTGTTACAGCCTATTCCCACTAACCTCTGGAGTAAGTGGGCAAGGATTGAGCTCATGAAAGACCAGAATTTCTGGCTGCTTAAGGTACCGGATAAAAGATCTTGGTCATGGAAGAAGATAATGGGTCTAAGAGATACATTTAGACAATACATTGAGTACAAGGTCGGGAATGGCGATAATATTCTTCTTTGGCATGATGATTGGTTGTATCCCAATTCTATTGTAGAAAAGCATGGGGATAGGATCAGGTATGATACTGGGTTAAGAAGCAATTGTAAAGTCAATGCTATAATCAGAAATGGGCAATGGTTTCCTCCTTTTGCAAACTCACATAAATTAATGGAGTTAAGAGATGATATTGCTACCCTTCCCCCTCCTGATTGTCATGATGTTGATACCTTGATTTGGAAGCCTACCAGGGGTAAGTATTCTATTAGTTCAGCTTGGAATTTGTTAAGGAACAGGGATAATCAAGTTCAATGGTATAAGACTGTGTGGTTCCCAAATAATATCCCAAGACATGCCTTCATCTTATGGACTTTAATTCATAATAGGATGCAAACACAAGATAAATTGGTCCTCTATGGGATTTTTCAGCAACAAAAGTGTGTCTTCTGTGACTTACCGTGTGAAAGCAGGGAACATTTATTTTTTGAATGCAGTTTCTCTTCTCAAGTTTGGTCTTCGGTTGCAATTGATAATGGTTCGAGGCAAGTTGGGAAGAAGTGGGTGGATATGGTTAATTGGTGCAATGTCCACTGTACAAATAATACTTTAAAGGCATGTGTTACCAAACTATCATTGGCTGCTAGTGTTTACATTTTATGGAGGGAAAGGAATCTCAGGCTGTTTGCTGGAGAGTTTAAAAAGGAGGATCAACTGGTTAAGGAGATAAATTCGTCTGTCAAATTTAGATTGTTTCACTTGTTGGATATTCAAAATGGAGATAGAGTTTCTAGCAATGGGTGAGGGGATTATTTTTTGCTCACTTTTCATGGATTTTATGTTCAGGATTTCTGTCTGGATGAGTGGTAGAGAGCATGTTTCAGGGTTGTTGGGAATATGGTTCAGGATTTGGCTCAGAATGCGGGGGAGGTGGTTTATGATAAAATTTTTAAATGTTGCATTATCTTTTGACCCATTTGCTTACATTGTGCAGATTTATAAGTTGGTGGCTGAGTTTCACAGGGTTCGGATGGCAATGAAGTACCTCGCGGATGGCTACCACAGTTTTCGGTCGTTGTTCAGTGCTTCTGTGCAGTTTGTAAACTGCAGTTTTGTGACGGCCAGCAATGCAGTTTATCAGTGCAGATTTTTCAGTGCTGAAATACAGATTTTTCAGTGCAGATTTCAGTGTTTCAGTACTGAAATGCAGTTTTTTTCAGTGCTGAAATGCAGTTTCTTCAGTGTTACAGTGCTGAAATGCAGTTTTTTCGGTGCAAATTTTAGTATTTCAGTGCTGAAATGGTCGTTTTTCAGTGTTTCCGGGCTATTTTATAGTGCAGTTTTGTGATGGCAGACTCTTATAAGTGCTCTTGGCTATTTGACAAGGATGCTCTTCAATTTATGGACACGGTTTTAATGATGGAAAATGATGGATCAAATGCTCTGCTATTTGTTTCATTTATCTTGATTATGTTCATTTGTGGGGATTTCAAGGCTCATATTCAGATTTATAAGTTGGTGGATGATGTTCACCGGGTTCGGTCCTTCACGGTGATAGGTATTATTTCTTGTAATCTGATGAAGATTATGTATTTTTTATTTGCAGTGAGGTGCTCTAGAGATATGTTAAACATTGGTTGCTATAGTCTTATGCATTATCAGACTTATTTTTTTGTTGTCAGGGTTATGGTGTTTTTCTTGTATTTTCCCCTGTGTTTAGAGTTAAGCTTAACTCTTTGGTGGGATTGGGGGTTCCACCCTTGGGGTATGCCCCAAGTATTTTGTAGGCTTCAAGCCATTTTTTAATTTTTCTATAAAATTGACTTACCTTTCAAAAAAAAAAAAAAAAAAAAAAAATACTATAAAGCATACCAAAATAGTCCACGCGCTCCTAACCGGCCCTTTCTTTCTTTCCAACCATCTTTTCTATCTAAGTGGGACGGATTTCACCCGTATCGTCCTATAAGTAGAAGAATCGGTGTTTGTGCATCATTCCTTCACAATTATAAGACTCTTACGGACAACAATACTATAAAGCATACCAAAATAGTCCACACGGTCCTAAATGACCGTTTGGTTTCTCTCCAACCCCATATTCTTTTTAAGTGGGACGGATTTCACTCGAATCGTCCTATAACTTGAATCGGTATATGTACTTGATTTCTTCTGTATTACAAGACTCTTATGGGCAACAATACTGTAAAGCATTCCAAAATAGTCCACGCGCTCCTGGCCGGCCGTTTCTTTCTTTTCAACCATATTTTCTATCTAAGTGGGACGGATTTCCCTTGTATCGTCCTATAAGTAGAAGAATCGGTGTTTGTGCATCATTCCTTCACAATTATAAGACTCTTACGGACAACAATACTATAAAGCATAACAAAATAGTCCACACGGTTCTAAATGACCGTTTGGTTTCTCTCCAACCCCATATTATTTTTAAGTGGGACGGATTTCAGTCGGATCGTCCAATAAGTTGAATCGGTATATGTACTTCATTTCTTCACTATTATAAGACTCTTATGGGCAACAATACTGTAAAGCATACCAAAATAGTCCACGCGCTCCTAACCGGCCATTTCTTTCTTTCCAACAATCTTTTCTATCTAAGTGGGACGGATTTCACCCGTACCGACCTATAAGTAGAAGAATCGGTGTTTGTGCATCATTCCTTCACAATTATAAGACTCTTACGGACAACAATACTATAAAGCATACTAAAATAGTCCACACGGTTCTAAATGACCGTTTGGTTTCTCTCCAACCCCATATTCTTTTTAAGTGGGACGGATTTCACTCGAATCGTCCAATAAGTTGAATCGGTATATGTACTTCATTCCTTCTCTATTATAAGACTCTTATGGGCAACAATACTATAAAGCATACCAAAATAGTCCACGCGCTCCTAACCGGCCCTTTCTTTCTTTCCAACCATCTTTTCTATCTAAGTGGGACGGATTTCACCCGTATCGTCCTATAAGTAGATGAATCGGTGTTTGTGCATCATTCCTTCACAATTATAAGACTCTTACGGACAACAATACTATAAAACATACCAAAATAGTCCACACGGTCCTAAATGACCGTTTGGTTTCTCTCCAACCCCATATTATTTTTAAGTGGGACGGATTTCAGTCGGATCGTCCAATAAGTTGAATCGGTATATGTACTTCATTTCTTCACTATTATAAGACTCTTATGGGCAACAATACTGTAAAGCATACCAAAATAGTCCACGCGCTCCTAACCGGCCATTTCTTTCTTTCCAACAATCTTTTCTATCTAAGTGGGACGGATTTCACCCGTACCGACCTATAAGTAGAAGAATCGGTGTTTGTGCATCATTCCTTCACAATTATAAGACTCTTACGGACAACAATACTATAAAGCATACTAAAATAGTCCACACGGTTCTAAATGACCGTTTGGTTTCTCTCCAACCCCATATTCTTTTTAAGTGGGACGGATTTCACTCGAATCGTCCAATAAGTTGAATCGGTATATGTACTTCATTCCTTCTCTATTATAAGACTCTTATGGGCAACAATACTATAAAGCATACCAAAATAGTCCACGCGCTCCTAACCGGCCCTTTCTTTCTTTCCAACCATCTTTTCTATCTAAGTGGGACGGATTTCACCCGTATCGTCCTATAAGTAGAAGAATCGGTGTTTGTGCATCATTCCTTCACAATTATAAGACTCTTACGGACAACAATACTATAAAGCATACCAAAATAGTCCACACGGTCCTAAATGACCGTTTGGTTTCTCTCCAACCCCATATTATTTTTAAGTGGGACGGATTTCAGTCGGATCGTCCAATAAGTTGAATCGGTATATGTACTTCATTTCTTCACTATTATAAGACTCTTATGGGCAACAATACTGTAAAGCATACCAAAATAGTCCACGCGCTCCTAACCGGCCATTTCTTTCTTTCCAACAATCTTTTCTATCTAAGTGGGACGGATTTCACCCGTACCGACCTATAAGTAGAAGAATCGGTGTTTGTGCATCATTCCTTCACAATTATAAGACTCTTACGGACAACAATACTATAAAGCATACTAAAATAGTCCACACGGTTCTAAATGACCGTTTGGTTTCTCTCCAACCCCATATTCTTTTTAAGTGGGACGGATTTCACTCGAATCGTCCAATAAGTTGAATCGGTATATGTACTTCATTCCTTCTCTATTATAAGACTCTTATGGGAAACAATACTATAAAGCATACCAAAATAGTCCACGCGCTCCTAACCGGCCCTTTCTTTCTTTCCAACCATCTTTTCTATCTAAGTGGGACGGATTTCACCCGTATCGTCCTATAAGTAGAAGAATCGGTGTTTGTGCATCATTCCTTCACAATTATAAGACTCTTACGGACAACAATACTATAAAGCATACCAAAATAGTCCACACGGTCCTAAATGACCGTTTGGTTTCTCTCCAACCCCATATTCTTTTTAAGTGGGACGGATTTCACTCGAATCGTCCTATAACTTGAATCGGTATATGTACTTGATTTCTTCTGTATTACAAGACTCTTATGGGCAACAATACTGTAAAGCATTCCAAAATAGTCCACGCGCTCCTGGCCGGCCGTTTCTTTCTTTCCAACCATATTTTCTATCTAAGTGGGACGGATTTCCCTTGTATCGTCCTATAAGTAGAAGAATCGGTGTTTGTGCATCATTCCTTCACAATTATAAGACTCTTACGGACAACAATACTATAAAGCATACCAAAATAGTCCACACGGTCCTAAATGACCGTTTGGTTTCTCTCCAACCCCATATTATTTTTAAGTGGGACGGATTTCAGTCGGATCGTCCAATAAGTTGAATCGGTATATGTACTTCATTTCTTCACTATTATAAGACTCTTATGGGCAACAATACTGTAAAGCATACCAAAATAGTCCACGCGCTCCTAACCGGCCATTTCTTTCTTTCCAACAATCTTTTCTATCTAAGTGGGACGGATTTCACCCGTACCGACCTATAAGTAGAAGAATCGGTGTTTGTGCATCATTCCTTCACAATTATAAGACTCTTACGGACAACAATACTATAAAGCATACTAAAATAGTCCACACGGTTCTAAATGACCGTTTGGTTTCTCTCCAACCCCATATTCTTTTTAAGTGGGACGGATTTCACTCGAATCGTCCAATAAGTTGAATCGGTATATGTACTTCATTCCTTCTCTATTATAAGACTCTTATGGGCAACAATACTATAAAGCATACCAAAATAGTCCACGCGCTCCTAACCGGCCCTTTCTTTCTTTCCAACCATCTTTTCTATCTAAGTGGGACGGATTTCACCCGTATCGTCCTATAAGTAGAAGAATCGGTGTTTGTGCATCATTCCTTCACAATTATAAGACTCTTACGGACAACAATACTATAAAGCATACCAAAATAGTCCACACGGTCCTAAATGACCGTTTGGTTTCTCTCCAACCCCATATTATTTTTAAGTGGGACGGATTTCAGTCGGATCGTCCAATAAGTTGAATCGGTATATGTACTTCATTTCTTCACTATTATAAGACTCTTATGGGCAACAATACTGTAAAGCATACCAAAATAGTCCACGCGCTCCTAACCGGCCATTTCTTTCTTTCCAACAATCTTTTCTATCTAAGTGGGACGGATTTCACCCGTACCGACCTATAAGTAGAAGAATCGGTGTTTGTGCATCATTCCTTCACAATTATAAGACTCTTACGGACAACAATACTATAAAGCATACTAAAATAGTCCACACGGTTCTAAATGACCGTTTGGTTTCTCTCCAACCCCATATTCTTTTTAAGTGGGACGGATTTCACTCGAATCGTCCAATAAGTTGAATCGGTATATGTACTTCATTCCTTCTCTATTATAAGACTCTTATGGGAAACAATACTATAAAGCATACCAAAATAGTCCACGCGCTCCTAACCGGCCCTTTCTTTCTTTCCAACCATCTTTTCTATCTAAGTGGGACGGATTTCACCCGTATCGTCCTATAAGTAGAAGAATCGGTGTTTGTGCATCATTCCTTCACAATTATAAGACTCTTACGGACAACAATACTATAAAGCATACCAAAATAGTCCACACGGTCCTAAATGACCGTTTGGTTTCTCTCCAACCCCATATTCTTTTTAAGTGGGACGGATTTCACTCGAATCGTCCTATAACTTGAATCGGTATATGTACTTGATTTCTTCTGTATTACAAGACTCTTATGGGCAACAATACTGTAAAGCATTCCAAAATAGTCCACGCGCTCCTGGCCGGCCGTTTCTTTCTTTCCAACCATATTTTCTATCTAAGTGGGACGGATTTCCCTTGTATCGTCCTATAAGTAGAAGAATCGGTGTTTGTGCATCATTCCTTCACAATTATAAGACTCTTACGGACAACAATACTATAAAGCATACCAAAATAGTCCACACGGTCCTAAATGACCGTTTGGTTTCTCTCCAACCCCATATTATTTTTAAGTGGGACGGATTTCAGTCGGATCGTCCAATAAGTTGAATCGGTATATGTACTTCATTTCTTCACTATTATAAGACTCTTATGGGCAACAATACTGTAAAGCATACCAAAATAGTCCACGCGCTCCTAACCGGCCATTTCTTTCTTTCCAACAATCTTTTCTATCTAAGTGGGACGGATTTCACCCGTACCGACCTATAAGTAGAAGAATCGGTGTTTGTGCATCATTCCTTCACAATTATAAGACTCTTACGGACAACAATACTATAAAGCATACTAAAATAGTCCACACGGTTCTAAATGACCGTTTGGTTTCTCTCCAACCCCATATTCTTTTTAAGTGGGACGGATTTCACTCGAATCGTCCAATAAGTTGAATCGGTATATGTACTTCATTCCTTCTCTATTATAAGACTCTTATGGGCAACAATACTATAAAGCATACCAAAATAGTCCACGCGCTCCTAACCGGCCCTTTCTTTCTTTCCAACCATCTTTTCTATCTAAGTGGGACGGATTTCACCCGTATCGTCCTATAAGTAGAAGAATCGGTGTTTGTGCATCATTCCTTCACAATTATAAGACTCTTACGGACAACAATACTATAAAGCATACCAAAATAGTCCACACGGTCCTAAATGACCGTTTGGTTTCTCTCCAACCCCATATTATTTTTAAGTGGGACGGATTTCAGTCGGATCGTCCAATAAGTTGAATCGGTATATGTACTTCATTTCTTCACTATTATAAGACTCTTATGGGCAACAATACTGTAAAGCATACCAAAATAGTCCACGCGCTCCTAACCGGCCATTTCTTTCTTTCCAACAATCTTTTCTATCTAAGTGGGACGGATTTCACCCGTACCGACCTATAAGTAGAAGAATCGGTGTTTGTGCATCATTCCTTCACAATTATAAGACTCTTACGGACAACAATACTATAAAGCATACTAAAATAGTCCACACGGTTCTAAATGACCGTTTGGTTTCTCTCCAACCCCATATTCTTTTTAAGTGGGACGGATTTCACTCGAATCGTCCAATAAGTTGAATCGGTATATGTACTTCATTCCTTCTCTATTATAAGACTCTTATGGGAAACAATACTATAAAGCATACCAAAATAGTCCACGCGCTCCTAACCGGCCCTTTCTTTCTTTCCAACCATCTTTTCTATCTAAGTGGGACGGATTTCACCCGTATCGTCCTATAAGTAGAAGAATCGGTGTTTGTGCATCATTCCTTCACAATTATAAGACTCTTACGGACAACAATACTATAAAGCATACCAAAATAGTCCACACGGTCCTAAATGACCGTTTGGTTTCTCTCCAACCCCATATTCTTTTTAAGTGGGACGGATTTCACTCGAATCGTCCTATAACTTGAATCGGTATATGTACTTGATTTCTTCTGTATTACAAGACTCTTATGGGCAACAATACTGTAAAGCATTCCAAAATAGTCCACGCGCTCCTGGCCGGCCGTTTCTTTCTTTCCAACCATATTTTCTATCTAAGTGGGACGGATTTCCCTTGTATCGTCCTATAAGTAGAAGAATCGGTGTTTGTGCATCATTCCTTCACAATTATAAGACTCTTACGGACAACAATACTATAAAGCATACCAAAATAGTCCACACGGTCCTAAATGACCGTTTGGTTTCTCTCCAACCCCATATTATTTTTAAGTGGGACGGATTTCAGTCGGATCGTCCAATAAGTTGAATCGGTATATGTACTTCATTTCTTCACTATTATAAGACTCTTATGGGCAACAATACTGTAAAGCATACCAAAATAGTCCACGCGCTCCTAACCGGCCATTTCTTTCTTTCCAACAATCTTTTCTATCTAAGTGGGACGGATTTCACCCGTACCGACCTATAAGTAGAAGAATCGGTGTTTGTGCATCATTCCTTCACAATTATAAGACTCTTACGGACAACAATACTATAAAGCATACTAAAATAGTCCACACGGTTCTAAATGACCGTTTGGTTTCTCTCCAACCCCATATTCTTTTTAAGTGGGACGGATTTCACTCGAATCGTCCAATAAGTTGAATCGGTATATGTACTTCATTCCTTCTCTATTATAAGACTCTTATGGGAAACAATACTATAAAGCATACCAAAATAGTCCACGCGCTCCTAACCGGCCCTTTCTTTCTTTCCAACCATCTTTTCTATCTAAGTGAGACGGATTTCACCCGTATCGTCCTATAAGTAGAAGAATCGGTGTTTGTGCATCATTCCTTCACAATTATAAGACTCTTACGGACAACAATACTATAAAGCATACCAAAATAGTCCACACGGTCCTAAATGACCGTTTGGTTTCTCTCCAACCCCATATTCTTTTTAAGTGGGACGGATTTCACTCGAATCGTCCTATAACTTGAATCGGTATATGTACTTGATTTCTTCTGTATTACAAGACTCTTATGGGCAACAATACTGTAAAGCATTCCAAAATAGTCCACGCGCTCCTGGCCGGCCGTTTCTTTCTTTCCAACCATATTTTCTATCTAAGTGGGACGGATTTCCCTTGTATCGTCCTATAAGTAGAAGAATCGGTGTTTGTGCATCATTCCTTCACAATTATAAGACTCTTACGGACAACAATACTATAAAGCATACCAAAATAGTCCACACGGTTCTAAATGACCGTTTGGTTTCTCTCCAACCCCATATTATTTTTAAGTGGGACGGATTTCACTCGAATCGTCCAATAAGTTGAATCGGTATATGTACTTCATTCCTTCTCTATTATAAGACTCTTATGGGAAACAATACTATAAAGCATACCAAAATAGTCCACGCGCTCCTAACCGGCCCTTTCTTTCTTTCCAACCATCTTTTCTATCTAAGTGGGACGGATTTCACCCGTATCGTCCTATAAGTAGAAGAATCGGTGTTTGTGCATCATTCCTTCACAATTATAAGACTCTTACGGACAACAATACTATAAAGCATACCAAAATAGTCCACACGGTCCTAAATGACCGTTTGGTTTCTCTCCAACCCCATATTCTTTTTAAGTGGGACGGATTTCACTCGAATCGTCCTATAACTTGAATCGGTATATGTACTTGATTTCTTCTGTATTACAAGACTCTTATGGGCAACAATACTGTAAAGCATTCCAAAATAGTCCACGCGCTCCTGGCCGGCCGTTTCTTTCTTTCCAACCATATTTTCTATCTAAGTGGGACGGATTTCCCTTGTATCGTCCTATAAGTAGAAGAATCGGTGTTTGTGCATCATTCCTTCACAATTATAAGACTCTTACGGACAACAATACTATAAAGCATACCAAAATAGTCCACACGGTCCTAAATGACCGTTTGGTTTCTCTCCAACCCCATATTATTTTTAAGTGGGACGGATTTCAGTCGGATCGTCCAATAAGTTGAATCGGTATATGTACTTCATTTCTTCACTATTATAAGACTCTTATGGGCAACAATACTGTAAAGCATACCAAAATAGTCCACGCGCTCCTAACCGGCCATTTCTTTCTTTCCAACAATCTTTTCTATCTAAGTGGGACGGATTTCACCCGTACCGACCTATAAGTAGAAGAATCGGTGTTTGTGCATCATTCCTTCACAATTATAAGACTCTTACGGACAACAATACTATAAAGCATACTAAAATAGTCCACACGGTTCTAAATGACCGTTTGGTTTCTCTCCAACCCCATATTCTTTTTAAGTGGGACGGATTTCACTCGAATCGTCCAATAAGTTGAATCGGTATATGTACTTCATTCCTTCTCTATTATAAGACTCTTATGGGAAACAATACTATAAAGCATACCAAAATAGTCCACGCGCTCCTAACCGGCCCTTTCTTTCTTTCCAACCATCTTTTCTATCTAAGTGGGACGGATTTCACCCGTATCGTCCTATAAGTAGAAGAATCGGTGTTTGTGCATCATTCCTTCACAATTATAAGACTCTTACGGACAACAATACTATAAAGCATACCAAAATAGTCCACACGGTCCTAAATGACCGTTTGGTTTCTCTCCAACCCCATATTCTTTTTAAGTGGGACGGATTTCACTCGAATCGTCCTATAACTTGAATCGGTATATGTACTTGATTTCTTCTGTATTACAAGACTCTTATGGGCAACAATACTGTAAAGCATTCCAAAATAGTCCACGCGCTCCTGGCCGGCCGTTTCTTTCTTTCCAACCATATTTTCTATCTAAGTGGGACGGATTTCCCTTGTATCGTCCTATAAGTAGAAGAATCGGTGTTTGTGCATCATTCCTTCACAATTATAAGACTCTTACGGACAACAATACTATAAAGCATACCAAAATAGTCCACACGGTCCTAAATGACCGTTTGGTTTCTCTCCAACCCCATATTATTTTTAAGTGGGACGGATTTCAGTCGGATCGTCCAATAAGTTGAATCGGTATATGTACTTCATTTCTTCACTATTATAAGACTCTTATGGGCAACAATACTGTAAAGCATACCAAAATAGTCCACGCGCTCCTAACCGGCCATTTCTTTCTTTCCAACAATCTTTTCTATCTAAGTGGGACGGATTTCACCCGTACCGACCTATAAGTAGAAGAATCGGTGTTTGTGCATCATTCCTTCACAATTATAAGACTCTTACGGACAACAATACTATAAAGCATACTAAAATAGTCCACACGGTTCTAAATGACCGTTTGGTTTCTCTCCAACCCCATATTCTTTTTAAGTGGGACGGATTTCACTCGAATCGTCCAATAAGTTGAATCGGTATATGTACTTCATTCCTTCTCTATTATAAGACTCTTATGGGCAACAATACTATAAAGCATACCAAAATAGTGCACGCGCTCCTAACCGGCCCTTTCTTTCTTTCCAACCATCTTTTCTATCTAAGTGGGACGGATTTCACCCGTATCGTCCTATAAGTAGAAGAATCGGTGTTTGTGCATCATTCCTTCACAATTATAAGACTCTTACGGACAACAATACTATAAAGCATACCAAAATAGTCCACACGGTCCTAAATGACCGTTTGGTTTCTCTCCAACCCCATATTCTTTTTAAGTGGGACGGATTTCACTCGAATCGTCCTATAACTTGAATCGGTATATGTACTTGATTTCTTCTGTATTACAAGACTCTTATGGGCAACAATACTGTAAAGCATTCCAAAATAGTCCACGCGCTCCTGGCCGGCCGTTTCTTTCTTTCCAACCATATTTTCTATCTAAGTGGGACGGATTTCCCTTGTATCGTCCTATAAGTAGAAGAATCGGTGTTTGTGCATCATTCCTTCACAATTATAAGACTCTTACGGACAACAATACTATAAAGCATACCAAAATAGTCCACACGGTTCTAAATGACCGTTTGGTTTCTCTCCAACCCCATATTATTTTTAAGTGGGACGGATTTCAGTCGGATCGTCCAATAAGTTGAATCGGTATATGTACTTCATTTCTTCACTATTATAAGACTCTTATGGGCAACAATACTGTAAAGCATACCAAAATAGTCCACGCGCTCCTAACCGGCCATTTCTTTCTTTCCTACAATCTTTTCTATCTAAGTGGGACGGATTTCACCCGTACCGACCTATAAGTAGAAGAATCGGTGTTTGTGCATCATTCCTTCACAATTATAAGACTCTTACGGACAACAATACTATAAAGCATACTAAAATAGTCCACACGGTTCTAAATGACCGTTTGGTTTCTCTCCAACCCCATATTCTTTTTAAGTGGGACGGATTTCACTCGAATCGTCCAATAAGTTGAATCGGTATATGTACTTCATTCCTTCTCTATTATAAGACTCTTATGGGCAACAATACTATAAAGCATACCAAAATAGTGCACGCGCTCCTAACCGGCCCTTTCTTTCTTTCCAACCATCTTTTCTATCTAAGTGGGACGGATTTCACCCGTATCGTCCTATAAGTAGAAGAATCGGTGTTTGTGCATCATTCCTTCACAATTATAAGACTCTTACGGACAACAATACTATAAAGCATACCAAAATAGTCCACACGGTCCTAAATGACCGTTTGGTTTCTCTCCAACCCCATATTATTTTTAAGTGGGACGGATTTCAGTCGGATCGTCCAATAAGTTGAATCGGTATATGTACTTCATTTCTTCACTATTATAAGACTCTTATGGGCAACAATACTGTAAAGCATACCAAAATAGTCCACGCGCTCCTAACCGGCCATTTCTTTCTTTCCAACAATCTTTTCTATCTAAGTGGGACGGATTTCACCCGTACCGACCTATAAGTAGAAGAATCGGTGTTTGTGCATCATTCCTTCACAATTATAAGACTCTTACGGACAACAATACTATAAAGCATACTAAAATAGTCCACACGGTTCTAAATGACCGTTTGGTTTCTCTCCAACCCCATATTCTTTTTAAGTGGGACGGATTTCACTCGAATCGTCCAATAAGTTGAATCGGTATATGTACTTCATTCCTTCTCTATTATAAGACTCTTATGGGAAACAATACTATAAAGCATACCAAAATAGTCCACGCGCTCCTAACCGGCCCTTTCTTTCTTTCCAACCATCTTTTCTATCTAAGTGGGACGGATTTCACCCGTATCGTCCTATAAGTAGAAGAATCGGTGTTTGTGCATCATTCCTTCACAATTATAAGACTCTTACGGACAACAATACTATAAAGCATACCAAAATAGTCCACACGGTCCTAAATGACCGTTTGGTTTCTCTCCAACCCCATATTCTTTTTAAGTGGGACGGATTTCACTCGAATCGTCCTATAACTTGAATCGGTATATGTACTTGATTTCTTCTGTATTACAAGACTCTTATGGGCAACAATACTGTAAAGCATTCCAAAATAGTCCACGCGCTCCTGGCCGGCCGTTTCTTTCTTTCCAACCATATTTTCTATCTAAGTGGGACGGATTTCCCTTGTATCGTCCTATAAGTAGAAGAATCGGTGTTTGTGCATCATTCCTTCACAATTATAAGACTCTTACGGACAACAATACTATAAAGCATACCAAAATAGTCCACACGGTCCTAAATGACCGTTTGGTTTCTCTCCAACCCCATATTATTTTTAAGTGGGACGGATTTCAGTCGGATCGTCCAATAAGTTGAATCGGTATATGTACTTCATTTCTTCACTATTATAAGACTCTTATGGGCAACAATACTGTAAAGCATACCAAAATAGTCCACGCGCTCCTAACCGGCCATTTCTTTCTTTCCAACAATCTTTTCTATCTAAGTGGGACGGATTTCACCCGTACCGACCTATAAGTAGAAGAATCGGTGTTTGTGCATCATTCCTTCACAATTATAAGACTCTTACGGACAACAATACTATAAAGCATACTAAAATAGTCCACACGGTTCTAAATGACCGTTTGGTTTCTCTCCAACCCCATATTCTTTTTAAGTGGGACGGATTTCACTCGAATCGTCCAATAAGTTGAATCGGTATATGTACTTCATTCCTTCTCTATTATAAGACTCTTATGGGAAACAATACTATAAAGCATACCAAAATAGTCCACGCGCTCCTAACCGGCCCTTTCTTTCTTTCCAACCATCTTTTCTATCTAAGTGAGACGGATTTCACCCGTATCGTCCTATAAGTAGAAGAATCGGTGTTTGTGCATCATTCCTTCACAATTATAAGACTCTTACGGACAACAATACTATAAAGCATACCAAAATAGTCCACACGGTCCTAAATGACCGTTTGGTTTCTCTCCAACCCCATATTCTTTTTAAGTGGGACGGATTTCACTCGAATCGTCCTATAACTTGAATCGGTATATGTACTTGATTTCTTCTGTATTACAAGACTCTTATGGGCAACAATACTGTAAAGCATTCCAAAATAGTCCACGCGCTCCTGGCCGGCCGTTTCTTTCTTTCCAACCATATTTTCTATCTAAGTGGGACGGATTTCCCTTGTATCGTCCTATAAGTAGAAGAATCGGTGTTTGTGCATCATTCCTTCACAATTATAAGACTCTTACGGACAACAATACTATAAAGCGTACCAAAATAGTCCACACGGTTCTAAATGACCGTTTGGTTTCTCTCCAACCCCATATTATTTTTAAGTGGGACGGATTTCAGTCGGATCGTCCAATAAGTTGAATCGGTATATGTACTTCATTTCTTCACTATTATAAGACTCTTATGGGCAACAATACTGTAAAGCATACCAAAATAGTCCACGCGCTCCTAACCGGCCATTTCTTTCTTTCCAACAATCTTTTCTATCTAAGTGGGACGGATTTCACCCGTACCGACCTATAAGTAGAAGAATCGGTGTTTGTGCATCATTCCTTCACAATTATAAGACTCTTACGGACAACAATACTATAAAGCATACTAAAATAGTCCACACGGTTCTAAATGACCGTTTGGTTTCTCTCCAACCCCATATTCTTTTTAAGTGGGACGGATTTCACTCGAATCGTCCAATAAGTTGAATCGGTATATGTACTTCATTCCTTCTCTATTATAAGACTCTTATGGGCAACAATACTATAAAGCATACCAAAATAGTGCACGCGCTCCTAACCGGCCCTTTCTTTCTTTCCAACCATCTTTTCTATCTAAGTGGGACGGATTTCACCCGTATCGTCCTATAAGTAGAAGAATCGGTGTTTGTGCATCATTCCTTCACAATTATAAGACTCTTACGGACAACAATACTATAAAGCATACCAAAATAGTCCACACGGTCCTAAATGACCGTTTGGTTTCTCTCCAACCCCATATTCTTTTTAAGTGGGACGGATTTCACTCGAATCGTCCTATAACTTGAATCGGTATATGTACTTGATTTCTTCTGTATTACAAGACTCTTATGGGCAACAATACTGTAAAGCATTCCAAAATAGTCCACGCGCTCCTGGCCGGCCGTTTCTTTCTTTCCAACCATATTTTCTATCTAAGTGGGACGGATTTCCCTTGTATCGTCCTATAAGTAGAAGAATCGGTGTTTGTGCATCATTCCTTCACAATTATAAGACTCTTACGGACAACAATACTATAAAGCATACCAAAATAGTCCACACGGTTCTAAATGACCGTTTGGTTTCTCTCCAACCCCATATTATTTTTAAGTGGGACGGATTTCAGTCGGATCGTCCAATAAGTTGAATCGGTATATGTACTTCATTTCTTCACTATTATAAGACTCTTATGGGCAACAATACTGTAAAGCATACCAAAATAGTCCACGCGCTCCTAACCGGCCATTTCTTTCTTTCCTACAATCTTTTCTATCTAAGTGGGACGGATTTCACCCGTACCGACCTATAAGTAGAAGAATCGGTGTTTGTGCATCATTCCTTCACAATTATAAGACTCTTACGGACAACAATACTATAAAGCATACTAAAATAGTCCACACGGTTCTAAATGACCGTTTGGTTTCTCTCCAACCCCATATTCTTTTTAAGTGGGACGGATTTCACTCGAATCGTCCAATAAGTTGAATCGGTATATGTACTTCATTCCTTCTCTATTATAAGACTCTTATGGGCAACAATACTATAAAGCATACCAAAATAGTGCACGCGCTCCTAACCGGCCCTTTCTTTCTTTCCAACCATCTTTTCTATCTAAGTGGGACGGATTTCACCCGTATCGTCCTATAAGTAGAAGAATCGGTGTTTGTGCATCATTCCTTCACAATTATAAGACTCTTACGGACAACAATACTATAAAGCATACCAAAATAGTCCACACGGTCCTAAATGACCGTTTGGTTTCTCTCCAACCCCATATTATTTTTAAGTGGGACGGATTTCAGTCGGATCGTCCAATAAGTTGAATCGGTATATGTACTTCATTTCTTCACTATTATAAGACTCTTATGGGCAACAATACTGTAAAGCATACCAAAATAGTCCACGCGCTCCTAACCGGCCATTTCTTTCTTTCCAACAATCTTTTCTATCTAAGTGGGACGGATTTCACCCGTACCGACCTATAAGTAGAAGAATCGGTGTTTGTGCATCATTCCTTCACAATTATAAGACTCTTACGGACAACAATACTATAAAGCATACTAAAATAGTCCACACGGTTCTAAATGACCGTTTGGTTTCTCTCCAACCCCATATTCTTTTTAAGTGGGACGGATTTCACTCGAATCGTCCAATAAGTTGAATCGGTATATGTACTTCATTCCTTCTCTATTATAAGACTCTTATGGGAAACAATACTATAAAGCATACCAAAATAGTCCACGCGCTCCTAACCGGCCCTTTCTTTCTTTCCAACCATCTTTTCTATCTAAGTGGGACGGATTTCACCCGTATCGTCCTATAAGTAGAAGAATCGGTGTTTGTGCATCATTCCTTCACAATTATAAGACTCTTACGGACAACAATACTATAAAGCATACCAAAATAGTCCACACGGTCCTAAATGACCGTTTGGTTTCTCTCCAACCCCATATTCTTTTTAAGTGGGACGGATTTCACTCGAATCGTCCTATAACTTGAATCGGTATATGTACTTGATTTCTTCTGTATTACAAGACTCTTATGGGCAACAATACTGTAAAGCATTCCAAAATAGTCCACGCGCTCCTGGCCGGCCGTTTCTTTCTTTCCAACCATATTTTCTATCTAAGTGGGACGGATTTCCCTTGTATCGTCCTATAAGTAGAAGAATCGGTGTTTGTGCATCATTCCTTCACAATTATAAGACTCTTACGGACAACAATACTATAAAGCATACCAAAATAGTCCACACGGTCCTAAATGACCGTTTGGTTTCTCTCCAACCCCATATTATTTTTAAGTGGGACGGATTTCAGTCGGATCGTCCAATAAGTTGAATCGGTATATGTACTTCATTTCTTCACTATTATAAGACTCTTATGGGCAACAATACTGTAAAGCATACCAAAATTGTCCACGCGCTCCTAACCGGCCATTTCTTTCTTTCCAACAATCTTTTCTATCTAAGTGGGACGGATTTCACCCGTACCGACCTATAAGTAGAAGAATCGGTGTTTGTGCATCATTCCTTCACAATTATAAGACTCTTACGGACAACAATACTATAAAGCATACTAAAATAGTCCACACGGTTCTAAATGACCGTTTGGTTTCTCTCCAACCCCATATTCTTTTTAAGTGGGACGGATTTCACTCGAATCGTCCAATAAGTTGAATCGGTATATGTACTTCATTCCTTCTCTATTATAAGACTCTTATGGGAAACAATACTATAAAGCATACCAAAATAGTCCACGCGCTCCTAACCGGCCCTTTCTTTCTTTCCAACCATCTTTTCTATCTAAGTGAGACGGATTTCACCCGTATCGTCCTATAAGTAGAAGAATCGGTGTTTGTGCATCATTCCTTCACAATTATAAGACTCTTACGGACAACAATACTATAAAGCATACCAAAATAGTCCACACGGTCCTAAATGACCGTTTGGTTTCTCTCCAACCCCATATTCTTTTTAAGTGGGACGGATTTCACTCGAATCGTCCTATAACTTGAATCGGTATATGTACTTGATTTCTTCTGTATTACAAGACTCTTATGGGCAACAATACTGTAAAGCATTCCAAAATAGTCCACGCGCTCCTGGCCGGCCGTTTCTTTCTTTCCAACCATATTTTCTATCTAAGTGGGACGGATTTCCCTTGTATCGTCCTATAAGTAGAAGAATCGGTGTTTGTGCATCATTCCTTCACAATTATAAGACTCTTACGGACAACAATACTATAAAGCGTACCAAAATAGTCCACACGGTTCTAAATGACCGTTTGGTTTCTCTCCAACCCCATATTATTTTTAAGTGGGACGGATTTCAGTCGGATCGTCCAATAAGTTGAATCGGTATATGTACTTCATTTCTTCACTATTATAAGACTCTTATGGGCAACAATACTGTAAAGCATACCAAAATAGTCCACGCGCTCCTAACCGGCCATTTCTTTCTTTCCAACAATCTTTTCTATCTAAGTGGGACGGATTTCACCCGTACCGACCTATAAGTAGAAGAATCGGTGTTTGTGCATCATTCCTTCACAATTATAAGACTCTTACGGACAACAATACTATAAAGCATACTAAAATAGTCCACACGGTTCTAAATGACCGTTTGGTTTCTCTCCAACCCCATATTCTTTTTAAGTGGGACGGATTTCACTCGAATCGTCCAATAAGTTGAATCGGTATATGTACTTCATTCCTTCTCTATTATAAGACTCTTATGGGCAACAATACTATAAAGCATACCAAAATAGTGCACGCGCTCCTAACCGGCCCTTTCTTTCTTTCCAACCATCTTTTCTATCTAAGTGGGACGGATTTCACCCGTATCGTCCTATAAGTAGAAGAATCGGTGTTTGTGCATCATTCCTTCACAATTATAAGACTCTTACGGACAACAATACTATAAAGCATACCAAAATAGTCCACACGGTCCTAAATGACCGTTTGGTTTCTCTCCAACCCCATATTATTTTTAAGTGGGACGGATTTCAGTCGGATCGTCCAATAAGTTGAATCGGTATATGTACTTCATTTCTTCACTATTATAAGACTCTTATGGGCAACAATACTGTAAAGCATACCAAAATAGTCCACGCGCTCCTAACCGGCCATTTCTTTCTTTCCAACAATCTTTTCTATCTAAGTGGGACGGATTTCACCCGTACCGACCTATAAGTAGAAGAATCGGTGTTTGTGCATCATTCCTTCACAATTATAAGACTCTTACGGACAACAATACTATAAAGCATACTAAAATAGTCCACACGGTTCTAAATGACCGTTTGGTTTCTCTCCAACCCCATATTCTTTTTAAGTGGGACGGATTTCACTCGAATCGTCCAATAAGTTGAATCGGTATATGTACTTCATTCCTTCTCTATTATAAGACTCTTATGGGAAACAATACTATAAAACATACCAAAATAGTCCACGCGCTCCTAACCGGCCCTTTCTTTCTTTCCAACCATCTTTTCTATCTAAGTGGGACGGATTTCACCCGTATCGTCCTATAAGTAGAAGAATCGGTGTTTGTGCATCATTCCTTCACAATTATAAGACTCTTACGGACAACAATACTATAAAGCATACCAAAATAGTCCACACGGTCCTAAATGACCGTTTGGTTTCTCTCCAACCCCATATTCTTTTTAAGTGGGACGGATTTCACTCGAATCGTCCTATAACTTGAATCGGTATATGTACTTGATTTCTTCTGTATTACAAGACTCTTATGGGCAACAATACTGTAAAGCATTCCAAAATAGTCCACGCGCTCCTGGCCGGCCGTTTCTTTCTTTCCAACCATATTTTCTATCTAAGTGGGACGGATTTCCCTTGTATCGTCCTATAAGTAGAAGAATCGGTGTTTGTGCATCATTCCTTCACAATTATAAGACTCTTACGGACAACAATACTATAAAGCATACCAAAATAGTCCACACGGTCCTAAATGACCGTTTGGTTTCTCTCCAACCCCATATTATTTTTAAGTGGGACGGATTTCAGTCGGATCGTCCAATAAGTTGAATCGGTATATGTACTTCATTTCTTCACTATTATAAGACTCTTATGGGCAACAATACTGTAAAGCATACCAAAATAGTCCACGCGCTCCTAACCGGCCATTTCTTTCTTTCCAACAATCTTTTCTATCTAAGTGGGACGGATTTCACCCGTACCGACCTATAAGTAGAAGAATCGGTGTTTGTGCATCATTCCTTCACAATTATAAGACTCTTACGGACAACAATACTATAAAGCATACTAAAATAGTCCACACGGTTCTAAATGACCGTTTGGTTTCTCTCCAACCCCATATTCTTTTTAAGTGGGACGGATTTCACTCGAATCGTCCAATAAGTTGAATCGGTATATGTACTTCATTCCTTCTCTATTATAAGACTCTTATGGGAAACAATACTATAAAGCATACCAAAATAGTCCACGCGCTCCGAACCGGCCCTTTCTTTCTTTCCAACCATCTTTTCTATCTAAGTGGGACGGATTTCACCCGTATCGTCCTATAAGTAGAAGAATCGGTGTTTGTGCATCATTCCTTCACAATTATAAGACTCTTACGGACAACAATACTATAAAGCATACCAAAATAGTCCACACGGTCCTAAATGACCGTTTGGTTTCTCTCCAACCCCATATTCTTTTTAAGTGGGACGGATTTCACTCGAATCGTCCTATAACTTGAATCGGTATATGTACTTGATTTCTTCTGTATTACAAGACTCTTATGGGCAACAATACTGTGAAGCATTCCAAAATAGTCCACGCGCTCCTGGCCGGCCGTTTCTTTCTTTCCAACCATATTTTCTATCTAAGTGGGACGGATTTCCCTTGTATCGTCCTATAAGTAGAAGAATCGGTGTTTGTGCATCATTCCTTCACAATTATAAGACTCTTACGGACAACAATACTATAAAGCATACCAAAATAGTCCACACGGTCCTAAATGACCGTTTGGTTTCTCTCCAACCCCATATTATTTTTAAGTGGGACGGATTTCAGTCGGATCGTCCAATAAGTTGAATCGGTATATGTACTTCATTTCTTCACTATTATAAGACTCTTATGGGCAACAATACTGTAAAGCATACCAAAATAGTCCACGCGCTCCTAACCGGCCATTTCTTTCTTTCCAACAATCTTTTCTATCTAAGTGGGACGGATTTCACCCGTACCGACCTATAAGTAGAAGAATCGGTGTTTGTGCATCATTCCTTCACAATTATAAGACTCTTACGGACAACAATACTATAAAGCATACTAAAATAGTCCACACGGTTCTAAATGACCGTTTGGTTTCTCTCCAACCCCATATTCTTTTTAAGTGGGACGGATTTCACTCGAATCGTCCAATAAGTTGAATCGGTATATGTACTTCATTCCTTCTCTATTATAAGACTCTTATGGGAAACAATACTATAAAGCATACCAAAATAGTCCACGCGCTCCGAACCGGCCCTTTCTTTCTTTCCAACCATCTTTTCTATCTAAGTGGGACGGATTTCACCCGTATCGTCCTATAAGTAGAAGAATCGGTGTTTGTGCATCATTCCTTCACAATTATAAGACTCTTACGGACAACAATACTATAAAGCATACCAAAATAGTCCACACGGTCCTAAATGACCGTTTGGTTTCTCTCCAACCCCATATTCTTTTTAAGTGGGACGGATTTCACTCGAATCGTCCTATAACTTGAATCGGTATATGTACTTGATTTCTTCTGTATTACAAGACTCTTATGGGCAACAATACTGTGAAGCATTCCAAAATAGTCCACGCGCTCCTGGCCGGCCGTTTCTTTCTTTCCAACCATATTTTCTATCTAAGTGGGACGGATTTCCCTTGTATCGTCCTATAAGTAGAAGAATCGGTGTTTGTGCATCATTCCTTCACAATTATAAGACTCTTACGGACAACAATACTATAAAGCATACCAAAATAGTCCACACGGTTCTAAATGACCGTTTGGTTTCTCTCCAACCCCATATTATTTTTAAGTGGGACGGATTTCAGTCGGATCGTCCAATAAGTTGAATCGGTATATGTACTTCATTTCTTCACTATTATAAGACTCTTATGGGCAACAATACTGTAAAGCATACCAAAATAGTCCACGCGCTCCTAACCGGCCATTTCTTTATTTCCAACAATCTTTTCTATCTAAGTGGGACGGATTTCACCCGTACCGACCTATAAGTAGAAGAATCGGTGTTTGTGCATCATTCCTTCACAATTATAAGACTCTTACGGACAACAATACTATAAAGCATACTAAAATAGTCCACACGGTTCTAAATGACCGTTTGGTTTCTCTCCAACCCCATATTCTTTTTAAGTGGGACGGATTTCACTCGAATCGTCCAATAAGTTGAATCGGTATATGTACTTCATTCCTTCTCTATTATAAGACTCTTATGGGCAACAATACTATAAAGCATACCAAAATAGTGCACGCGCTCCTAACCGGCCCTTTCTTTCTTTCCAACCATCTTTTCTATCTAAGTGGGACGGATTTCACCCGTATCGTCCTATAAGTAGAAGAATCGGTGTTTGTGCATCATTCCTTCACAATTATAAGACTCTTACGGACAACAATACTATAAAGCATACCAAAATAGTCCACACGGTCCTAAATGACCGTTTGGTTTCTCTCCAACCCCATATTCTTTTTAAGTGGGACGGATTTCACTCGAATCGTCCTATAACTTGAATCGGTATATGTACTTGATTTCTTCTGTATTACAAGACTCTTATGGGCAACAATACTGTAAAGCATTCCAAAATAGTCCACGCGCTCCTGGCCGGCCGTTTCTTTCTTTCCAACCATATTTTCTATCTAAGTGGGACGGATTTCCCTTGTATCGTCCTATAAGTAGAAGAATCGGTGTTTGTGCATCATTCCTTCACAATTATAAGACTCTTACGGACAACAATACTATAAAGCATACCAAAATAGTCCACACGGTCCTAAATGACCGTTTGGTTTCTCTCCAACCCCATATTATTTTTAAGTGGGACGGATTTCAGTCGGATCGTCCAATAAGTTGAATCGGTATATGTACTTCATTTCTTCACTATTATAAGACTCTTATGGGCAACAATACTGTAAAGCATACCAAAATAGTCCACGCGCTCCTAACCGGCCATTTCTTTCTTTCCAACAATCTTTTCTATCTAAGTGGGACGGATTTCACCCGTACCGACCTATAAGTAGAAGAATCGGTGTTTGTGCATCATTCCTTCACAATTATAAGACTCTTACGGACAACAATACTATAAAGCATACTAAAATAGTCCACACGGTTCTAAATGACCGTTTGGTTTCTCTCCAACCCCATATTCTTTTTAAGTGGGACGGATTTCACTCGAATCGTCCAATAAGTTGAATCGGTATATGTACTTCATTCCTTCTCTATTATAAGACTCTTATGGGAAACAATACTATAAAGCATACCAAAATAGTCCACGCGCTCCTAACCGGCCCTTTCTTTCTTTCCAACCATCTTTTCTATCTAAGTGGGACGGATTTCACCCGTATCGTCCTATAAGTAGAAGAATCGGTGTTTGTGCATCATTCCTTCACAATTATAAGACTCTTACGGACAATAATACTATAAAGCATACCAAAATAGTCCACACGGTCCTAAATGACCGTTTGGTTTCTCTCCAACCCCATATTCTTTTTAAGTGGGACGGATTTCACTCGAATCGTCCTATAACTTGAATCGGTATATGTACTTGATTTCTTCTGTATTACAAGACTCTTATGGGCAACAATACTGTAAAGCATTCCAAAATAGTCCACGCGCTCCTGGCCGGCCGTTTCTTTCTTTCCAACCATATTTTCTATCTAAGTGGGACGGATTTCCCTTGTATCGTCCTATAAGTAGAAGAATCGGTGTTTGTGCATCATTCCTTCACAATTATAAGACTCTTACGGACAACAATACTATAAAGCATACCAAAATAGTCCACACGGTTCTAAATGACCGTTTGGTTTCTCTCCAACCCCATATTATTTTTAAGTGGGACGGATTTCAGTCGGATCGTCCAATAAGTTGAATCGGTATATGTACTTCATTTCTTCACTATTATAAGACTCTTATGGGCAACAATACTGTAAAGCATACCAAAATAGTCCACGCGCTCCTAACCGGCCATTTCTTTCTTTCCAACAATCTTTTCTATCTAAGTGGGACGGATTTCACCCGTACCGACCTATAAGTAGAAGAATCGGTGTTTGTGCATCATTCCTTCACAATTATAAGACTCTTACGGACAACAATACTATAAAGCATACTAAAATAGTCCACACGGTTCTAAATGACCGTTTGGTTTCTCTCCAACCCCATATTCTTTTTAAGTGGGACGGATTTCACTCGAATCGTCCAATAAGTTGAATCGGTATATGTACTTCATTCCTTCTCTATTATAAGACTCTTATGGGCAACAATACTATAAAGCATACCAAAATAGTCCACGCGCTCCTAACCGGCCCTTTCTTTCTTTCCAACCATCTTTTCTATCTAAGTGGGACGGATTTCACCCGTATCGTCCTATAAGTAGAAGAATCGGTGTTTGTGCATCATTCCTTCACAATTATAAGACTCTTACGGACAACAATACTATAAAGCATACCAAAATAGTCCACACGGTCCTAAATGACCGTTTGGTTTCTCTCCAACCCCATATTCTTTTTAAGTGGGACGGATTTCACTCGAATCGTCCTATAACTTGAATCGGTATATGTACTTGATTTCTTCTGTATTACAAGACTCTTATGGGCAACAATACTGTAAAGCATTCCAAAATAGTCCACGCGCTCCTGGCCGGCCGTTTCTTTCTTTCCAACCATATTTTCTATCTAAGTGGGACGGATTTCCCTTGTATCGTCCTATAAGTAGAAGAATCGGTGTTTGTGCATCATTCCTTCACAATTATAAGACTCTTACGGACAACAATACTATAAAGCATACCAAAATAGTCCACACGGTTCTAAATGACCGTTTGGTTTCTCTCCAACCCCATATTATTTTTAAGTGGGACGGATTTCAGTCGGATCGTCCAATAAGTTGAATCGGTATATGTACTTCATTTCTTCACTATTATAAGACTCTTATGGGCAACAATACTGTAAAGCATACCAAAATAGTCCACGCGCTCCTAACCGGCCATTTCTTTCTTTCCAACAATCTTTTCTATCTAAGTGGGACGGATTTCACCCGTACCGACCTATAAGTAGAAGAATCGGTGTTTGTGCATCATTCCTTCACAATTATAAGACTCTTACGGACAACAATACTATAAAGCATACTAAAATAGTCCACACGGTTCTAAATGACCGTTTGGTTTCTCTCCAACCCCATATTCTTTTTAAGTGGGACGGATTTCACTCGAATCGTCCAATAAGTTGAATCGGTATATGTACTTCATTCCTTCTCTATTATAAGACTCTTATGGGCAACAATACTATAAAGCATACCAAAATAGTCCACGCGCTCCTAACCGGCCCTTTCTTTCTTTCCAACCATCTTTTCTATCTAAGTGGGACGGATTTCACCCGTATCGTCCTATAAGTAGAAGAATCGGTGTTTGTGCATCATTCCTTCACAATTATAAGACTCTTACGGACAACAATACTATAAAGCATACCAAAATAGTCCACACGGTCCTAAATGACCGTTTGGTTTCTCTCCAACCCCATATTCTTTTTAAGTGGGACGGATTTCACTCGAATCGTCCTATAACTTGAATCGGTATATGTACTTGATTTCTTCTGTATTACAAGACTCTTATGGGCAACAATACTGTAAAGCATTCCAAAATAGTCCACGCGCTCCTGGCCGGCCGTTTCTTTCTTTCCAACCATATTTTCTATCTAAGTGGGACGGATTTCCCTTGTATCGTCCTATAAGTAGAAGAATCGGTGTTTGTGCATCATTCCTTCACAATTATAAGACTCTTACGGACAACAATACTATAAAGCATACCAAAATAGTCCACACGGTTCTAAATGACCGTTTGGTTTCTCTCCAACCCCATATTATTTTTAAGTGGGACGGATTTCAGTCGGATCGTCCAATAAGTTGAATCGGTATATGTACTTCATTTCTTCACTATTATAAGACTCTTATGGGCAACAATACTGTAAAGCATACCAAAATAGTCCACGCGCTCCTAACCGGCCATTTCTTTATTTCCAACAATCTTTTCTATCTAAGTGGGACGGATTTCACCCGTACCGACCTATAAGTAGAAGAATCGGTGTTTGTGCATCATTCCTTCACAATTATAAGACTCTTACGGACAACAATACTATAAAGCATACTAAAATAGTCCACACGGTTCTAAATGACCGTTTGGTTTCTCTCCAACCCCATATTCTTTTTAAGTGGGACGGATTTCACTCGAATCGTCCAATAAGTTGAATCGGTATATGTACTTCATTCCTTCTCTATTATAAGACTCTTATGGGCAACAATACTATAAAGCATACCAAAATAGTCCACGCGCTCCTAACCGGCCCTTTCTTTCTTTCCAACCATCTTTTCTATCTAAGTGGGACGGATTTCACCCGTATCGTCCTATAAGTAGAAGAATCGGTGTTTGTGCATCATTCCTTCACAATTATAAGACTCTTACGGACAACAATACTATAAAGCATACCAAAATAGTCCACACGGTCCTAAATGACCGTTTGGTTTCTCTCCAACCCCATATTCTTTTTAAGTGGGACGGATTTCACTCGAATCGTCCTATAACTTGAATCGGTATATGTACTTGATTTCTTCTGTATTACAAGACTCTTATGGGCAACAATACTGTAAAGCATTCCAAAATAGTCCACGCGCTCCTGGCCGGCCGTTTCTTTCTTTGCAACCATATTTTCTATCTAAGTGGGACGGATTTCCCTTGTATCGTCCTATAAGTAGAAGAATCGGTGTTTGTGCATCATTCCTTCACAATTATAAGACTCTTACGGACAACAATACTATAAAGCATACCAAAATAGTCCACACGGTTCTAAATGACCGTTTGGTTTCTCTCCAACCCCATATTATTTTTAAGTTGGACGGATTTCAGTCGGATCGTCCAATAAGTTGAATCGGTATATGTACTTCATTTCTTCACTATTATAAGACTCTTATGGGCAACAATACTGTAAAGCATACCAAAATAGTCCACGCGCTCCTAACCGGCCCTTTCTTTCTTTCCAACCATCTTTTCTATCTAAGTGGGACGGATTTCACCCGTATCGTCCTATAAGTAGAAGAATCGGTGTTTGTGCATCATTCCTTCACAATTATAAGACTCTTACGGACAACAATACTATAAAGCATACCAAAATAGTCCACACGGTCCTAAATGACCGTTTGGTTTCTCTCCAACCCCATATTCTTTTTAAGTGGGACGGATTTCACTCGAATCGTCCTATAACTTGAATCGGTATATGTACTTGATTTCTTCTGTATTACAAGACTCTTATGGGCAACAATACTGTAAAGCATTCCAAAATAGTCCACGCGCTCCTGGCCGGCCGTTTCTTTCTTTTCAACCATATTTTCTATCTAAGTGGGACGGATTTCCCTTGTATCGTCCTATAAGTAGAAGAATCGGTGTTTGTGCATCATTCCTTCACAATTATAAGACTCTTACGGACAACAATACTATAAAGCATACCAAAATAGTCCACACGGTTCTAAATGACCGTTTGGTTTCTCTCCAACCCCATATTATTTTTAAGTTGGACGGATTTCAGTCGGATCGTCCAATAAGTTGAATCGGTATATGTACTTCATTTCTTCACTATTATAAGACTCTTATGGGCAACAATACTGTAAAGCATACCAAAATAGTCCACGCGCTCCTAACCGGCCATTTCTTTCTTTCCAACAATCTTTTATATCTAAGTGGGACGGATTTCACCCGTACCGACCTATAAGTAGAAGAATCGGTGTTTGTGCATCATTCCTTCACAATTATAAGACTCTTACGGACAACAATACTATAAAGCATACTAAAATAGTCCACACGGTTCTAAATGACCGTTTGGTTTCTCTCCAACCCCATATTCTTTTTAAGTGGGACGGATTTCAGTCGGATCGTCCAATAAGTTGAATCGGTATATGTACCTCATTTCTTCACTATTATAAGACTCTTATGGGCAACAATACTGTAAAGCATACCAAAATAGTCCACGCGCTCCTAACCGGCCATTTCTTTCTTTCCAACAATCTTTTCTATCTAAGTGGGACGGATTTCACCCGTACCGACCTATAAGTAGAAGAATCGGTGTTTGTGCATCATTCCTTCACAATTATAAGACTCTTACGGACAACAATACTATAAAGCATACTAAAATAGTCCACACGGTTCTAAATGACCGTTTGGTTTCTCTCCAACCCCATTTATTTTTAAGTGGGACGGATTTCACTCGAATCGTCCAATAAGTTGAATCGGTATATGTACTTCATTCCTTCTCTATTATAAGACTCTTATGGGCAACAATACTATAAAGCATACCAAAATAGTGCACGCGCTCCTAACCGGCCCTTTCTTTCTTTCCAACCATCTTTTCTATCTAAGTGGGACGGATTTCACCCGTATCGTCCTATAAGTAGAAGAATCGGTGTTTGTGCATCATTCCTTCACAATTATAAGACTCTTACGGACAACAATACTATAAAGCATACCAAAATAGTCCACACGGTCCTAAATGACCGTTTGGTTTCTCTCCAACCCCATATTCTTTTTAAGTGGGACGGATTTCACTCGAATCGTCCTATAACTTGAATCGGTATATGTACTTGATTTCTTCTGTATTACAAGACTCTTATGGGCAACAATACTGTAAAGCATTCCAAAATAGTCCACGCGCTCCTGGCCGGCCGTTTCTTTCTTTCCAACCATATTTTCTATCTAAGTGGGACGGATTTCCCTTGTATCGTCCTATAAGTAGAAGAATCGGTGTTTTTGCATCATTCCTTCACAATTATAAGACTCTTACGGACAACAATACTATAAAGCATACCAAAATAGTCCACACGGTCCTAAATGACCGTTTGGTTTCTCTCCAACCCCATATTATTTTTAAGTGGGACGGATTTCAGTCGGATCGTCCAATAAGTTGAATCGGTATATGTACTTCATTTCTTCACTATTATAAGACTCTTATGGGCAACAATACTGTAAAGCATACCAAAATAGTCCACGCGCTCCTAACCGGCCATTTCTTTCTTTCCAACAATCTTTTCTATCTAAGTGGGACAGATTTCACCCGTACCGACCTATAAGTAGAAGAATCGGTGTTTGTGCATCATTCCTTCACAATTATAAGACTCTTACGGACAACAATACTATAAAGCATACTAAAATAGTCCACACGGTTCTAAATGACCGTTTGGTTTCTCTCCAACCCCATATTCTTTTTAAGTGGGACGGATTTCACTCGAATCGTCCAATAAGTTGAATCGGTATATGTACTTCATTCCTTCTCTATTATAAGACTCTTATGGGAAACAATACTATAAAGCATACCAAAATAGTCCACGCGCTCCTAACCGGCCCTTTCTTTCTTTCCAACCATCTTTTCTATCTAAGTGGGACGGATTTCACCCGTATCGTCCTATAAGTAGAAGAATCGGTGTTTGTGCATCATTCCTTCACAATTATAAGACTCTTACGGACAACAATACTATAAAGCATACCAAAATAGTCCACACGGTCCTAAATGACCGTTTGGTTTCTCTCCAACCCCATATTCTTTTTAAGTGGGACGGATTTCACTCGAATCGTCCTATAACTTGAATCGGTATATGTACTTGATTTCTTCTGTATTACAAGACTCTTATGGGCAACAATACTGTAAAGCATTCCAAAATAGTCCACGCGCTCCTGGCCGGCCGTTTCTTTCTTTCCAACCATATTTTCTATCTAAGTGGGACGGATTTCCCTTGTATCGTCCTATAAGTAGAAGAATCGGTGTTTGTGCATCATTCCTTCACAATTATAAGAATCTTACGGACAACAATACTATAAAGCATACCAAAATAGTCCACACGGTTCTAAATGACCGTTTGGTTTCTCTCCAACCCCATATTATTTTTAAGTGGGACGGATTTCAGTCGGATCGTCCAATAAGTTGAATCGGTATATGTACTTCATTTCTTCACTATTATAAGACTCTTATGGGCAACAATACTGTAAAGCATACCAAAATAGTCCACGCGCTCCTAACCGGCCATTTCTTTCTTTCCAACAATCTTTTCTATCTAAGTGGGACGGATTTCACCCGTACCGACCTATAAGTAGAAGAATCGGTGTTTGTGCATCATTCCTTCACAATTATAAGACTCTTACGGACAACAATACTATAAAGCATACTAAAATAGTCCACACGGTTCTAAATGACCGTTTGGTTTCTCTCCAACCCCATATTCTTTTTAAGTGGGACGGATTTCACTCGAATCGTCCAATAAGTTGAATCGGTATATGTACTTCATTCCTTCTCTATTATAAGACTCTTATGGGCAACAATACTATAAAGCATACCAAAATAGTCCACGCGCTCCTAACCGGCCCTTTCTTTCTTTCCAACCATCTTTTCTATCTAAGTGGGACGGATTTCACCCGTATCGTCCTATAAGTAGAAGAATCGGTGTTTGTGCATCATTCCTTCACAATTATAAGACTCTTACGGACAACAATACTATAAAGCATACCAAAATAGTCCACACGGTCCTAAATGACCGTTTGGTTTCTCTCCAACCCCATATTCTTTTTAAGTGGGACGGATTTCACTCGAATCGTCCTATAACTTGAATCGGTATATGTACTTGATTTCTTCTGTATTACAAGACTCTTATGGGCAACAATACTGTAAAGCATTCCAAAATAGTCCACGCGCTCCTGGCCGGCCGTTTCTTTCTTTTCAACCATATTTTCTATCTAAGTGGGACGGATTTCCCTTGTATCGTCCTATAAGTAGAAGAATCGGTGTTTGTGCATCATTCCTTCACAATTATAAGACTCTTACGGACAACAATACTATAAAGCATACCAAAATAGTCCACACGGTTCTAAATGACCGTTTGGTTTCTCTCCAACCCCATATTATTTTTAAGTTGGACGGATTTCAGTCGGATCGTCCAATAAGTTGAATCGGTATATGTACTTCATTTCTTCACTATTATAAGACTCTTATGGGCAACAATACTGTAAAGCATACCAAAATAGTCCACGCGCTCCTAACCGGCCATTTCTTTCTTTCCAACAATCTTTTCTATCTAAGTGGGACGGATTTCACCCGTACCGACCTATAAGTAGAAGAATCGGTGTTTGTGCATCATTCCTTCACAATTATAAGACTCTTACGGACAACAATACTATAAAGCATACTAAAATAGTCCACACGGTTCTAAATGACCGTTTGGTTTCTCTCCAACCCCATATTCTTTTTAAGTGGGACGGATTTCACTCGAATCGTCCAATAAGTTGAATCGGTATATGTACTTCATTCCTTCTCTATTATAAGACTCTTATGGGCAACAATACTATAAAGCATACCAAAATAGTCCACGCGCTCCTAACCGGCCCTTTCTTTCTTTCCAACCATATTTTCTATCTAAGTGGGACGGATTTCCCTTGTATCGTCCTATAAGTAGAAGAATCGGTGTTTGTGCATCATTCCTTCACAATTATAAGACTCTTACGGACAACAATACTATAAAGCATACCAAAATAGTCCACACGGTTCTAAATGACCGTTTGGTATCTCTCCAACCCCATATTATTTTTAAGTGGGACGGATTTCAGTCGGATCGTCCAATAAGTTGAATCGGTATATGTACTTCATTTCTTCACTATTATAAGACTCTTATGGGCAACAATACTGTAAAGCATACCAAAATAGTCCACGCGCTCCTAACCGGCCATTTCTTTCTTTCCAACAATCTTTTCTATCTAAGTGGGACGGATTTCACCCGTACCGACATATAAGTAGAAGAATCGGTGTTTGTGCATCATTCCTTCACAATTATAAGACTCTTACGGACAAAAATACTATAAAGCATACTAAAATAGTCCACACGGTTCTAAATGACCGTTTGGTTTCTCTCCAACCCCATATTCTTTTTAAGTGGGACGGATTTCACTCGAATCGTCCAATAAGTTGAATCGGTATATGTACTTCATTCCTTCTCTATTATAAGACTCTTATGGGCAACAATACTATAAAGCATACCAAAATAGTCCACGCGCTCCTAACCGGCCCTTTCTTTCTTTCCAACCATCTTTTCTATCTAAGTGGGACGGATTTCACCCGTATCGTCCTATAAGTAGAAGAATCGGTGTTTGTGCATCATTCCTTCACAATTATAAGACTCTTACGGACAACAATACTATAAAGCATACCAAAATAGTCCACACGGTCCTAAATGACCGTTTGGTTTCTCTCCAACCCCATATTCTTTTTATGTGAGACGGATTTCACTCGAATCGTCCTATAACTTGAATCGGTATATGTACTTGATTTCTTCTGTATTACAAGACTCTTATGGGCAACAATACTGTAAAGCATTCCAAAATAGTCCACGCGCTCCTGGCCGGCCGTTTCTTTCTTTCCAACCATATTTTCTATCTAAGTGGGACGGATTTCCCTTGTATCGTCCTATAAGTAGAAGAATCGGTGTTTGTGCATCATTCCTTCACAATTATAAGACTCTTACGGACAACAATACTATAAAGCATACCAAAATAGTCCACACGGTTCTAAATGACCGTTTGGTTTCTCTCCAACCCCATATTATTTTTAAGTGGGACGGATTTCAGTCGGATCGTCCAATAAGTTGAATCGGTATATGTACTTCATTTCTTCACTATTATAAGACTCTTATGGGCAACAATACTGTAAAGCATACCAAAATAGTCCACGCGCTCCTAACCGGCCATTTCTTTCTTTCCAACAATCTTTTCTATCTAAGTGGGACGGATTTCACCCGTACCGACCTATAAGTAGAAGAATCGGTGTTTGTGCATCATTCCTTCACAATTATAAGACTCTTACGGACAACAATACTATAAAGCATACTAAAATAGTCCACACGGTTCTAAATGACCGTTTGGTTTCTCTCCAACCCCATATTCTTTTTAAGTGGGACGGATTTCACTCGAATCGTCCAATAAGTTGAATCGGTATATGTACTTCATTCCTTCTCTATTATAAGACTCTTATGGGCAACAATACTATAAAGCATACCAAAATAGTCCACGCGCTCCTAACCGGCCCTTTCTTTCTTTCCAACCATCTTTTCTATCTAAGTGGGACGGATTTCACCCGTATCGTCCTATAAGTAGAAGAATCGGTGTTTGTGCATCATTCCTTCACAATTATAAGACTCTTACGGACAACAATACTATAAAGCATACCAAAATAGTCCACACGGTCCTAAATGACCGTTTGGTTTCTCTCCAACCCCATATTCTTTTTAAGTGGGACGGATTTCACTCGAATCGTCCTATAACTTGAATCGGTATATGTACTTGATTTCTTCTGTATTACAAGACTCTTATGGGCAACAATACTGTAAAGCATTCCAAAATAGTCCACGCGCTCCTGGCCGGCCGTTTCTTTCTTTTCAACCATATTTTCTATCTAAGTGGGACGGATTTCCCTTGTATCGTCCTATAAGTAGAAGAATCGGTGTTTGTGCATCATTCCTTCACAATTATAAGACTCTTACGGACAACAATACTATAAAGCATACCAAAATAGTCCACACGGTTCTAAATGACCGTTTGGTTTCTCTCCAACCCCATATTATTTTTAAGTTGGACGGATTTCAGTCGGATCGTCCAATAAGTTGAATCGGTATATGTACTTCATTTCTTCACTATTATAAGACTCTTATGGGCAACAATACTGTAAAGCATACCAAAATAGTCCACGCGCTCCTAACCGGCCATTTCTTTCTTTCCAACAATCTTTTCTATCTAAGTGGGACGGATTTCACCCGTACCGACCTATAAGTAGAAGAATCGGTGTTTGTGCATCATTCCTTCACAATTATAAGACTCTTACGGACAACAATACTATAAAGCATACTAAAATAGTCCACACGGTTCTAAATGACCGTTTGGTTTCTCTCCAACCCCATATTCTTTTTAAGTGGGACGGATTTCACTCGAATCGTCCAATAAGTTGAATCGGTATATGTACTTCATTCCTTCTCTATTATAAGACTCTTATGGGCAACAATACTATAAAGCATACCAAAATAGTCCACGCGCTCCTAACCGGCCCTTTCTTTCTTTCCAACCATATTTTCTATCTAAGTGGGACGGATTTCCCTTGTATCGTCCTATAAGTAGAAGAATCGGTGTTTGTGCATCATTCCTTCACAATTATAAGACTCTTACGGACAACAATACTATAAAGCATACCAAAATAGTCCACACGGTTCTAAATGACCGTTTGGTATCTCTCCAACCCCATATTATTTTTAAGTGGGACGGATTTCAGTCGGATCGTCCAATAAGTTGAATCGGTATATGTACTTCATTTCTTCACTATTATAAGACTCTTATGGGCAACAATACTGTAAAGCATACCAAAATAGTCCACGCGCTCCTAACCGGCCATTTCTTTCTTTCCAACAATCTTTTCTATCTAAGTGGGACGGATTTCACCCGTACCGACATATAAGTAGAAGAATCGGTGTTTGTGCATCATTCCTTCACAATTATAAGACTCTTACGGACAAAAATACTATAAAGCATACTAAAATAGTCCACACGGTTCTAAATGACCGTTTGGTTTCTCTCCAACCCCATATTCTTTTTAAGTGGGACGGATTTCACTCGAATCGTCCAATAAGTTGAATCGGTATATGTACTTCATTCCTTCTCTATTATAAGACTCTTATGGGCAACAATACTATAAAGCATACCAAAATAGTCCACGCGCTCCTAACCGGCCCTTTCTTTCTTTCCAACCATCTTTTCTATCTAAGTGGGACGGATTTCACCCGTATCGTCCTATAAGTAGAAGAATCGGTGTTTGTGCATCATTCCTTCACAATTATAAGACTCTTACGGACAACAATACTATAAAGCATACCAAAATAGTCCACACGGTCCTAAATGACCGTTTGGTTTCTCTCCAACCCCATATTCTTTTTATGTGAGACGGATTTCACTCGAATCGTCCTATAACTTGAATCGGTATATGTACTTGATTTCTTCTGTATTACAAGACTCTTATGGGCAACAATACTGTAAAGCATTCCAAAATAGTCCACGCGCTCCTGGCCGGCCGTTTCTTTCTTTCCAACCATATTTTCTATCTAAGTGTGACGGATTTCCCTTGTATCGTCCTATAAGTAGAAGAATCGGTATATGTACTTGATTTCTTCTGTATTACAAGACTCTTATGGGCAACAATACTGTAAAGCATTCCAAAATAGTCCACGCGCTCCTGGCCGGCCGTTTCTTTCTTTTCAACCATATTTTCTATCTAAGTGGGACGGATTTCCCTTGTATCGTCCTATAAGTAGAAGAATCGGTGTTTGTGCATCATTCCTTCACAATTATAAGACTCTTACGGACAACAATACTATAAAGCATACCAAAATAGTCCACACGGTTCTAAATGACCGTTTGGTTTCTCTCCAACCCCATATTATTTTTAAGTTGGACGGATTTCAGTCGGATCGTCCAATAAGTTGAATCGGTATATGTACTTCATTTCTTCACTATTATAAGACTCTTATGGGCAACAATACTGTAAAGCATACCAAAATAGTCCACGCGCTCCTAACCGGCCATTTCTTTCTTTCCAACAATCTTTTCTATCTAAGTGGGACGGATTTCACCCGTACCGACCTATAAGTAGAAGAATCGGTGTTTGTGCATCATTCCTTCACAATTATAAGACTCTTACGGACAACAATACTATAAAGCATACTAAAATAGTCCACACGGTTCTAAATGACCGTTTGGTTTCTCTCCAACCCCATATTCTTTTTAAGTGGGACGGATTTCACTCGAATCGTCCAATAAGTTGAATCGGTATATGTACTTCATTCCTTCTCTATTATAAGACTCTTATGGGCAACAATACTATAAAGCATACCAAAATAGTCCACGCGCTCCTAACCGGCCCTTTCTTTCTTTCCAACCATATTTTCTATCTAAGTGGGACGGATTTCCCTTGTATCGTCCTATAAGTAGAAGAATCGGTGTTTGTGCATCATTCCTTCACAATTATAAGACTCTTACGGACAACAATACTATAAAGCATACCAAAATAGTCCACACGGTTCTAAATGACCGTTTGGTATCTCTCCAACCCCATATTATTTTTAAGTGGGACGGATTTCAGTCGGATCGTCCAATAAGTTGAATCGGTATATGTACTTCATTTCTTCACTATTATAAGACTCTTATGGGCAACAATACTGTAAAGCATACCAAAATAGTCCACGCGCTCCTAACCGGCCATTTCTTTCTTTCCAACAATCTTTTCTATCTAAGTGGGACGGATTTCACCCGTACCGACATATAAGTAGAAGAATCGGTGTTTGTGCATCATTCCTTCACAATTATAAGACTCTTACGGACAAAAATACTATAAAGCATACTAAAATAGTCCACACGGTTCTAAATGACCGTTTGGTTTCTCTCCAACCCCATATTCTTTTTAAGTGGGACGGATTTCACTCGAATCGTCCAATAAGTTGAATCGGTATATGTACTTCATTCCTTCTCTATTATAAGACTCTTATGGGCAACAATACTATAAAGCATACCAAAATAGTGCACGCGCTCCTAACCGGCCCTTTCTTTCTTTCCAACCATCTTTTCTATCTAAGTGGGACGGATTTCACCCGTATCGTCCTATAAGTAGAAGAATCGGTGTTTGTGCATCATTCCTTCACAATTATAAGACTCTTACGGACAACAATACTATAAAGCATACCAAAATAGTCCACACGGTCCTAAATGACCGTTTGGTTTCTCTCCAACCCCATATTCTTTTTATGTGAGACGGATTTCACTCGAATCGTCCTATAACTTGAATCGGTATATGTACTTGATTTCTTCTGTATTACAAGACTCTTATGGGCAACAATACTGTAAAGCATTCCAAAATAGTCCACGCGCTCCTGGCCGGCCGTTTCTTTCTTTCCAACCATATTTTCTATCTAAGTGTGACGGATTTCCCTTGTATCGTCCTATAAGTAGAAGAATCGGTATATGTACTTGATTTCTTCTGTATTACAAGACTCTTATGGGCAACAATACTGTAAAGCATTCCAAAATAGTCCACGCGCTCCTGGCCGGCCGTTTCTTTCTTTTCAACCATATTTTCTATCTAAGTGGGACGGATTTCCCTTGTATCGTCCTATAAGTAGAAGAATCGGTGTTTGTGCATCATTCCTTCACAATTATAAGACTCTTACGGACAACAATACTATAAAGCATACCAAAATAGTCCACACGGTTCTAAATGACCGTTTGGTTTCTCTCCAACCCCATATTATTTTTAAGTTGGACGGATTTCAGTCGGATCGTCCAATAAGTTGAATCGGTATATGTACTTCATTTCTTCACTATTATAAGACTCTTATGGGCAACAATACTGTAAAGCATACCAAAATAGTCCACGCGCTCCTAACCGGCCATTTCTTTCTTTCCAACAATCTTTTCTATCTAAGTGGGACGGATTTCACCCGTACCGACCTATAAGTAGAAGAATCGGTGTTTGTGCATCATTCCTTCACAATTATAAGACTCTTACGGACAACAATACTATAAAGCATACTAAAATAGTCCACACGGTTCTAAATGACCGTTTGGTTTCTCTCCAACCCCATATTCTTTTTAAGTGGGACGGATTTCACTCGAATCGTCCAATAAGTTGAATCGGTATATGTACTTCATTCCTTCTCTATTATAAGACTCTTATGGGCAACAATACTATAAAGCATACCAAAATAGTCCACGCGCTCCTAACCGGCCCTTTCTTTCTTTCCAACCATATTTTCTATCTAAGTGGGACGGATTTCCCTTGTATCGTCCTATAAGTAGAAGAATCGGTGTTTGTGCATCATTCCTTCACAATTATAAGACTCTTACGGACAACAATACTATAAAGCATACCAAAATAGTCCACACGGTTCTAAATGACCGTTTGGTATCTCTCCAACCCCATATTATTTTTAAGTGGGACGGATTTCAGTCGGATCGTCCAATAAGTTGAATCGGTATATGTACTTCATTTCTTCACTATTATAAGACTCTTATGGGCAACAATACTGTAAAGCATACCAAAATAGTCCACGCGCTCCTAACCGGCCATTTCTTTCTTTCCAACAATCTTTTCTATCTAAGTGGGACGGATTTCACCCGTACCGACATATAAGTAGAAGAATCGGTGTTTGTGCATCATTCCTTCACAATTATAAGACTCTTACGGACAAAAATACTATAAAGCATACTAAAATAGTCCACACGGTTCTAAATGACCGTTTGGTTTCTCTCCAACCCCATATTCTTTTTAAGTGGGACGGATTTCACTCGAATCGTCCAATAAGTTGAATCGGTATATGTACTTCATTCCTTCTCTATTATAAGACTCTTATGGGCAACAATACTATAAAGCATACCAAAATAGTCCACGCGCTCCTAACCGGCCCTTTCTTTCTTTCCAACCATCTTTTCTATCTAAGTGGGACGGATTTCACCCGTATCGTCCTATAAGTAGAAGAATCGGTGTTTGTGCATCATTCCTTCACAATTATAAGACTCTTACGGACAACAATACTATAAAGCATACCAAAATAGTCCACACGGTCCTAAATGACCGTTTGGTTTCTCTCCAACCCCATATTCTTTTTATGTGAGACGGATTTCACTCGAATCGTCCTATAACTTGAATCGGTATATGTACTTGATTTCTTCTGTATTACAAGACTCTTATGGGCAACAATACTGTAAAGCATTCCAAAATAGTCCACGCGCTCCTGGCCGGCCGTTTCTTTCTTTCCAACCATATTTTCTATCTAAGTGGGACGGATTTCCCTTGTATCGTCCTATAAGTAGAAGAATCGGTGTTTGTGCATCATTCCTTCACAATTATAAGACTCTTACGGACAACAATACTATAAAGCATACCAAAATAGTCCACACGGTTCTAAATGACCGTTTGGTTTCTCTCCAACCCCATATTATTTTTAAGTGGGACGGATTTCAGTCGGATCGTCCAATAAGTTGAATCGGTATATGTACTTCATTTCTTCACTATTATAAGACTCTTATGGGCAACAATACTGTAAAGTATACCAAAATAGTCCACGCGCTCCTAACCGGCCATTTCTTTCTTTCCAACAATCTTTTCTATCCAAGTGGGACGGATTTCACCCGTATCGTCCTATAAGTAAAAGAATCGGTGTTTGTGCATGATTCCTTCACAGTTATAAGACTCCAATGGACAACAATGCTATAAAGCATACCAAAATAGTCCAGACGGTCCTAAATGACCCTGTGGTTTCTCTCCAACCCCATATTCTTTTTAAGTGGGACGGATTTCACTCGAATCGTCCAATAAGTTTAATCGGTATATGTACTTCATTCCTTCTATATTATAAGACTCTAATGGGCAACAATAATATAAAGCATACAAAAATAGTCCAAGCGCTCCTAACCAGCCATTTCTTTCTTTCCAACCTTCTTTTCTATCGAACTGGGACGGATTTCACCAGTATCGTCCAATAAGTAGAATCGGTGTTTGTGCATCATTCCTTCACAGTTACAAGACTCTTATGGAAAACAATACCATAAAGCATACCAAAATAGTCCACACAATCCTAAATGACCCTTTGATTTCTCTCCAACCACATATTCTTTATAAGTGGGACGGATTTCAGTCGGATCGTCCAATAAGTTGAATCGGTATATATACTTCATTCCTTCACTATTATAAGACTCTTATGGGCAACAATACTATAAAGCATACCAAAATAGTCCACGCGCTCCTAACCGGCCATTTCTTTCTTTCCAACAATCTTTTCTATCTAAGTGGGACGGATTTCACCCGTACCGACCTATAAGTAGAAGAATCGGTGTTTGTGCATCATTCCTTCACAATTATAAGACTCTTACGGACAACAATACTATAAAGCATACTAAAATAGTCCACACGGTTCTAAATGACCGTTTGGTTTCTCTCCAACCCCATATTCTTTTTAAGTGGGACGGATTTCACTCGAATCGTCCAATAAGTTGAATCGGTATATGTACTTCATTCCTTCTCTATTATAAGACTCTTATGGGCAACAATACTATAAAGCATACCAAAATAGTCCACGCGCTCCTAACCGGCCCTTTCGTTCTTTCCAACCATATTTTCTATCTAAGTGGGACGGATTTCCCTTGTATCGTCCTATAAGTAGAAGAATCGGTGTTTGTGCATCATTCCTTCACAATTATAAGACTCTTACGGACAACAATACTATAAAGCATACCAAAATAGTCCACACGGTTCTAAATGACCGTTTGGTATCTCTCCAACCCCATATTATTTTTAAGTGGGACGGATTTCAGTCGGATCGTCCAATAAGTTGAATCGGTATATGTACTTCATTTCTTCACTATTATAAGACTCTTATGGGCAACAATACTGTAAAGCATACCAAAATAGTCCACGCGCTCCTAACCGGCCATTTCTTTCTTTCCAACAATCTTTTCTATCTAAGTGGGACGGATTTCACCCGTACCGACATATAAGTAGAAGAATCGGTGTTTGTGCATCATTCCTTCACAATTATAAGACTCTTACGGACAACAATACTATAAAGCATACTAAAATAGTCCACACGGTTCTAAATGACCGTTTGGTTTCTCTCCAACCCCATATTCTTTTTAAGTGGGACGGATTTCACTCGAATCGTCCAATAAGTTGAATCGGTATATGTACTTCATTCCTTCTCTATTATAAGACTCTTATGGGCAACAATACTATAAAGCATACCAAAATAGTCCACGCGCTCCTAACCGGCCCTTTCTTTCTTTCCAACCATCTTTTCTATCTAAGTGGGACGGATTTCACCCGTATCGTCCTATAAGTAGAAGAATCGGTGTTTGTGCATCATTCCTTCACAATTATAAGACTCTTACGGACAACAATACTATAAAGCATACCAAAATAGTCCACACGGTCCTAAATGACCGTTTGGTTTCTCTCCAACCCCATATTCTTTTTAAGTGGGACGGATTTCACTCGAATCGTCCTATAACTTGAATCGGTATATGTACTTGATTTCTTCTGTATTACAAGACTCTTATGGGCAACAATACTGTAAAGCATTCCAAAATAGTACACGCGCTCCTGGCCGGCCGTTTCTTTCTTTCCAACCATATTTTCTATCTAAGTGGGACGGATTTCCCTTGTATCGTCCTATAAGTAGAAGAATCGGTGTTTGTGCATCATTCCTTCACAATTATAAGACTCTTACGGACAACAATACTATAAAGCATACCAAAATAGTCCACACGGTTCTAAATGACCGTTTGGTTTCTCTCCAACCCCATATTATTTTTAAGTGGGACGGATTTCAGTCGGATCGTCCAATAAGTTGAATCGGTATATGTACTTCATTTCTTCACTATTATAAGACTCTTATGGGCAACAATACTGTAAAGTATACCAAAATAGTCCACGCGCTCCTAACCGGCCATTTCTTTCTTTCCAACAATCTTTTCTATCCAAGTGGGACGGATTTCACCCGTATCGTCCTATAAGTAAAAGAATCGGTGTTTGTGCATGATTCCTTCACAGTTATAAGACTCCAATGGACAACAATGCTATAAAGCATACCAAAATAGTCCAGACGGTCCTAAATGACCCTGTGGTTTCTCTCCAACCCCATATTCTTTTTAAGTGGGACGGATTTCACTCGAATCGTCCAATAAGTTTAATCGGTATATGTACTTCATTCCTTCTATATTATAAGACTCTACTGGGCAACAATAATATAAAGCATACAAAAATAGTCCAAGCGCTCCTAACCGGCCATTTCTTTCTTTCCAACCTTCTTTTCTATCGAACTGGGACGGATTTCACCAGTATCGTCCAATAAGTAGAATCGGTGTTTGTGCATCATTCCTTCACAGTTACAAGACTCTTATGGAAAACAATACCATAAAGCATACCAAAATAGTCCACACAATCCTAAATGACCCTTTGATTTCTCTCCAACCACATATTCTTTATAAGTGGGACGGATTTCAGTCGGATCGTCCAATAAGTTGAATCGGTATATATACTTCATTCCTTCACTATTATAAGACTCTTATGGGCAACAATACTATAAAGCATACCAAAATAGTCCACGCGCTCCTAACCGGCCATTTCTTTCTTTCCAACAATCTTTTCTATCTAAGTGGGACGGATTTCACCCGTACCGACCTATAAGTAGAAGAATCGGTGTTTGTGCATCATTCCTTCACAATTATAAGACTCTTACGGACAACAATACTATAAAGCATACTAAAATAGTCCACACGGTTCTAAATGACCGTTTGGTTTCTCTCCAACCCCATATTCTTTTTAAGTGGGACGGATTTCACTCGAATCGTCCAATAAGTTGAATCGGTATATGTACTTCATTCCTTCTCTATTATAAGACTCTTATGGGCAACAATACAATAAAGCATACCAAAATAGTCCACGCGCTCCTAACCGGCCCTTTCGTTCTTTCCAACCATATTTTCTATCTAAGTGGGACGGATTTCCCTTGTATCGTCCTATAAGTAGAAGAATCGGTGTTTGTGCATCATTCCTTCACAATTATAAGACTCTTACGGACAACAATACTATAAAGCATACCAAAATAGTCCACACGGTTCTAAATGACCGTTTGGTATCTCTCCAACCCCATATTATTTTTAAGTGGGACGGATTTCAGTCGGATCGTCCAATAAGTTGAATCGGTATATGTACTTCATTTCTTCACTATTATAAGACTCTTATGGGCAACAATACTGTAAAGCATACCAAAATAGTCCACGCGCTCCTAACCGGCCATTTCTTTCTTTCCAACAATCTTTTCTATCTAAGTGGGACGGATTTCACCCGTACCGACCTATAAGTAGAAGAATCGGTGTTTGTGCATCATTCCTTCACAATTATAAGACTCTTACGGACAACAATACTATAAAGCATACTAAAATAGTCCACACGGTTCTAAATGACCGTTTGGTTTCTCTCCAACCCCATATTCTTTTTAAGTGGGACGGATTTCACTCGAATCGTCCAATAAGTTGAATCGGTATATGTACTTCATTCCTTCTCTATTATAAGACTCTTATGGGCAACAATACTATAAAGCATACCAAAATAGTCCACGCGCTCCTAACCGGCCCTTTCTTTCTTTCCAACCATCTTTTCTATCTAAGTGGGACGGATTTCACCCGTATCGTCCTATAAGTAGAAGAATCGGTGTTTGTGCATCATTCCTTCACAATTATAAGACTCTTACGGACAACAATACTATAAAGCATACCAAAATAGTCCACACGGTCCTAAATGACCGTTTGGTTTCTCTCCAACCCCATATTCTTTTTAAGTGGGACGGATTTCAATCGAATCGTCCTATAACTTGAATCGGTATATGTACTTGATTTCTTCTGTATTACAAGACTCTTATGGGCAACAATACTGTAAAGCATTCCAAAATAGTCCACGCGCTCCTAACCGGCCGTTTCTTTCTTTCCAACCATATTTTCTATCTAAGTGGGACGGATTTCCCTTGTATCGTCCTATAAGTAGAAGAATCGGTGTTTGTGCATCATTCCTTCACAATTATAAGACTCTTACGGACAACAATACTATAAAGCATACCAAAATAGTCCACACGGTTCTAAATGACCGTTTGGTTTCTCTCCAACCCCATATTATTTTTAAGTGAGACGGATTTCAGTCGGATCGTCCAATAAGTAGAATCGGTATATGTACTTCATTTCTTCACTATTATAAGACTCTTATGGGCAACAATACTGTAAAGTATACCAAAATAGTCCACGCGCTCCTAACCGGCCATTTCTTTCTTTCCAACAATCTTTTCTATCCAAGTGGGACGGATTTCACCCGTATCGTCCTATAAGTAAAAGAATCGGTGTTTGTGCATGATTCCTTCACAGTTATAAGACTCCAATGGACAACAATACTATAAAGCATACTAAAATAGTCCACACGGTTCTAAATGACCGTTTGGTTTCTCTCCAACCCCATATTCTTTTTAAGTGGGACGGATTTCACTCGAATCGTCCAATAAGTTGAATCGGTATATGTACTTCATTCCTTCTCTATTATAAGACTCTTATGGGCAACAATACTATAAAGCATACCAAAATAGTCCACGCGCTCCTAACCGGCCCTTTCGTTCTTTCCAACCATATTTTCTATCTAAGTGGGACGGATTTCCCTTGTATCGTCCTATAAGTAGAAGAATCGGTGTTTGTGCATCATTCCTTCACAATTATAAGACTCTTACGGACAACAATACTATAAAGCATACCAAAATAGTCCACACGGTTCTAAATGACCGTTTGGTATCTCTCCAACCCCATATTATTTTTAAGTGGGACGGATTTCAGTCGGATCGTCCAATAAGTTGAATCGGTATATGTACTTCATTTCTTCACTATTATAAGACTCTTATGGGCAACAATACTGTAAAGCATACCAAAATAGTCCACGCGCTCCTAACCGGCCATTTCTTTCTTTCCAACAATCTTTTCTATCTAAGTGGGACGGATTTCACCCGTACCGACCTATAAGTAGAAGAATCGGTGTTTGTGCATCATTCCTTCACAATTATAAGACTCTTACGGACAACAATACTATAAAGCATACTAAAATAGTCCACACGGTTCTAAATGACCGTTTGGTTTCTCTCCAACCCCATATTCTTTTTAAGTGGGACGGATTTCACTCGAATCGTCCAATAAGTTGAATCGGTATATGTACTTCATTCCTTCTCTATTATAAGACTCTTATGGGCAACAATACTATAAAGCATACCAAAATAGTCCACGCGCTCCTAACCGGCCCTTTCTTTCTTTCCAACCATCTTTTCTATCTAAGTGGGACGGATTTCACCCGTATCGTCCTATAAGTAGAAGAATCGGTGTTTGTGCATCATTCCTTCACAATTATAAGACTCTTACGGACAACAATACTATAAAGCATACCAAAATAGTCCACACGGTCCTAAATGACCGTTTGGTTTCTCTCCAACCCCATATTCTTTTTAAGTGGGACGGATTTCACTCGAATCGTCCTATAACTTGAATCGGTATATGAACTTGATTTCTTCTGTATTACAAGACTCTTATGGGCAACAATACTGTAAAGCATTCCAAAATAGTCCACGCGCTCCTGGCCGGCCGTTTCTTTCTTTCCAACCATATTTTCTATCTAAGTGGGACGGATTTCCCTTGTATCGTCCTATAAGTAGAAGAATCGGTGTTTGTGCATCATTCCTTCACAATTATAAGACTCTTACGGACAACAATACTATAAAGCATACCAAAATAGTCCACACGGTTCTAAATGACCGTTTGGTTTCTCTCCAACCCCATATTATTTTTAAGTGGGACGGATTTCAGTCGGATCGTCCAATAAGTTGAATCGGTATATGTACTTCATTTCTTCACTATTATAAGACTCTTATGGGCAACAATACTGTAAAGCATACCAAAATAGTCCACGCGCTCCTAACCGGCCATTTCTTTCTTTCCAACAATCTTTTCTATCCAAGTGGGACGGATTTCACCCGTATCGTCCTATAAGTAAAAGAATCGGTGTTTGTGCATGATTCCTTCACAGTTATAAGACTCCAATGGACAACAATGCTATAAAGCATACCAAAATAGTCCAGATGGTCCTAAATGACCCTGTGGTTTCTCTCCAACCCCATATTCTTTTTAAGTGGGACGGATTTCACTCGAATCGTCCAATAAGTTTAATCGGTATATGTACTTCATTCCTTCTATATTATAAGACTCTAATGGGCAACAATAATATAAAGCATACAAAAATAGTCCAAGCGCTCCTAACCGGCCATTTCTTTCTTTCCAACCTTCTTTTCTATCGAACTGGGACGGATTTCACCCGTATCGTCCAATAAGTAGAATCGGTGTTTGTGCATCATTCCATCACAGTTACAAGACTCTTATGGAAAACAATACCATAAAGCATACCAAAATAGTCCACACAATCCTAAATGAACCTTTGATTTCTCTCCAACCACATATTCTTTATAAGTGGGACGGATTTCAGTCGGATCGTCCAATAAGTTGAATCGGTATATATACTTCATTCCTTTACTATTATAAGACTCTTATGGGCAACAATACTATAAAGCATACCAAAATAGTCCACGCGCTCCTAACCGGCCCTTTCTTTCTTTCCAACCATCTTTTCTATCCAAGTGGGACGGATTTCACCAGTATCGTCCTATAAGTAGAAGAATCGGTGTTTGTGCATGATTCCTTCACAGTTATAAGACTCCAATGGACAACAATACTATAAAGCATACCAAAATAGTCCACACGGTCATAAATGACCCTTTGGTTTCTCTCCAACCCCATATTCTTTTTAAGTGGGACGGATTTCACTCGAATCCTCCAATAAGTTGAATCGGTATATGTACTTCATTCCTTCACTGTAATAAGACTCTTATGGGCAACAATACTATAAAGCATACCAAAATAGTCCACGCGCTCCTAACCGGCCCTTTCTTTCTTTCCAACCATCTTTTCTATCCAAGTGGGACGGATTTCACCCGTATCGTCCTATAAGTAAAAGAATCGGTGTTTGTGCATGATTCCTTCACAGTTATAAGACTCCAATGGACAACAATGCTATAAAGCATACCAAAATAGTCCAGACGGTCCTAAATGACCCTGTGGTTTCTCTCCAACCCCATATTCTTTTTAAGTGGGACGGATTTCACTCGAATCGTCCAATAAGTTTAATCGGTATATGTACTTCATTCCTTCTATATTATAAGACTCTAATGGGCAACAATAATATAAAGCATACAAAAATAGTCCAAGCGCTCCTAACCGGCCATTTCTTTCTTTCCAACCTTCTTTTCTATCGAACTGGGACGGATTTCACCCGTATCGTCCAATAAGTAGAATCGGTGTTTGTGCATCATTCCTTCACAGTTACAAGACTCTTATGGAAAACAATACCATAAAGCATACCAAAATAGTCCACACAATCCTAAATGACCCTTTGATTTCTCTCCAACCACATATTCTTTATAAGTGGGACGGATTTCAGTCGGATCGTCCAATAAGTTGAATCGGTATATATACTTCATTCCTTCACTATTATAAGACTCTTATGGGCAACAATACTATAAAGCATACCAAAATAGTCCACGCGCTCCTAACCGGCCCTTTCTTTCTTTCCAACCATCTTTTCTATCCAAGTGGGACGGATTTCACCAGTATCGTCCTATAAGTAGAAGAATCGGTGTTTGTGCATGATTCCTTCACAGTTATAAGACTCCAATGGACAACAATACTATAAAGCATACCAAAATAGTCCACACGGTCATAAATGACCCTTTGGTTTCTCTCCAACCCCATATTCTTTTTAAGTGGGACGGATTTCACTCGAATCGTCCAATAAGTTGAATCGGTATATGTACTTCATTCCTTCTGTATTACAAGACTCTTATGGGCAAGAATACTATAAGGCATACCAAAATACTCCACGCGCTCCTAACCGGCCCTTTCTTTCTCTCCAACCATCTTTTCTATCTAAGTGGGACGGATTTCACCCGTATCGTCCTATAAGTAGAAGTATCGGTGTTTGTGCATGATTCCTTCACAGTTATAAGACTCCAATGGACAACAATACTATAAAGCATACCAAAATAGTCCAGACGGTCCTAAATGACCCTTTGGTTTCTCTCCAACCCCATATTCTTTTTAAGTGGGACGGATTTCACTCGAATCGTCCAATAAGTTTAATCGGTATATGTACTTCATTCCTTCTATATTATAAGACTCTAATGGGCAACAATACTATAAAGCATACAAAAATAGTCCACGCGCTCCTAACCGGCCCTTTCCTTCTTTCCAACCTTCTTTTCTATCGAAATGGGACGGATTTCACCCGTATCGTCCAATAAGTAGAATCGGTGTTTGTGCATCATTCCTTCACAGTTACAAGACTCTTATGGAAAACATGCTATAAAGCATACCAAAATAGTCCACACAATCCTAAATGACCCTTTGGTTTCTCTCCAACCACATATTCTTTATAAGTGGGACGGATTTCAGTCGGATCGTCCAATGAGTTGAATCGGTATATATACTTCATTCCTTCACTATTATAAGACTCTTATGGGCAACAATACTATAAAGCATACCAAAATAGTCCACGCGCTCCTAACCGGCCCTTTCTTTCTTTCCAACCATCTTTTCTATCCAAGTGGGACGGATTTCACCAGTATCGTCCTATAAGTAGAAGAATCGGTGTTTGTGCATCATTCCTTCACAATTATAAGACTCTTACGGACAACAATACTATAAAGCATACCAAAATAGTCCACACGGTTCTAAATGACCGTTTGGTTTCTCTCCAACCCCATATTATTTTTAAGTGGGACGGATTTCAGTCGGATCGTCCAATAAGTTGAATCGGTATATGTACTTCATTCCTTCACTGTAATAAGACTCTTATGGGCAACAATACTATAAAGCATACCAAAATAGTCCACGCGCTCCTAACCGGCCCTTTCTTTCTTTCCAACCATCTTTTCTATCCAAGTGGGACGGATTTCACCCGTATCGTCCTATAAGTAAAAGAATCGGTGTTTGTGCATGATTCCTTCACAGTTATAAGACTCCAATGGACAACAATGCTATAAAGCATACCAAAATAGTCCAGACGGTCCTAAATGACCCTGTGGTTTCTCTCCAACCCCATATTCTTTTTAAGTGGGACGGCTTTCACTCGAATCGTCCAATAAGTTTAATCGGTATATGTACTTCATTCCTTCTATATTATAAGACTCTAATGGGCAACAATAATATAAAGCATACAAAAATAGTCCAAGCGCTCCTAACCGGCCATTTCTTTCTTTCTAACCTTCTTTTCTATCGAACTGGGACGGATTTCACCCGTATCGTCCAATAAGTAGAATCGGTGTTTGTGCATCATTCCTTCACAGTTACAAGACTCTTATGGAAAACAATACCATAAAGCATACCAAAATAGTCCACACAATCCTAAATGACCCTTTGATTTCTCTCCAACCACATATTCTTTATAAGTGGGACGGATTTCAGTCGGATCGTCCAATAAGTTGAATCGGTATATATACTTCATTCCTTCACTATTATAAGACTCTTATGGGCAACAATACTATAAAGCATACCAAAATAGTCCACACGGTCATAAATGACCCTTTGGTTTCTCTCCCACCCCATATTCTTTTTAAGTGGGACGGATTTCACTCGAATCCTCCAATAAGTTGAATCGGTATATGTACTTCATTCCTTCACTGTAATAAGACTCTTATGGGCAACAATACTATAAAGCATACCAAAATAGTCCACGCGCTCCTAACCGGCCCTTTCTTTCTTTCCAACCATCTTTTCTATCCAAGTGGGACGGATTTCACCCGTATCGTCCTATAAGTAAAAGAATCGGTGTTTGTGCATGATTCCTTCACAGTTATAAGACTCCAATGGACAACAATGCTATAAAGCATACCAAAATAGTCCAGACGGTCCTAAATGACCCTGTGGTTTCTCTTCAACCCCATATTCTTTTTAAGTGGGACGGATTTCACTCGAATCGTCCAATAAGTTTAATCGGTATATGTACTTCATTCCTTCTATATTATAAGACTCTAATGGGCAACAATAATATAAAGCATACAAAAATAGTCCAAGCGCTCCTAACCGGCCATTTCTTTCTTTCCAACCTTCTTTTCTATCGAACTGGGACGGATTTCACCCGTATCGTCCAATAAGTAGAATCGGTGTTTGTGCATCATTCCTTCACAGTTACAAGACTCTTATGGAAAACAATACCATAAAGCATACCAAAATAGTCCACACAATCCTAAATGACCCTTTGATTTCTCTCCAACCACATATTCTTTATAAGTGGGACGGATTTCAGTCGGATCGTCCAATAAGTTGAATCGGTATATATACTTCATTCCTTCACTATTATAAGACTCTTATGGGCAACAATACTATAAAGCATACCAAAATAGTCCACGCGCTCCTAACCGGCCCTTTCTTTCTTTCCAACCATCTTTTCTATCCAAGTGGGACGGATTTCACCAGTATCGTCCTATAAGTAGAAGAATCGGTGTTTGTGCATGATTCCTTCACAGTTATAAGACTCCAATGGACAACAATACTATAAAGCATACCAAAATAGTCCACACGGTCATAAATGACCCTTTGGTTTCTCTCCAACCCCATATTCTTTTTAAGTGGGACGGATTTCACTCGAATCGTCCAATAAGTTTAATCGGTATATGTACTTCATTCCTTCTATATTATAAGACTCTAATGGGCAACAATACTATAAAGCATACAAAAATAGTCCACGCGCTCCTAACCGGCCCTTTCCTTCTTTCCAACCTTCTTTTCTATCGAAATGGGACGGATTTCACCCGTATCGTCCAATAAGTAGAATCGGTGTTTGTGCATCATTCCTTCACAGTTACAAGACTCTTATGGAAAACATGCTATAAAGCATACCAAAATAGTCCACACAATCCTAAATGACCCTTTGGTTTCTCTCCAACCACATATTCTTTATAAGTGGGACGGATTTCAGTCGGATCGTCCAATGAGTTGAATCGGTATATATACTTCATTCCTTCACTATTATAAGACTCTTATGGGCAACAATACTATAAAGCATACCAAAATAGTCCACGCGCTCCTAACCGGCCCTTTCTTTCTTTCCAACCATCTTTTCTATCCAAGTGGGACGGATTTCACCAGTATCGTCCTATAAGTAGAAGAATCGGTGTTTGTGCATCATTCCTTCACAATTATAAGACTCTTACGGACAACAATACTATAAAGCATACCAAAATAGTCCACACGGTTCTAAATGACCGTTTGGTTTCTCTCCAACCCCATATTATTTTTAAGTGGGACGGATTTCAGTCGGATCGTCCAATAAGTTGAATCGGTATATGTACTTCATTCCTTCACTGTAATAAGACTCTTATGGGCAACAATACTATAAAGCATACCAAAATAGTCCACGCGCTCCTAACCGGCCCTTTCTTTCTTTCCAACCATCTTTTCTATCCAAGTGGGACGGATTTCACCCGTATCGTCCTATAAGTAAAAGAATCGGTGTTTGTGCATGATTCCTTCACAGTTATAAGACTCCAATGGACAACAATGCTATAAAGCATACCAAAATAGTCCAGACGGTCCTAAATGACCCTGTGGTTTCTCTCCAACCCCATATTCTTTTTAAGTGGGACGGCTTTCACTCGAATCGTCCAATAAGTTTAATCGGTATATGTACTTCATTCCTTCTATATTATAAGACTCTAATGGGCAACAATAATATAAAGCATACAAAAATAGTCCAAGCGCTCCTAACCGGCCATTTCTTTCTTTCTAACCTTCTTTTCTATCGAACTGGGACGGATTTCACCCGTATCGTCCAATAAGTAGAATCGGTGTTTGTGCATCATTCCTTCACAGTTACAAGACTCTTATGGAAAACAATACCATAAAGCATACCAAAATAGTCCACACAATCCTAAATGACCCTTTGATTTCTCTCCAACCACATATTCTTTATAAGTGGGACGGATTTCAGTCGGATCGTCCAATAAGTTGAATCGGTATATATACTTCATTCCTTCACTATTATAAGACTCTTATGGGCAACAATACTATAAAGCATACCAAAATAGTCCACACGGTCATAAATGACCCTTTGGTTTCTCTCCCACCCCATATTCTTTTTAAGTGGGACGGATTTCACTCGAATCCTCCAATAAGTTGAATCGGTATATGTACTTCATTCCTTCACTGTAATAAGACTCTTATGGGCAACAATACTATAAAGCATACCAAAATAGTCCACGCGCTCCTAACCGGCCCTTTCTTTCTTTCCAACCATCTTTTCTATCCAAGTGGGACGGATTTCACCCGTATCGTCCTATAAGTAAAAGAATCGGTGTTTGTGCATGATTCCTTCACAGTTATAAGACTCCAATGGACAACAATGCTATAAAGCATACCAAAATAGTCCAGACGGTCCTAAATGACCCTGTGGTTTCTCTTCAACCCCATATTCTTTTTAAGTGGGACGGATTTCACTCGAATCGTCCAATAAGTTTAATCGGTATATGTACTTCATTCCTTCTATATTATAAGACTCTAATGGGCAACAATAATATAAAGCATACAAAAATAGTCCAAGCGCTCCTAACCGGCCATTTCTTTCTTTCCAACCTTCTTTTCTATCGAACTGGGACGGATTTCACCCGTATCGTCCAATAAGTAGAATCGGTGTTTGTGCATCATTCCTTCACAGTTACAAGACTCTTATGGAAAACAATACCATAAAGCATACCAAAATAGTCCACACAATCCTAAATGACCCTTTGATTTCTCTCCAACCACATATTCTTTATAAGTGGGACGGATTTCAGTCGGATCGTCCAATAAGTTGAATCGGTATATATACTTCATTCCTTCACTATTATAAGACTCTTATGGGCAACAATACTATAAAGCATACCAAAATAGTCCACGCGCTCCTAACCGGCCCTTTCTTTCTTTCCAACCATCTTTTCTATCCAAGTGGGACGGATTTCACCAGTATCGTCCTATAAGTAGAAGAATCGGTGTTTGTGCATGATTCCTTCACAGTTATAAGACTCCAATGGACAACAATACTATAAAGCATACCAAAATAGTCCACACGGTCATAAATGACCCTTTGGTTTCTCTCCAACCCCATATTCTTTTTAAGTGGGACGGATTTCACTCGAATCCTCCAATAAGTTGAATCGGTATATGTACTTCATTCCTTCACTGTAATAAGACTCTTATGGGCAACAATACTATAAAGCATACCAAAATAGTCCACGCGCTCCTAACCGGCCCTTTCTTTCTTTCCAACCATCTTTTCTATCCAAGTGGGACGGATTTCACCCGTATCGTCCTATAAGTAAAAGAATCGGTGTTTGTGCATGATTCCTTCACAGTTATAAGACTCCAATGGACAACAATGCTATAAAGCATACCAAAATAGTCCAGACGGTCCTAAATGACCCTGTGGTTTCTCTCCAACCCCATATTCTTTTTAAGTGGGACGGATTTCACTCGAATCGTCCAATAAGTTTAATCGGTATATGTACTTCATTCCTTCTATATTATAAGACTCTAATGGGCAACAATAATATAAAGCATACAAAAATAGTCCAAGCGCTCCTAACCGGCCATTTCTTTCTTTCCAACCTTCTTTTCTATCGAACTGGGACGGATTTCACCAGTATCGTCCAATAAGTAGAATCGGTGTTTGTGCATCATTCCTTCACAGTTACAAGACTCTTATGGAAAACAATACCATAAAGCATACCAAAATAGTCCACACAATCCTAAATGACCCTTTGATTTCTCTCCAACCACATATTCTTTATAAGTGGGACGGATTTCAGTCGGATCGTCCAATAAGTTGAATCGGTATATATACTTCATTCCTTCACTATTATAAGACTCTTATGGGCAACAATACTATAAAGCATACCAAAATAGTCCACGCGCTCCTAACCGGCCCTTTCTTTCTTTCCAACAATCTTTTCTATCTAAGTGGGACGGATTTCACCCGTACCGACCTATAAGTAGAAGAATCGGTGTTTGTGCATCATTCCTTCACAATTATAAGACTCTTACGGACAACAATACTATAAAGCATACCAAAATAGTCCACACGGTTCTAAATGACCGTTTGGTTTCTCTCCAACCCCATATTATTTTTAAGTGGGACGGATTTCAGTCGGATCGTCCAATAAGTTGAATCGGTATATGTACTTCATTTCTTCACTATTATAAGACTCTTATGGGCAACAATACTGTAAAGCATACCAAAATAGTCCACGCGCTCCTAACCGGCCATTTCTTTCTTTCCAACAATCTTTTCTATCCAAGTGGGACGGATTTCACCCGTATCGTCCTATAAGTAAAAGAATCGGTGTTTGTGCATGATTCCTTCACAGTTATAAGACTTCAATGGACAACAATGCTATAAAGCATACCAAAATAGTCCAGACGGTCCTAAATGACCCTGTGATTTCTCTCCAACCCCATCTTCTTTTTAAGTGGGACGGATTTCACTCGAATCGTCCAATAAGTTTAATCGGTATATGTACTTCATTCCTTCTATATTATAAGACTCTAATGGGCAACAATAATATAAAGCATACAAAAATAGTCCAAGCGCTCCTAACCGGCCATTTCTTTCTTTCCAACCTTCTTTTCTATCGAACTGGGACGGATTTCACCAGTATCGTCCAATAAGTAGAATCGGTGTTTGTGCATCATTCCTTCACAGTTACAAGACTCTTATGGAAAACAATACCATAAAGCATACCAAAATAGTCCACACAATCCTAAATGACCCTTTGATTTCTCTCCAACCACATATTCTTTATAAGTGGGACGGATTTCAGTCGGATCGTCCAATAAGTTGAATCGGTATATATACTTCATTCCTTCACTATTATAAGACTCTTATGGGCAACAATACTATAAAGCATACCAAAATAGTCCACGCGCTCCTAACCGGCCCTTTCTTTCTTTCCAACAATCTTTTCTATCTAAGTGGGACGGATTTCACCCGTACCGACCTATAAGTAGAAGAATCGGTGTTTGTGCATCATTCCTTCACAATTATAAGACTCTTACGGACAACAATACTATAAAGCATACTAAAATAGTCCACACGGTTCTAAATGACCGTTTGGTTTCTCTCCAACCCCATATTCTTTTTAAGTGGGACGGATTTCACTCGAATCGTCCAATAAGTTGAATCGGTATATGTACTTCATTCCTTCTCTATTATAAGACTCTTATGGGCAACAATACTATAAAGCATACCAAAATAGTCCACGCGCTCCTAACCGGCCCTTTCTTTCTTTCCAACCATCTTTTCTATCTAAGTGGGACGGATTTCACCCGTATCGTCCTATAAGTAGAAGAATCGGTGTTTGTGCATCATTCCTTCACAATTATAAGACTCTTACGGACAACAATACTATAAAGCATACCAAAATAGTCCACACGGTCCTAAATGACCGTTTGGTTTCTCTCCAACCCCATATTCTTTTTAAGTGGGACGGATTTCACTCGAATCGTCCTATAACTTGAATCGGTATATGTACTTGATTTCTTCTGTATTACAAGACTCTTATGGGCAACAATACTGTAAAGCATTCCAAAATAGTCCACGCGCTCCTGGCCGGCTGTTTCTTTCTTTCCAACCATATTTTCTATCTAAGTGGGACGGATTTCCCTTGTATCGTCCTATAAGTAGAAGAATCGGTGTTTGTGCATCATTCCTTCACAATTATAAGACTCTTACGGACAACAATACTATAAAGCATACCAAAATAGTCCACACGGTTCTAAATGACCGTTTGGTTTCTCTCCAACCCCATATTATTTTTAAGTGGGACGGATTTCAGTCGGATCGTCCAATAAGTTGAATCGGTATATGTACTTCATTTATTCACTATTATAAGACTCATATGGGCAACAATACTGTAAAGCATACCAAAATAGTCCACGCGCTCCTAACCGGCCATTTCTTTCTTTCCAACAATCTTTTCTATCCAAGTGGGACGGATTTCACCCGTATCGTCCTATAAGTAAAAGAATCGGTGTTTGTGCATGATTCCTTCACAGTTATAAGACTCCAATGGACAACAATGCTATAAAGCATACCAAAATAGTCCAGACGGTCCTAAATGACCCTGTGGTTTCTCTCCAACCCCATATTCTTTTTAAGTGGGACGGATTTCACTCGAATCGTCCAATAAGTTTAATCGGTATATGTACTTCATTCCTTCTATATTATAAGACTCTAATGGGCAACAATAATATAAAGCATACAAAAATAGTCCAAGCGCTCCTAACCGGCCATTTCTTTCTTTCCAACCTTCTTTTCTATCGAACTGGGACGGATTTCACCAGTATCGTCCAATAAGTAGAATCGGTGTTTGTGCATCATTCCTTCACAGTTACAAGACTCTTATGGAAAACAATACCATAAAGCATACCAAAATAGTCCACACAATCCTAAATGACCCTTTGATTTCTCTCCAACCACATATTCTTTATAAGTGGGACGGATTTCAGTCGGATCGTCCAATAAGTTGAATCGGTATATATACTTCATTCCTTCACTATTATAAGACTCTTATGGGCAACAATACTATAAAGCATACCAAAATAGTCCACGCGCTCCTAACCGGCCCTTTCTTTCTTTCCAACCATCTTTTCTATCCAAGTGGGACGGATTTCACCAGTATCGTCCTATAAGTAGAAGAATCGGTGTTTGTGCATCATTCCTTCACAATTATAAGACTCTTACGGACAACAATACTATAAAGCATACCAAAATAGTCCACACGGTTCTAAATGACCGTTTGGTATCTCTCCAACCCCATATTATTTTTAAGTGGGACGGATTTCAGTCGGATCGTCCAATAAGTTGAATCGGTATATGTACTTCATTTCTTCACTATTATAAGACTCTTATGGGCAACAATACTGTAAAGCATACCAAAATAGTCCACGCGCTCCTAACCGGCCATTTCTTTCTTTCCAACAATCTTTTCTATCTAAGTGGGACGGATTTCACCCGTACCGACCTATAAGTAGAAGAATCGGTGTTTGTGCATCATTCCTTCACAATTATAAGACTCTTACGGACAACAATACTATAAAGCATACTAAAATAGTCCACACGGTTCTAAATGACCGTTTGGTTTCTCTCCAACCCCATATTCTTTTTAAGTGGGACGGATTTCACTCGAATCGTCCAATAAGTTGAATCGGTATATGTACTTCATTCCTTCTCTATTATAAGACTCTTATGGGCAACAATACTATAAAGCATACCAAAATAGTCCACGCGTTCCTAACCGGCCCTTTCTTTCTTTCCAACCATCTTTTCTATCTAAGTGGGACGGTTTCACCCGTATCGTCCTATAAGTAGAAGAATCGGTGTTTGTGCATCATTCCTTCACAATTATAAGACTCTTACGGACAACAATACTATAAAGCATACCAAAATAGTCCACACGGTCCTAAATGACCGTTTGGTTTCTCTCCAACCCCATATTCTTTTTAAGTGGGACGGATTTCACTCGAATCGTCCTATAACTTGAATCGGTATATGTACTTGATTTCTTCTGTATTACAAGACTCTTATGGGCAACAATACTGTAAAGCATTCCAAAATAGTCCACGCGCTCCTGGCCGGCCGTTTCTTTCTTTCCAACCATATTTTCTATCTAAGTGGGACGGATTTCCCTTGTATCGTCCTATAAGTAGAAGAATCGGTGTTTGTGCATCATTCCTTCACAATTATAAGACTCTTACGGACAACAATACTATAAAGCATACCAAAATAGTCCACACGGTTCTAAATGACCGTTTGGTTTCTCTCCAACCCCATATTATTTTTAAGTGGGACGGATTTCAGTCGGATCGTCCAATAAGTTGAATCGGTATATGTACTTCGTTTCTTCACTATTATAAGACTCTTATGGGCAACAATACTGTAAAGCATACCAAAATAGTCCACGCGCTCCTAACCGGCCATTTCTTTCTTTCCAACAATCTTTTCTATCCAAGTGGGACGGATTTCACCCGTATCGTCCTATAAGTAAAGGAATCGGTGTTTGTGCATGATTCCTTCACAGTTATAAGACTCCAATGGACAACAATGCTATAAAGCATACCAAAATAGTCCAGACGGTCCTAAATGACCCTTTGGTTTCTCTCCAACCCCATATTCTTTTTAAGTGGGACGGATTTCACTCGAATCGTCCAATTAGTTTAATCGGTATATGTACTTCATTCCTTCTATATTATAAGACTCTAATGGGCAACAATACTATAAAGCATACAAAAATAGTCCACGCGCTCCTAACCGGCCCTTTCCTTCTTTCCAACCTTCTTTTCTATCGAAATGGGACGGATTTCACCCGTATCGTCCAATAAGTAGAATCGGTGTTTGTGCATCATTCCTTCACAGTTACAAGACTCTTATGGAAAACAATACCATAAAGCATACCAAAATAGTCCACACAATCCTAAATGACCCTTTGATTTCTCTCCAACCACATATTCTTTATAAGTGGGACGGATTTCAGTCGGATCGTCCAATAAGTTGAATCGGTATATATACTTCATTCCTTCACTATTATAAGACTCTTATGGGCAACAATACTATAAAGCATACCAAAATAGTCCACGCGCTCCTAACCGGCCCTTTCTTTCTTTCCAACCATCTTTTCTATCCAAGTGGGACGGATTTCACCAGTATCGTCCTATAAGTAGAAGAATCGGTGTTTGTGCATGATTCCTTCACAGTTATAAGACTCCAATGGACAACAATACTATAAAGCATACCAAAATAGTCCACACGGTCATAAATGACCCTTTGGTTTCTCTCCAACCACATATTCTTTTTAAGTGGGACGGATTTCACTCGAATCCTCCAATAAGTTGAATCGGTATATGTACTTCATTCCTTCACTGTAATAAGACTCTTATGGGCAACAATACTATAAAGCATACCAAAATAGTCCACGCGCTCCTAACCGGCCCTTTCTTTCTTTCCAACCATCTTTTCTATCCAAGTGGGACGGATTTCACCCGTATCGTCCTATAAGTAAAAGAATCGGTGTTTGTGCATGATTCCTTCACAGTTATAAGACTCCAATGGACAACAATGCTATAAAGCATACCAAAATAGTCCAGACGGTCCTAAATGACCCTGTGGTTTCTCTCCAACCCCATATTCTTTTTAAGTGGGACGGATTTCACTCGAATCGTCCAATAAGTTTAATCGGTATATGTACTTCATTCCTTCTATATTATAAGACTCTAATGGGCAACAATAATATAAAGCATACAAAAATAGTCCAAGCGCTCCTAACCGGCCATTTCTTTCTTTCCAACCTTCTTTTCTATCGAACTGGGACGGATTTCACCCGTATCGTCCAATAAGTAGAATCGGTGTTTGTGCATCATTCCTTCACAGTTACAAGACTCTTATGGAAAACAATACCATAAAGCATACCAAAATAGTCCACACAATCCTAAATGACCCTTTGATTTCTCTCCAACCACATATTCTTTATAAGTGGGACGGATTTCAGTCAGATCGTCCAATAAGTTGAATCGGTATATATACTTCATTCCTTCACTATTATAAGACTCTTATGGGCAACAATACTATAAAGCATACCAAAATAGTCCACGCGCTCCTAACCGGCCCTTTCTTTCTTTCCAACCATCTTTTCTATCCAAGTGGGACGGATTTCACCAGTATCGTCCTATAAGTAGAACAATCGGTGTTTGTGCATGATTCCTTCACAGTTATAAGACTCCAATGGACAACAATACTATAAAGCATACCAAAATAGTCCACACGGTCATAAATGACCCTTTGGTTTCTCTCCAACCCCATATTCTTTTTAAGTGGGACGGATTTCACTCGAATCCTCCAATAAGTTGAATCGGTATATGTACTTCATTCCTTCACTGTAATAAGACTCTTATGGGCAACAATACTATAAAGCATACCAAAATAGTCCACGCGCTCCTAACCGGCCCTTTCTTTCTTTCCAACCATCTTTTCTATCCAAGTGGGACGGATTTCACCCGTATCGTCCTATAAGTAAAAGAATCGGTGTTTGTGCATGATTCCTTCACAGTTATAAGACTCCAATGGACAACAATGCTATAAAGCATACCAAAATAGTCCAGACGGTCCTAAATGACCCTGTGGTTTCTCTCCAACCCCATATTCTTTTTAAGTGGGACGGATTTCACTCGAATCGTCCAATAAGTTTAATCGGTATATGTACTTCATTCCTTCTATATTATAAGACTCTAATGGGCAACAATAATATAAAGCATACAAAAATAGTCCAAGCGCTCCTAACCGGCCATTTCTTTCTTTCCAACCTTCTTTTCTATCGAACTGGGACGGATTTCACCCGTATCGTCCAATAAGTAGAATCGGTGTTTGTGCATCATTCCTTCACAGTTACAAGACTCTTATGGAAAACAATACCATAAAGCATACCAAAATAGTCCACACAATCCTAAATGACCCTTTGATTTCTCTCCAACCACATATTCTTTATAAGTGGGACGGATTTCAGTCGGATCGTCCAATAAGTTGAATCGGTATATATACTTCATTCCTTCACTATTATAAGACTCTTATGGGCAACAATACTATAAAGCATACCAAAATAGTCCACGCGCTCCTAACCGGCCCTTTCTTTCTTTCCAACCATCTTTTCTATCCAAGTGGGACGGATTTCACCAGTATCGTCCTATAAGTAGAAGAATCGGTGTTTGTGCATGATTCCTTCACAGTTATAAGACTCCAATGGACAACAATACTATAAAGCATACCAAAATAGTCCACACGGTCATAAATGACCCTTTGGTTTCTCTCCAACCCCATATTCTTTTTAAGTGGGACGGATTTCACTCGAATCCTCCAATAAGTTGAATCGGTATATGTACTTCATTCCTTCACTGTAATAAGACTCTTATGGGCAACAATACTATAAAGCATACCAAAATAGTCCACGCGCTCCTAACCGGCCCTTTCTTTCTTTCCAACCATCTTTTCTATCCAAGTGGGACGGATTTCACCCGTATCGTCCTATAAGTAAAAGAATCGGTGTTTGTGCATGATTCCTTCACAGTTATAAGACTCCAATGGACAACAATGCTATAAAGCATACCAAAATAGTCCAGACGGTCCTAAATGACCCTGTGGTTTCTCTCCAACCCCATATTCTTTTTAAGTGGGACGGATTTCACTCGAATCGTCCAATAAGTTTAATCGGTATATGTACTTCATTCCTTCTATATTATAAGACTCTAATGGGCAACAATAATATAAAGCATACAAAAATAGTCCAAGCGCTCCTAACCGGCCATTTCTTTCTTTCCAACCTTCTTTTCTATCGAACTGGGACGGATTTCACCCGTATCGTCCAATAAGTAGAATCGGTGTTTGTGCATCATTCCTTCACAGTTACAAGACTCTTATGGAAAACAATACCATAAAGCATACCAAAATAGTCCACACAATCCTAAATGACCCTTTGATTTCTCTCCAACCACATATTCTTTATAAGTGGGACGGATTTCAGTCGGATCGTCCAATAAGTTGAATCGGTATATATACTTCATTCCTTCACTATTATAAGACTCTTATGGGCAACAATACTATAAAGCATACCAAAATAGTCCACGCGCTCCTAACCGGCCCTTTCTTTCTTTCCAACCATCTTTTCTATCCAAGTGGGACGGATTTCACCAGTATCGTCCTATAAGTAGAAGAATCGGTGTTTGTGCATGATTCCTTCACAGTTATAAGACTCCAATGGACAACAATACTATAAAGCATACCAAAATAGTCCACACGGTCATAAATGACCCTTTGGTTTCTCTCCAACCACATATTCTTTTTAAGTGGGACGGATTTCACTCGAATCCTCCAATAAGTTGAATCGGTATATGTACTTCATTCCTTCACTGTAATAAGACTCTTATGGGCAACAATACTATAAAGCATACCAAAATAGTCCACGCGCTCCTAACCGGCCCTTTCTTTCTTTCCAACCATCTTTTCTATCCAAGTGGGACGGATTTCACCCGTATCGTCCTATAAGTAAAAGAATCGGTGTTTGTGCATGATTCCTTCACAGTTATAAGACTCCAATGGACAACAATGCTATAAAGCATACCAAAATAGTCCAGACGGTCCTAAATGACCCTGTGGTTTCTCTCCAACCCCATATTCTTTTTAAGTGGGACGGATTTCACTCGAATCGTCCAATAAGTTTAATCGGTATATGTACTTCATTCCTTCTATATTATAAGACTCTAATGGGCAACAATAATATAAAGCATACAAAAATAGTCCAAGCGCTCCTAACCGGCCATTTCTTTCTTTCCAACCTTCTTTTCTATCGAACTGGGACGGATTTCACCCGTATCGTCCAATAAGTAGAATCGGTGTTTGTGCATCATTCCTTCACAGTTACAAGACTCTTATGGAAAACAATACCATAAAGCATACCAAAATAGTCCACACAATCCTAAATGACCCTTTGATTTCTCTCCAACCACATATTCTTTATAAGTGGGACGGATTTCAGTCGGATCGTCCAATAAGTTGAATCGGTATATATACTTCATTCCTTCACTATTATAAGACTCTTATGGGCAACAATACTATAAAGCATACCAAAATAGTCCACGCGCTCCTAACCGGCCCTTTCTTTCTTTCCAACCATCTTTTCTATCCAAGTGGGACGGATTTCACCAGTATCGTCCTATAAGTAGAAGAATCGGTGTTTGTGCATGATTCCTTCACAGTTATAAGACTCCAATGGACAACAATACTATAAAGCATACCAAAATAGTCCACACGGTCATAAATGACCCTTTGGTTTCTCTCCAACCCCATATTCTTTTTAAGTGGGACGGATTTCACTCGAATCCTCCAATAAGTTGAATCGGTATATGTACTTCATTCCTTCACTGTAATAAGACTCTTATGGGCAACAATACTATAAAGCATACCAAAATAGTCCACGCGCTCCTAACCGGCCCTTTCTTTCTTTCCAACCATCTTTTCTATCCAAGTGGGACGGATTTCACCCGTATCGTCCTATAAGTAAAAGAATCGGTGTTTGTGCATGATTCCTTCACAGTTATAAGACTCCAATGGACAACAATGCTATAAAGCATACCAAAATAGTCCACACAATCCTAAATGACCCTTTGATTTCTCTCCAACCACATATTCTTTTTAAGTGGGACGGATTTCAGTCGGATCGTCCAATAAGTTGAATCGGTATATATAATTCATTCCTTCACTATTATAAGACTCTTATGGGCAACAATACTATAAAGCATACCAAAATAGTCCACGCGCTCCTAACCGGCCCTTTCTTTCTTTCCAACCATCTTTTCTATCCAAGTGGGACGGATTTCACCAGTATCGTCCTATAAGTAGAAGAATCGGTGTTTGTGCATGATTCCTTCACAGTTATAAGACTCCAATGGACAACAATACTATAAAGCATACCAAAATAGTCCACACGGTCATAAATGACCCTTTGGTTTCTCTCCAACCCCATATTCTTTTTAAGTGGGACGGATTTCACTCGAATCGTCCAATAAGTTGAATCGGTATATGTACTTCATTCCTTCTGTATTACAAGACTCTTATGGGCAAGAATACTATAAGGCATACCAAAATACTCCACGCGCTCCTAACCGGCCCTTTCTTTCTCTCCAACCATCTTTTCTATCTAAGTGGGACGGATTTCACCCGTATCGTCCTATAAGTAGAAGAATCGGTGTTTGTGCATGATTCCTTCACAGTTATAAGACTCCAATGGACAACAATACTATAAAGCATACCAAAATAGTCCAGACGGTCCTAAATGACCCTTTGGTTTCTCTCCAACCCCATATTCTTTTTAAGTGGGACGGATTTCACTCGAATCGTCCAATAAGTTTAATCGGTATATGTACTTCATTCCTTCTATATTATAAGACTCTAATGGGCAACAATACTATAAAGCATACAAAAATAGTCCACGCGCTCCTAACCGGCCCTTTCCTTCTTTCCAACCTTCTTTTCTATCGAAATGGGACGGATTTCACCCGTATCGTCCAATAAGTAGAATCGGTGTTTGTGCATCATTCCTTCACAGTTACAAGACTCTTATGGAAAACATGCTATAAAGCATACCAAAATAGTCCACACAATCCTAAATGACCCTTTGGTTTCTCTCCAACCACATATTCTTTATAAGTGGGACGGATTTCAGTCGGATCGTCCAATGAGTTGAATCGGTATATATACTTCATTCCTTCACTATTATAAGACTCTTATGGGCAACAATACTATAAAGCATACCAAAATAGTCCACGCGCTCCTAACCGGCCCTTTCTTTCTTTCCAACCATCTTTTCTATCCAAGTGGGACGGATTTCACCAGTATCGTCCTATAAGTAGAAGAATCGGTGTTTGTGCATCATTCCTTCACAATTATAAGACTCTTACGGACAACAATACTATAAAGCATACCAAAATAGTCCACACGGTTCTAAATGACCGTTTGGTTTCTCTCCAACCCCATATTATTTTTAAGTGGGACGGATTTCAGTCGGATCGTCCAATAAGTTGAATCGGTATATGTACTTCATTCCTTCACTGTAATAAGACTCTTATGGGCAACAATACTATAAAGCATACCAAAATAGTCCACGCGCTCCTAACCGGCCCTTTCTTTCTTTCCAACCATCTTTTCTATCCAAGTGGGACGGATTTCACCCGTATCGTCCTATAAGTAAAAGAATCGGTGTTTGTGCATGATTCCTTCACAGTTATAAGACTCCAATGGACAACAATGCTATAAAGCATACCAAAATAGTCCAGACGGTCCTAAATGACCCTGTGGTTTCTCTCCAACCCCATATTCTTTTTAAGTGGGACGGCTTTCACTCGAATCGTCCAATAAGTTTAATCGGTATATGTACTTCATTCCTTCTATATTATAAGACTCTAATGGGCAACAATAATATAAAGCATACAAAAATAGTCCAAGCGCTCCTAACCGGCCATTTCTTTCTTTCCAACCTTCTTTTCTATCGAACTGGGACGGATTTCACCCGTATCGTCCAATAAGTAGAATCGGTGTTTGTGCATCATTCCTTCACAGTTACAAGACTCTTATGGAAAACAATACCATAAAGCATACCAAAATAGTCCACACAATCCTAAATGACCCTTTGATTTCTCTCCAACCACATATTCTTTATAAGTGGGACGGATTTCAGTCGGATCGTCCAATAAGTTGAATCGGTATATATACTTCATTCCTTCACTATTATAAGACTCTTATGGGCAACAATACTATAAAGCATACCAAAATAGTCCACGCGCTCCTAACCGGCCCTTTCTTTCTTTCCAACCATCTTTTCTATCCAAGTGGGACGGATTTCACCAGTATCGTCCTATAAGTAGAAGAATCGGTGTTTGTGCATGATTCCTTCACAGTTATAAGACTCCAATGGACAACAATACTATAAAGCATACCAAAATAGTCCACACGGTCATAAATGACCCTTTGGTTTCTCTCCAACCACATATTCTTTTTAAGTGGGACGGATTTCACTCGAATCCTCCAATAAGTTGAATCGGTATATGTACTTCATTCCTTCACTGTAATAAGACTCTTATGGGCAACAATACTATAAAGCATACCAAAATAGTCCACGCGCTCCTAACCGGCCCTTTCTTTCTTTCCAACCATCTTTTCTATCCAAGTGGGACGGATTTCACCCGTATCGTCCTATAAGTAAAAGAATCGGTGTTTGTGCATGATTCCTTCACAGTTATAAGACTCCAATGGACAACAATGCTATAAAGCATACCAAAATAGTCCAGACGGTCCTAAATGACCCTGTGGTTTCTCTCCAACCCCATATTCTTTTTAAGTGGGACGGATTTCACTCGAATCGTCCAATAAGTTTAATCGGTATATGTACTTCATTCCTTCTATATTATAAGACTCTAATGGGCAACAATAATATAAAGCATACAAAAATAGTCCAAGCGCTCCTAACCGGCCATTTCTTTCTTTCCAACCTTCTTTTCTATCGAACTGGGACGGATTTCACCCGTATCGTCCAATAAGTAGAATCGGTGTTTGTGCATCATTCCTTCACAGTTACAAGACTCTTATGGAAAACAATACCATAAAGCATACCAAAATAGTCCACACAATCCTAAATGACCCTTTGATTTCTCTCCAACCACATATTCTTTATAAGTGGGACGGATTTCAGTCGGATCGTCCAATAAGTTGAATCGGTATATATACTTCATTCCTTCACTATTATAAGACTCTTATGGGCAACAATACTATAAAGCATACCAAAATAGTCCACGCGCTCCTAACCGGCCCTTTCTTTCTTTCCAACCATCTTTTCTATCCAAGTGGGACGGATTTCACCAGTATCGTCCTCTAAGTAGAAGAATCGGTGTTTGTGCATGATTCCTTCACAGTTATAAGACTCCAATGGACAACAATACTATAAAGCATACCAAAATAGTCCACACGGTCATAAATGACCCTTTGGTTTCTCTCCAACCCCATATTCTTTTTAAGTGGGACGGATTTCACTCGAATCCTCCAATAAGTTGAATCGGTATATGTACTTCATTCCTTCACTGTAATAAGACTCTTATGGGCAACAATACTATAAAGCATACCAAAATAGTCCACGCGCTCCTAACCGGCCCTTTCTTTCTTTCCAACCATCTTTTCTATCCAAGTGGGACGGATTTCACCCGTATCGTCCTATAAGTAAAAGAATCGGTGTTTGTGCATGATTCCTTCACAGTTATAAGACTCCAATGGACAACAATGCTATAAAGCATACCAAAATAGTCCAGACGGTCCTAAATGACCCTGTGGTTTCTCTCCAACCCCATATTCTTTTTAAGTGGGACGGATTTCACTCGAATCGTCCAATAAGTTTAATCGGTATATGTACTTCATTCCTTCTATATTATAAGACTCTAATGGGCAACAATAATATAAAGCATACAAAAATAGTCCAAGCGCTCCTAACCGGCCATTTCTTTCTTTCCAACCTTCTTTTCTATCGAACTGGGACGGATTTCACCCGTATCGTCCAATAAGTAGAATCGGTGTTTGTGCATCATTCCTTCACAGTTACAAGACTCTTATGGAAAACAATACCATAAAGCATACCAAAATAGTCCACACAATCCTAAATGACCCTTTGATTTCTCTCCAACCACATATTCTTTATAAGTGGGACGGATTTCAGTCGGATCGTCCAATAAGTTGAATCGGTATATATACTTCATTCCTTCACTATTATAAGACTCTTATGGGCAACAATACTATAAAGCATACCAAAATAGTCCACGCGCTCCTAACCGGCCCTTTCTTTCTTTCCAACCATCTTTTCTATCCAAGTGGGACGGATTTCACCAGTATCGTCCTATAAGTAGAAGAATCGGTGTTTGTGCATGATTCCTTCACAGTTATAAGACTCCAATGGACAACAATACTATAAAGCATACCAAAATAGTCCACACGGTCATAAATGACCCTTTGGTTTCTCTCCAACCCCATATTCTTTTTAAGTGGGACGGATTTCACTCGAATCCTCCAATAAGTTGAATCGGTATATGTACTTCATTCCTTCACTGTAATAAGACTCTTATGGGCAACAATACTATAAAGCATACCAAAATAGTCCACGCGCTCCTAACCGGCCTTTTCTTTCTTTCCAACCATCTTTTCTATCCAAGTGGGACGGATTTCACCCGTATCGTCCTATAAGTAAAAGAATCGGTGTTTGTGCATGATTCCTTCACAGTTATAAGACTCCAATGGACAACAATGCTATAAAGCATACCAAAATAGTCCAGACGGTCCTAAATGACCCTGTGGTTTCTCTCCAACCCCATATTCTTTTTAAGTGGGACGGATTTCACTCGAATCGTCCAATAAGTTTAATCGGTATATGTACTTCATTCCTTCTATATTATAAGACTCTAATGGGCAACAATAATATAAAGCATACAAAAATAGTCCAAGCGCTCCTAACCGGCCATTTCTTTCTTTCCAACCTTCTTTTCTATCGAACTGGGACGGATTTCACCCGTATCGTCCAATAAGTAGAATCGGTGTTTGTGCATCATTCCTTCACAGTTACAAGACTCTTATGGAAAACAATACCATAAAGCATACCAAAATAGTCCACACAATCCTAAATGACCCTTTGATTTCTCTCCAACCACATATTCTTTATAAGTGGGACGGATTTCAGTCGGATCGTCCAATAAGTTGAATCGGTATATATACTTCATTCCTTCACTATTATAAGACTCTTATGGGCAACAATACTATAAAGCATACCAAAATAGTCCACGCGCTCCTAACCGGCCCTTTCTTTCTTTCCAACCATCTTTTCTATCCAAGTGGGACGGATTTCACCAGTATCGTCCTATAAGTAGAAGAATCGGTGTTTGTGCATGATTCCTTCACAGTTATAAGACTCCAATGGACAACAATACTATAAAGCATACCAAAATAGTCCACACGGTCATAAATGACCCGTTGGTTTCTCTCCAACCCCATATTCTTTTTAAGTGGGACGGATTTCACTCGAATCGTCCAATAAGTTGAATCGGTATATGTACTTCATTCCTTCTGTATTACAAGACTCTTATGGGCAAGAATACTATAAGGCATACCAAAATACTCCACGCGCTCCTAACCGGCCCTTTCTTTCTCTCCAACCATCTTTTCTATCTAAGTGGGACGGATTTCACCCGTATCGTCCTATAAGTAGAAGAATCGGTGTTTGTGCATGATTCCTTCACAGTTATAAGACTCCAATGGACAACAATACTATAAAGCATACCAAAATAGTCCAGACGGTCCTAAATGACCCTTTGGTTTCTCTCCAACCCCATATTCTTTTTAAGTGGGACGGATTTCACTCGAATCGTCCAATAAGTTTAATCGGTATATGTACTTCATTCCTTCTATATTATAAGACTCTAATGGGCAACAATACTATAAAGCATACAAAAATAGTCCACGCGCTCCTAACCGGCCCTTTCCTTCTTTCCAACCTTCTTTTCTATCGAAATGGGACGGATTTCACCCGTATCGTCCAATAAGTAGAATCGGTGTTTGTGCATCATTCCTTCACAGTTACAAGACTCTTATGGAAAACATGCTATAAAGCATACCAAAATAGTCCACACAATCCTAAATGACCCTTTGGTTTCTCTCCAACCACATATTCTTTATAAGTGGGACGGATTTCAGTCGGATCGTCCAATGAGTTGAATCGGTATATATACTTCATTCCTTCACTATTATAAGACTCTTATGGGCAACAATACTATAAAGCATACCAAAATAGTCCACGCGCTCCTAACCGGCCCTTTCTTTCTTTCCAACCATCTTTTCTATCCAAGTGGGACGGATTTCACCAGTATCGTCCTATAAGTAGAAGAATCGGTGTTTGTGCATCATTCCTTCACAATTATAAGACTCTTACGGACAACAATACTATAAAGCATACCAAAATAGTCCACACGGTTCTAAATGACCGTTTGGTTTCTCTCCAACCCCATATTATTTTTAAGTGGGACGGATTTCAGTCGGATCGTCCAATAAGTTGAATCGGTATATGTACTTCATTCCTTCACTGTAATAAGACTCTTATGGGCAACAATACTATAAAGCATACCAAAATAGTCCACGCGCTCCTAACCGGCCCTTTCTTTCTTTCCAACCATCTTTTCTATCCAAGTGGGACGGATTTCACCCGTATCGTCCTATAAGTAAAAGAATCGGTGTTTGTGCATGATTCCTTCACAGTTATAAGACTCCAATGGACAACAATGCTATAAAGCATACCAAAATAGTCCAGACGGTCCTAAATGACCCTGTGGTTTCTCTCCAACCCCATATTCTTTTTAAGTGGGACGGCTTTCACTCGAATCGTCCAATAAGTTTAATCGGTATATGTACTTCATTCCTTCTATATTATAAGACTCTAATGGGCAACAATAATATAAAGCATACAAAAATAGTCCAAGCGCTCCTAACCGGCCATTTCTTTCTTTCCAACCTTCTTTTCTATCGAACTGGGACGGATTTCACCCGTATCGTCCAATAAGTAGAATCGGTGTTTGTGCATCATTCCTTCACAGTTACAAGACTCTTATGGAAAACAATACCATAAAGCATACCAAAATAGTCCACTCAATCCTAAATGACCCTTTGATTTCTCTCCAACCACATATTCTTTATAAGTGGGACGGATTTCAGTCGGATCGTCCAATAAGTTGAATCGGTATATATACTTCATTCCTTCACTATTATAAGACTCTTATGGGCAACAATACTATAAAGCATACCAAAATAGTCCACGCGCTCCTAACCGGCCCTTTCTTTCTTTCCAACAATCTTTTCTATCTAAGTGGGACGGATTTCACCCGTACCGACCTATAAGTAGAAGAATCGGTGTTTGTGCATCATTCCTTCACAATTATAAGACTCTTACGGACAACAATACTATAAAGCATACCAAAATAGTCCACACGGTTCTAAATGACCGTTTGGTTTCTCTCCAACCCCATATTATTTTTAAGTGGGACGGATTTCAGTCGGATCGTCCAATAAGTTGAATCGGTATATGTACTTCATTTCTTCACTATTATAAGACTCTTATGGGCAACAATACTGTAAAGCATACCAAAATAGTCCACGCGCTCCTAACCGGCCATTTCTTTCTTTCCAACAATCTTTTCTATCCAAGTGGGACGGATTTCACCCGTATCGTCCTATAAGTAAAAGAATCGGTGTTTGTGCATGATTCCTTCACAGTTATAAGACTCCAATGGACAACAATGCTATAAAGCATACCAAAATAGTCCAGACGGTCCTAAATGACCCTGTGGTTTCTCTCCAACCCCATCTTCTTTTTAAGTGGGACGGATTTCACTCGAATCGTCCAATAAGTTTAATCGGTATATGTACTTCATTCCTTCTATATTATAAGACTCTAATGGGCAACAATAATATAAAGCATACAAAAATAGTCCAAGCGCTCCTAACCGGCCATTTCTTTCTTTCCAACCTTCTTTTCTATCGAACTGGGACGGATTTCACCAGTATCGTCCAATAAGTAGAATCGGTGTTTGTGCATCATTCCTTCACAGTTACAAGACTCTTATGGAAAACAATACCATAAAGCATACCAAAATAGTCCACACAATCCTAAATGACCCTTTGATTTCTCTCCAACCACATATTCTTTATAAGTGGGACGGATTTCAGTCGGATCGTCCAATAAGTTGAATCGGTATATATACTTCATTCCTTCACTATTATAAGACTCTTATGGGCAACAATACTATAAAGCATACCAAAATAGTCCACGCGCTCCTAACCGGCCCTTTCTTTCTTTCCAACAATCTTTTCTATCTAAGTGGGACGGATTTCACCCGTACCGACCTATAAGTAGAAGAATCGGTGTTTGTGCATCATTCCTTCACAATTATAAGACTCTTACGGACAACAATACTATAAAGCATACTAAAATAGTCCACACGGTTCTAAATGACCGTTTGGTTTCTCTCCAACCCCATATTCTTTTTAAGTGGGACGGATTTCACTCGAATCGTCCAATAAGTTGAATCGGTATATGTACTTCATTCCTTCTCTATTATAAGACTCTTATGGGCAACAATACTATAAAGCATACCAAAATAGTCCACGCGCTCCTAACCGGCCCTTTCTTTCTTTCCAACCATCTTTTCTATCTAAGTGGGACGGATTTCACCCGTATCGTCCTATAAGTAGAAGAATCGGTGTTTGTGCATCATTCCTTCACAATTATAAGACTCTTACGGACAACAATACTATAAAGCATACCAAAATAGTCCACACGGTCCTAAATGACCGTTTGGTTTCTCTCCAACCCCATATTCTTTTTAAGTGGGACGGATTTCACTCGAATCGTCCTATAACTTGAATCGGTATATGTACTTGATTTCTTCTGTATTACAAGACTCTTATGGGCAACAATACTGTAAAGCATTCCAAAATAGTCCACGCGCTCCTGGCCGGCCGTTTCTTTCTTTCCAACCATATTTTCTATCTAAGTGGGACGGATTTCCCTTGTATCGTCCTATAAGTAGAAGAATCGGTGTTTGTGCATCATTCCTTCACAATTATAAGACTCTTACGGACAACAATACTATAAAGCATACCAAAATAGTCCACACGGTTCTAAATGACCGTTTGGTTTCTCTCCAACCCCATATTATTTTTAAGTGGGACGGATTTCAGTCGGATCGTCCAATAAGTTGAATCGGTATATGTACTTCATTTATTCACTATTATAAGACTCTTATGGGCAACAATACTGTAAAGCATACCAAAATAGTCCACGCGCTCCTAACCGGCCATTTCTTTCTTTCCAACAATCTTTTCTATCCAAGTGGGACGGATTTCACCCGTATCGTCCTATAAGTAAAAGAATCGGTGTTTGTGCATGATTCCTTCACAGTTATAAGACTCCAATGGACAACAATGCTATAAAGCATACCAAAATAGTCCAGACGGTCCTAAATGACCCTGTGGTTTCTCTCCAACCCCATATTCTTTTTAAGTGGGACGGATTTCACTCGAATCGTCCAATAAGTTTAATCGGTATATGTACTTCATTCCTTCTATATTATAAGACTCTAATGGGCAACAATAATATAAAGCATACAAAAATAGTCCAAGCGCTCCTAACCGGCCATTTCTTTCTTTCCAACCTTCTTTTCTATCGAACTGGGACGGATTTCACCAGTATCGTCCAATAAGTAGAATCGGTGTTTGTGCATCATTCCTTCACAGTTACAAGACTCTTATGGAAAACAATACCATAAAGCATACCAAAATAGTCCACACAATCCTAAATGACCCTTTGATTTCTCTCCAACCACATATTCTTTATAAGTGGGACGGATTTCAGTCGGATCGTCCAATAAGTTGAATCGGTATATATACTTCATTCCTTCACTATTATAAGACTCTTATGGGCAACAATACTATAAAGCATACCAAAATAGTCCACGCGCTCCTAACCGGCCCTTTCTTTCTTTCCAACCATCTTTTCTATCCAAGTGGGACGGATTTCACCAGTATCGTCCTATAAGTAGAAAAATCGGTGTTTGTGCATCATTCCTTCACAATTATAAGACTCTTACGGACAACAATACTATAAAGCATACCAAAATAGTCCACACGGTTCTAAATGACCGTTTGGTATCTCTCCAACCCCATATTATTTTTAAGTGGGACGGATTTCAGTCGGATCGTCCAATAAGTTGAATCGGTATATGTACTTCATTTCTTCACTATTATAAGACTCTTATGGGCAACAATACTGTAAAGCATACCAAAATAGTCCACGCGCTCCTAACCGGCCATTTCTTTCTTTCCAACAATCTTTTCTATCTAAGTGGGACGGATTTCACCCGTACCGACCTATAAGTAGAAGAATCGGTGTTTGTGCATCATTCCTTCACAATTATAAGACTCTTACGGACAACAATACTATAAAGCATACTAAAATAGTCCACACGGTTCTAAATGACCGTTTGGTTTCTCTCCAACCCCATATTCTTTTTAAGTGGGACGGATTTCACTCGAATCGTCCAATAAGTTGAATCGGTATATGTACTTCATTCCTTCTCTATTATAAGACTCTTATGGGCAACAATACTATAAAGCATACCAAAATAGTCCACGCGTTCCTAACCGGCCCTTTCTTTCTTTCCAACCATCTTTTCTATCTAAGTGGGACGGATTTCACCCGTATCGTCCTATAAGTAGAAGAATCGGTGTTTGTGCATCATTCCTTCACAATTATAAGACTCTTACGGACAACAATACTATAAAGCATACCAAAATAGTCCACACGGTCCTAAATGACCGTTTGGTTTCTCTCCAACCCCATATTCTTTTTAAGTGGGACGGATTTCACTCGAATCGTCCTATAACTTGAATCGGTATATGTACTTGATTTCTTCTGTATTACAAGACTCTTATGGGCAACAATACTGTAAAGCATTCCAAAATAGTCCACGCGCTCCTGGCCGGCCGTTTCTTTCTTTCCAACCATATTTTCTATCTAAGTGGGACGGATTTCCCTTGTATCGTCCTATAAGTAGAAGAATCGGTGTTTGTGCATCATTCCTTCACAATTATAAGACTCTTACGGACAACAATACTATAAAGCATACCAAAATAGTCCACACGGTTCTAAATGACCGTTTGGTTTCTCTCCAACCCCATATTATTTTTAAGTGGGACGGATTTCAGTCGGATCGTCCAATAAGTTGAATCGGTATATGTACTTCGTTTCTTCACTATTATAAGACTCTTATGGGCAACAATACTGTAAAGCATACCAAAATAGTCCACGCGCTCCTAACCGGCCATTTCTTTCTTTCCAACAATCTTTTCTATCCAAGTGGGACGGATTTCACCCGTATCGTCCTATAAGTAAAGGAATCGGTGTTTGTGCATGATTCCTTCACAGTTATAAGACTCCAATGGACAACAATGCTATAAAGCATACCAAAATAGTCCAGACGGTCCTAAATGACCCTTTGGTTTCTCTCCAACCCCATATTCTTTTTAAGTGGGACGGATTTCACTCGAATCGTCCAATTAGTTTAATCGGTATATGTACTTCATTCCTTCTATATTATAAGACTCTAATGGGCAACAATACTATAAAGCATACAAAAATAGTCCACGCGCTCCTAACCGGCCCTTTCCTTCTTTCCAACCTTCTTTTCTATCGAAATGGGACGGATTTCACCCGTATCGTCCAATAAGTAGAATCGGTGTTTGTGCATCATTCCTTCACAGTTACAAGACTCTTATGGAAAAGAATACCATAAAGCATACCAAAATAGTCCACACAATCCTAAATGACCCTTTGATTTCTCTCCAACCACATATTCTTTATAAGTGGGACGGATTTCAGTCGGATCGTCCAATAAGTTGAATCGGTATATATACTTCATTCCTTCACTATTATAAGACTCTTATGGGCAACAATACTATAAAGCATACCAAAATAGTCCACGCGCTCCTAACCGGCCCTTTCTTTCTTTCCAACCATCTTTTCTATCCAAGTGGGACGGATTTCACCAGTATCGTCCTATAAGTAGAAGAATCGGTGTTTGTGCATGATTCCTTCACAGTTATAAGACTCCAATGGACAACAATACTATAAAGCATACCAAAATAGTCCACACGGTCATAAATGACCCTTTGGTTTCTCTCCAACCACATATTCTTTTTAAGTGGGACGGATTTCACTCGAATCCTCCAATAAGTTGAATCGGTATATGTACTTCATTCCTTCACTGTAATAAGACTCTTATGGGCAACAATACTATAAAGCATACCAAAATAGTCCACGCGCTCCTAACCGGCCCTTTCTTTCTTTCCAACCATCTTTTCTATCCAAGTGGGACGGATTTCACCCGTATCGTCCTATAAGTAAAAGAATCGGTGTTTGTGCATGATTCCTTCACAGTTATAAGACTCCAATGGACAACAATGCTATAAAGCATACCAAAATAGTCCAGACGGTCCTAAATGACCCTGTGGTTTCTCTCCAACCCCATATTCTTTTTAAGTGGGACGGATTTCACTCGAATCGTCCAATAAGTTTAATCGGTATATGTACTTCATTCCTTCTATATTATAAGACTCTAATGGGCAACAATAATATAAAGCATACAAAAATAGTCCAAGCGCTCCTAACCGGCCATTTCTTTCTTTCCAACCTTCTTTTCTATCGAACTGGGACGGATTTCACCCGTATCGTCCAATAAGTAGAATCGGTGTTTGTGCATCATTCCTTCACAGTTACAAGACTCTTATGGAAAACAATACCATAAAGCATACCAAAATAGTCCACACAATCCTAAATGACCCTTTGATTTCTCTCCAACCACATATTCTTTATAAGTGGGACGGATTTCAGTCGGATCGTCCAATAAGTTGAATCGGTATATATACTTCATTCCTTCACTATTATAAGACTCTTATGGGCAACAATACTATAAAGCATACCAAAATAGTCCACGCGCTCCTAACCGGCCCTTTCTTTCTTTCCAACCATCTTTTCTATCCAAGTGGGACGGATTTCACCAGTATCGTCCTATAAGTAGAAGAATCGGTGTTTGTGCATGATTCCTTCACAGTTATAAGACTCCAATGGACAACAATACTATAAAGCATACCAAAATAGTCCACACGGTCATAAATGACCCTTTGGTTTCTCTCCAACCCCATATTCTTTTTAAGTGGGACGGATTTCACTCGAATCCTCCAATAAGTTGAATCGGTATATGTACTTCATTCCTTCACTGTAATAAGACTCTTATGGGCAACAATACTATAAAGCATACCAAAATAGTCCACGCGCTCCTAACCGGCCTTTTCTTTCTTTCCAACCATCTTTTCTATCCAAGTGGGACGGATTTCACCCGTATCGTCCTATAAGTAAAAGAATCGGTGTTTGTGCATGATTCCTTCACAGTTATAAGACTCCAATGGACAACAATGCTATAAAGCATACCAAAATAGTCCAGACGGTCCTAAATGACCCTGTGGTTTCTCTCCAACCCCATATTCTTTTTAAGTGGGACGGATTTCACTCGAATCGTCCAATAAGTTTAATCGGTATATGTACTTCATTCCTTCTATATTATAAGACTCTAATGGGCAACAATAATATAAAGCATACAAAAATAGTCCAAGCGCTCCTAACCGGCCATTTCTTTCTTTCCAACCTTCTTTTCTATCGAACTGGGACGGATTTCACCCGTATCGTCCAATAAGTAGAATCGGTGTTTGTGCATCATTCCTTCACAGTTACAAGACTCTTATGGAAAACAATACCATAAAGCATACCAAAATAGTCCACACAATCCTAAATGACCCTTTGATTTCTCTCCAACCACATATTCTTTATAAGTGGGACGGATTTCAGTCGGATCGTCCAATAAGTTGAATCGGTATATATACTTCATTCCTTCACTATTATAAGACTCTTATGGGCAACAATACTATAAAGCATACCAAAATAGTCCACGCGCTCCTAACCGGCCCTTTCTTTCTTTCCAACCATCTTTTCTATCCAAGTGGGACGGATTTCACCAGTATCGTCCTATAAGTAGAAGAATCGGTGTTTGTGCATGATTCCTTCACAGTTATAAGACTCCAATGGACAACAATACTATAAAGCATACCAAAATAGTCCACACGGTCATAAATGACCCTTTGGTTTCTCTCCAACCCCATATTCTTTTTAAGTGGGACGGATTTCACTCGAATCCTCCAATAAGTTGAATCGGTATATGTACTTCATTCCTTCACTGTAATAAGACTCTTATGGGCAACAATACTATAAAGCATACCAAAATAGTCCACGCGCTCCTAACCGGCCCTTTCTTTCTTTCCAACCATCTTTTCTATCCAAGTGGGACGGATTTCACCCGTATCGTCCTATAAGTAAAAGAATCGGTGTTTGTGCATGATTCCTTCACAGTTATAAGACTCCAATGGACAACAATGCTATAAAGCATACCAAAATAGTCCAGACGGTCCTAAATGACCCTGTGGTTTCTCTCCAACCCCATATTCTTTTTAAGTGGGACGGATTTCACTCGAATCGTCCAATAAGTTTAATCGGTATATGTACTTCATTCCTTCTATATTATAAGACTCTAATGGGCAACGATAATATAAAGCATACAAAAATAGTCCAAGCGCTCCTAACCGGCCATTTCTTTCTTTCCAACCTTCTTTTCTATCGAACTGGGACGGATTTCACCCGTATCGTCCAATAAGTAGAATCGGTGTTTGTGCATCATTCCTTCACAGTTACAAGACTCTTATGGAAAACAATACCATAAAGCATACCAAAATAGTCCACACAATCCTAAATGACCCTTTGATTTCTCTCCAACCACATATTCTTTATAAGTGGGACGGATTTCAGTCGGATCGTCCAATAAGTTGAATCGGTATATATACTTCATTCCTTCACTATTATAAGACTCTTATGGGCAACAATACTATAAAGCATACCAAAATAGTCCACGCGCTCCTAACCGGCCCTTTCTTTCTTTCCAACCATCTTTTCTATCCAAGTGGGACGGATTTCACCAGTATCGTCCTATAAGTAGAAGAATCGGTGTTTGTGCATGATTCCTTCACAGTTATAAGACTCCAATGGACAACAATACTATAAAGCATACCAAAATAGTCCACACGGTCATAAATGACCCTTTGGTTTCTCTCCAACCCCATATTCTTTTTAAGTGGGACGGATTTCACTCGAATCCTCCAATAAGTTGAATCGGTATATGTACTTCATTCCTTCACTGTAATAAGACTCTTATGGGCAACAATACTATAAAGCATACCAAAATAGTCCACGCGCTCCTAACCGGCCCTTTCTTTCTTTCCAACCATCTTTTCTATCCAAGTGGGACGGATTTCACCCGTATCGTCCTATAAGTAAAAGAATCGGTGTTTGTGCATGATTCCTTCACAGTTATAAGACTCCAATGGACAACAATGCTATAAAGCATACCAAAATAGTCCAGACGGTCCTAAATGACCCTGTGGTTTCTCTCCAACCCCATATTCTTTTTAAGTGGGACGGATTTCACTCGAATCGTCCAATAAGTTTAATCGGTATATGTACTTCATTCCTTCTATATTATAAGACTCTAATGGGCAACGATAATATAAAGCATACAAAAATAGTCCAAGCGCTCCTAACCGGCCATTTCTTTCTTTCCAACCTTCTTTTCTATCGAACTGGGACGGATTTCACCCGTATCGTCCAATAAGTAGAATCGGTGTTTGTGCATCATTCCTTCACAGTTACAAGACTCTTATGGAAAACAATACCATAAAGCATACCAAAATAGTCCACACAATCCTAAATGACCCTTTGATTTCTCTCCAACCACATATTCTTTATAAGTGGGACGGATTTCAGTCGGATCGTCCAATAAGTTGAATCGGTATATATACTTCATTCCTTCACTATTATAAGACTCTTATGGGCAACAATACTATAAAGCATACCAAAATAGTCCACGCGCTCCTAACCGGCCCTTTCTTTCTTTCCAACCATCTTTTCTATCCAAGTGGGACGGATTTCACCAGTATCGTCCTATAAGTAGAAGAATCGGTGTTTGTGCATGATTCCTTCACAGTTATAAGACTCCAATGGACAACAATACTATAAAGCATACCAAAATAGTCCACACGGTCATAAATGACCCTTTGGTTTCTCTCCAACCCCATATTCTTTTTAAGTGGGACGGATTTCACTCGAATCCTCCAATAAGTTGAATCGGTATATGTACTTCATTCCTTCACTGTAATAAGACTCTTATGGGCAACAATACTATAAAGCATACCAAAATAGTCCACGCGCTCCTAACCGGCCCTTTCTTTCTTTCCAACCATCTTTTCTATCCAAGTGGGACGGATTTCACCCGTATCGTCCTATAAGTAAAAGAATCGGTGTTTGTGCATGATTCCTTCACAGTTATAAGACTCCAATGGACAACAATGCTATAAAGCATACCAAAATAGTCCAGACGGTCCTAAATGACCCTGTGGTTTCTCTCCAACCCCATATTCTTTTTAAGTGGGACGGATTTCACTCGAATCGTCCAATAAGTTTAATCGGTATATGTACTTCATTCCTTCTATATTATAAGACTCTAATGGGCAACGATAATATAAAGCATACAAAAATAGTCCAAGCGCTCCTAACCGGCCATTTCTTTCTTTCCAACCTTCTTTTCTATCGAACTGGGACGGATTTCACCCGTATCGTCCAATAAGTAGAATCGGTGTTTGTGCATCATTCCTTCACAGTTACAAGACTCTTATGGAAAACAATACCATAAAGCATACCAAAATAGTCCACACAATCCTAAATGACCCTTTGATTTCTCTCCAACCACATATTCTTTATAAGTGGGACGGATTTCAGTCGGATCGTCCAATAAGTTGAATCGGTATATATACTTCATTCCTTCACTATTATAAGACTCTTATGGGCAACAATACTATAAAGCATACCAAAATAGTCCACGCGCTCCTAACCGGCCCTTTCTTTCTTTCCAACCATCTTTTCTATCCAAGTGGGACGGATTTCACCAGTATCGTCCTATAAGTAGAAGAATCGGTGTTTGTGCATGATTCCTTCACAGTTATAAGACTCCAATGGACAACAATACTATAAAGCATACCAAAATAGTCCACACGGTCATAAATGACCCTTTGGTTTCTCTCCAACCCCATATTCTTTTTAAGTGGGACGGATTTCACTCGAATCCTCCAATAAGTTGAATCGGTATATGTACTTCATTCCTTCACTGTAATAAGACTCTTATGGGCAACAATACTATAAAGCATACCAAAATAGTCCACGCGCTCCTAACCGGCCCTTTCTTTCTTTCCAACCATCTTTTCTATCCAAGTGGGACGGATTTCACCCGTATCGTCCTATAAGTAAAAGAATCGGTGTTTGTGCATGATTCCTTCACAGTTATAAGACTCCAATGGACAACAATGCTATAAAGCATACCAAAATAGTCCAGACGGTCCTAAATGACCCTGTGGTTTCTCTCCAACCCCATATTCTTTTTAAGTGGGACGGATTTCACTCGAATCGTCCAATAAGTTTAATCGGTATATGTACTTCATTCCTTCTATATTATAAGACTCTAATGGGCAACGATAATATAAAGCATACAAAAATAGTCCAAGCGCTCCTAACCGGCCATTTCTTTCTTTCCAACCTTCTTTTCTATCGAACTGGGACGGATTTCACCCGTATCGTCCAATAAGTAGAATCGGTGTTTGTGCATCATTCCTTCACAGTTACAAGACTCTTATGGAAAACAATACCATAAAGCATACCAAAATAGTCCACACAATCCTAAATGACCCTTTGATTTCTCTCCAACCACATATTCTTTATAAGTGGGACGGATTTCAGTCGGATCGTCCAATAAGTTGAATCGGTATATATACTTCATTCCTTCACTATTATAAGACTCTTATGGGCAACAATACTATAAAGCATACCAAAATAGTCCACGCGCTCCTAACCGGCCCTTTCTTTCTTTCCAACCATCTTTTCTATCCAAGTGGGACGGATTTCACCAGTATCGTCCTATAAGTAGAAGAATCGGTGTTTGTGCATGATTCCTTCACAGTTATAAGACTCCAATGGACAACAATACTATAAAGCATACCAAAATAGTCCACACGGTCATAAATGACCCTTTGGTTTCTCTCCAACCCCATATTCTTTTTAAGTGGGACGGATTTCACTCGAATCCTCCAATAAGTTGAATCGGTATATGTACTTCATTCCTTCACTGTAATAAGACTCTTATGGGCAACAATACTATAAAGCATACCAAAATAGTCCACGCGCTCCTAACCGGCCCTTTCTTTCTTTCCAACCATCTTTTCTATCCAAGTGGGACGGATTTCACCCGTATCGTCCTATAAGTAAAAGAATCGGTGTTTGTGCATGATTCCTTCACAGTTATAAGACTCCAATGGACAACAATGCTATAAAGCATACCAAAATAGTCCAGACGGTCCTAAATGACCCTGTGGTTTCTCTCCAACCCCATATTCTTTTTAAGTGGGACGGATTTCACTCGAATCGTCCAATAAGTTTAATCGGTATATGTACTTCATTCCTTCTATATTATAAGACTCTAATGGGCAACGATAATATAAAGCATACAAAAATAGTCCAAGCGCTCCTAACCGGCCATTTCTTTCTTTCCAACCTTCTTTTCTATCGAACTGGGACGGATTTCACCCGTATCGTCCAATAAGTAGAATCGGTGTTTGTGCATCATTCCTTCACAGTTACAAGACTCTTATGGAAAACAATACCATAAAGCATACCAAAATAGTCCACACAATCCTAAATGACCCTTTGATTTCTCTCCAACCACATATTCTTTATAAGTGGGACGGATTTCAGTCGGATCGTCCAATAAGTTGAATCGGTATATATACTTCATTCCTTCACTATTATAAGACTCTTATGGGCAACAATACTATAAAGCATACCAAAATAGTCCACGCGCTCCTAACCGGCCCTTTCTTTCTTTCCAACCATCTTTTCTATCCAAGTGGGACGGATTTCACCAGTATCGTCCTATAAGTAGAAGAATCGGTGTTTGTGCATGATTCCTTCACAGTTATAAGACTCCAATGGACAACAATACTATAAAGCATACCAAAATAGTCCACACGGTCATAAATGACCCTTTGGTTTCTCTCCAACCCCATATTCTTTTTAAGTGGGACGGATTTCACTCGAATCCTCCAATAAGTTGAATCGGTATATGTACTTCATTCCTTCACTGTAATAAGACTCTTATGGGCAACAATACTATAAAGCATACCAAAATAGTCCACGCGCTCCTAACCGGCCCTTTCTTTCTTTCCAACCATCTTTTCTATCCAAGTGGGACGGATTTCACCCGTATCGTCCTATAAGTAAAAGAATCGGTGTTTGTGCATGATTCCTTCACAGTTATAAGACTCCAATGGACAACAATGCTATAAAGCATACCAAAATAGTCCAGACGGTCCTAAATGACCCTGTGGTTTCTCTCCAACCCCATATTCTTTTTAAGTGGGACGGATTTCACTCGAATCGTCCAATAAGTTTAATCGGTATATGTACTTCATTCCTTCTATATTATAAGACTCTAATGGGCAACGATAATATAAAGCATACAAAAATAGTCCAAGCGCTCCTAACCGGCCATTTCTTTCTTTCCAACCTTCTTTTCTATCGAACTGGGACGGATTTCACCCGTATCGTCCAATAAGTAGAATCGGTGTTTGTGCATCATTCCTTCACAGTTACAAGACTCTTATGGAAAACAATACCATAAAGCATACCAAAATAGTCCACACAATCCTAAATGACCCTTTGATTTCTCTCCAACCACATATTCTTTATAAGTGGGACGGATTTCAGTCGGATCGTCCAATAAGTTGAATCGGTATATATACTTCATTCCTTCACTATTATAAGACTCTTATGGGCAACAATACTATAAAGCATACCAAAATAGTCCACGCGCTCCTAACCGGCCCTTTCTTTCTTTCCAACCATCTTTTCTATCCAAGTGGGACGGATTTCACCAGTATCGTCCTATAAGTAGAAGAATCGGTGTTTGTGCATGATTCCTTCACAGTTATAAGACTCCAATGGACAACAATACTATAAAGCATACCAAAATAGTCCACACGGTCATAAATGACCCTTTGGTTTCTCTCCAACCCCATATTCTTTTTAAGTGGGACGGATTTCACTCGAATCGTCCAATAAGTTGAATCGGTATATGTACTTCATTCCTTCTGTATTACAAGACTCTTATGGGCAAGAATACTATAAGGCATACCAAAATACTCCACGCGCTCCTAACCGGCCCTTTCTTTCTCTCCAACCATCTTTTCTATCCAAGTGGGACGGATTTCACCCGTATCGTCCTATAAGTAGAAGAATCGGTGTTTGTGCATGATTCCTTCACAGTTATAAGACTCCAATGGACAACAATACTATAAAGCATACCAAAATAGTCCACACGGTCATAAATGACCCTTTGGTTTCTCTCCAACCCCATATTCTTTTTAAGTGGGACGGATTTCACTCGAATCGTCCAATAAGTTGAATCGGTATATGTACTTCATTCCTTCTGTATTACAAGACTCTTATGGGCAAGAATACTATAAGGCATACCAAAATACTCCACGCGCTCCTAACCGGCCCTTTCTTTCTCTTCAACCATCTTTTCTATCTAAGTGGGACGGATTTCACCCGTATCGTCCTATAAGTAGAAGAATCGGTGTTTGTGCATGATTCCTTCACAGTTATAAGACTCCAATGGACAACAATACTATAAAGCATACCAAAATAGTCCAGACGGTCCTAAATGACCCTTTGGTTTCTCTCCAACCCCATATTCTTTTTAAGTGGGACGGATTTCACTCGAATCGTCCAATAAGTTTAATCGGTATATGTACTTCATTCCTTCTATATTATAAGACTCTAATGGGCAACAATACTATAAAGCATACAAAAATAGTCCACGCGCTCCTAACCGGCCCTTTCCTTCTTTCCAACCTTCTTTTCTATCGAAATGGGACGGATTTCACCCGTATCGTCCAATAAGTAGAATCGGTGTTTGTGCATCATTCCTTCACAGTTACAAGACTCTTATGGAAAACATGCTATAAAGCATACCAAAATAGTCCACACAATCCTAAATGACCCTTTGGTTTCTCTCCAATCACATATTCTTTATAAGTGGGACGGATTTCAGTCGGATCGTCCAATAAGTTGAATCGGTATATATACTTCATTCCTTCACTATTATAAGACTCTTATGGGCAACAATACTATAAAGCATACCAAAATAGTCCACGCGCTCCTAACCGGCCCTTTCTTTCTTTCCAACCATCTTTTCTATCCAAGTGGGACGGATTTCACCAGTATCGTCCTATAAGTAGAAGAATCGGTGTTTGTGCATGATTCCTTCACAGTTATAAGACTCCAATGGACAACAATACTATAAAGCATACCAAAATAGTCCACACGGTCATAAATGACCCTTTGGTTTCTCTCCAACCCCATATTCTTTTTAAGTGGGACGGATTTCACTCGAATCCTCCAATAAGTTGAATCGGTATATGTACTTCATTCCTTCACTGTAATAAGACTCTTATGGGCAACAATACTATAAAGCATACCAAAATAGTCCACGCGCTCCTAACCGGCCCTTTCTTTCTTTCCAACCATCTTTTCTATCCAAGTGGGACGGATTTCACCCGTATCGTCCTATAAGTAAAAGAATCGGTGTTTGTGCATGATTCATTCACAGTTATAAGACTCCAATGGACAACAATGCTATAAAGCATACCAAAATAGTCCAGACGGTCCTAAATGACCCTGTGGTTTCTCTCCAACCCCATATTCTTTTTAAGTGGGACGGATTTCACTCGAATCGTCCAATAAGTTTAATCGGTATATGTACTTCATTCCTTCTATATTATAAGACTCTAATGGGCAACAATAATATAAAGCATACAAAAATAGTCCAAGCGCTCCTAACCGGCCATTTCTTTCTTTCCAACCTTCTTTTCTATCGAACTGGGACGGATTTCACCCGTATCGTCCAATAAGTAGAATCGGTGTTTGTGCATCATTCCTTCACAGTTACAAGACTCTTATGGAAAACAATACCATAAAGCATACCAAAATAGTCCACACAATCCTAAATGACCCTTTGATTTCTCTCCAACCACATATTCTTTATAAGTGGGACGGATTTCAGTCGGATCGTCCAATAAGTTGAATCGGTATATATACTTCATTCCTTCACTATTATAAGACTCTTATGGGCAACAATACTATAAAGCATACCAAAATAGTCCACGCGCTCCTAACCGGCCCTTTCTTTCTTTCCAACCATCTTTTCTATCCAAGTGGGACGGATTTCACCAGTATCGTCCTATAAGTAGAAGAATCGGTGTTTGTGCATGATTCCTTCACAGTTATAAGACTCCAATGGACAACAATACTATAAAGCATACCAAAATAGTCCACACGGTCATAAATGACCCTTTGGTTTCTCTCCAACCCCATATTCTTTTTAAGTGGGACGGATTTCACTCGAATCGTCCAATAAGTTGAATCGGTATATGTACTTCATTCCTTCTGTATTACAAGACTCTTATGGGCAAGAATACTATAAGGCATACCAAAATACTCCACGCGCTCCTAACCGGCCCTTTCTTTCTCTCCAACCATCTTTTCTATCCAAGTGGGACGGATTTCACCCGTATCGTCCTATAAGTAGAAGAATCGGTGTTTGTGCATGATTCCTTCACAGTTATAAGACTCCAATGGACAACAATACTATAAAGCATACCAAAATAGTCCACACGGTCATAAATGACCCTTTGGTTTCTCTCCAACCCCATATTCTTTTTAAGTGGGACGGATTTCACTCGAATCGTCCAATAAGTTGAATCGGTATATGTACTTCATTCCTTCTGTATTACAAGACTCTTATGGGCAAGAATACTATAAGGCATACCAAAATACTCCACGCGCTCCTAACCGGCCCTTTCTTTCTCTCCAACCATCTTTTCTATCTAAGTGGGACGGATTTCACCCGTATCGTCCTATAAGTAGAAGAATCGGTGTTTGTGCATGATTCCTTCACAGTTATAAGACTCCAATGGACAACAATACTATAAAGCATACCAAAATAGTCCAGACGGTCCTAAATGACCCTTTGGTTTCTCTCCAACCCCATATTCTTTTTAAGTGGGACGGATTTCACTCGAATCGTCCAATAAGTTTAATCGGTATATGTACTTCATTCCTTCTATATTATAAGACTCTAATGGGCAACAATACTATAAAGCATACAAAAATAGTCCACGCGCTCCTAACCTGCCCTTTCCTTCTTTCCAACCTTCTTTTCTATCGAAATGGGACGGATTTCACCCGTATCGTCCAATAAGTAGAATCGGTGTTTGTGCATCATTCCTTCACAGTTACAAGACTCTTATGGAAAACATGCTATAAAGCATACCAAAATAGTCCACACAATCCTAAATGACCCTTTGGTTTCTCTCCAACCACATATTCTTTATAAGTGGGACGGATTTCAGTCGGATCGTCCAATAAGTTGAATCGGTATATATACTTCATTCCTTCACTATTATAAGACTCTTATGGGCAACAATACTATAAAGCATACCAAAATAGTCCACGCGCTCCTAACCGACCCTTTCTTTCTTTCCCACCATCTTTTCTATCCAAGTGGGACGGATTTCACCAGTATCGTCCTATAAGTAGAAGAATCGGTGTTTGTGCATGATTCCTTCACAGTTATAAGACTCCAATGGACAACAATACTATAAAGCATACCAAAATAGTCCACACGGTCATAAATGACCCTTTGGTTTCTCTCCAACCCCATATTCTTTTTAAGTTGGACGGATTTCACTCGAATCCTCCAATAAGTTGAATCGGTATATGTACTTCATTCCTTCACTGTAATAAGACTCTTATGGGCAACAATACTATAAAGCATACCAAAATAGTCCACGCGCTCCTAACCGGCCCTTTCTTTCTTTCCAACCATCTTTTCTATCCAAGTGGGACGGATTTCACCCGTATCGTCCTATAAGTAAAAGAATCGGTGTTTGTGCATGATTCCTTCGCAGTTATAAGACTCCAATGGACAACAATGCTATAAAGCATACCAAAATAGTCCAGACGGTCCTAAATGACCCTGTGGTTTCTCTCCAACCCCATATTTTTTTTAAGTTGGACGGATTTCACTCGAATCGTCCAATAAGTTTAATCGGTATATGTACTTCATTCCTTCTATATTATAAGACTCTAATGGGCAACAATAATATAAAGCATACAAAAATAGTCCAAGCGCTCCTAACCGGCCATTTCTTTCTTTCCAACCTTCTTTTCTATCGAACTGGGACGGATTTCACCCGTATCGTCCAATAAGTAGAATCGGTGTTTGTGCATCATTCCTTCACAGTTACAAGACTCTTATGGAAAACAATACCATAAAGCATACCAAAATAGTCCACACAATCCTAAATGACCCTTTGATTTCTCTCCAACCACATATTCTTAATAAGTGGGACGGATTTCAGTCGGATCGTCCAATAAGTTGAATCGGTATATATACTTCATTCCTTCACTATTATAAGACTCTTATGGGCAACAATACTATAAAGCATACCAAAATAGTCCACGCGCTCCTAACCGGCCCTTTCTTTCTTTCCAACCATCTTTTCTATCCAAGTGGGACGGATTTCACCAGTATCGTCCTATAAGTAGAAGAATCGGTGTTTGTGCATGATTCCTTCACAGTTATAAGACTCCAATGGACAACAATACTATAAAGCATACCAAAATAGTCCACACGGTCATAAATGACCCTTTGGTTTCTCTCCAACCCCATATTCTTTTTAAGTGGGACGGATTTCACTCGAATCGTCCAATAAGTTGAATCGGTATATGTACTTCATTCCTTCTGTATTACAAGACTCTTATGGGCAAGAATACTATAAGGCATACCAAAATAGTCCACGCGCTCCTAACCGGCCCTTTCCTTCTTTCCAACCTTCTTTTCTATCGAAATGGGACGGATTTCACCCGTATCGTCCAATAAGTAGAATCGGTGTTTGTGCATCATTCCTTCACAGTTACAAGACTCTTATGGAAAACATGCTATAAAGCATACCAAAATAGTCCACACAATCCTAAATGACCCTTTGGTTTCTCTCCAACCACATATTCTTTATAAGTGGGACGGATTTCAGTCGGATCGTCCAATAAGTTGAATCGGTATATATACTTCATTCCTTCACTATTATAAGACTCTTATGGGCAACAATACTATAAAGCATACCAAAATAGTCCACGCGCTCCTAACCGGCCCTTTATTTCTTTCCAACCATCTTTTCTATCCAAGTGGGACGGATTTCACCCGTATCGTCCTATAAGTAGAAGAATCGGTGTTTGTGCATGATTCCTTCACAGTTATAAGACTCCAATGGACAACAATACTATAAAGCATACCAAAATAGTCCAGACGGTCCTAAATGACCCTTTGGTTTCTCTCCAACCCCATATTCTTTTTAAGTGGGACGGATTTCACTCGAATCGTCCAATAAGTTGAATCGGTATATGTACTTCATTCCTTCTGTATTACAAGACTCTTATGGGCAAGAATACTATAAGGCATACCAAAATAGTCCACGCGCTCCTAACCGGCCCTTTCCTTCTTTCCAACCTTCTTTTCTATCGAAATGGGACGGATTTCACCCGTATCGTCCAATAAGTAGAATCGGTGTTTGTGCATCATTCCTTCACAGTTACAAGACTCTTATGGAAAACATGCTATAAAGCATACCAAAATAGTCCACACAATCCTAAATGACCCTTTGGTTTCTCTCCAACCACATATTCTTTATAAGTGGGACGGATTTCAGTCGGATCGTCCAATAAGTTGAATCGGTATATATACTTCATTCCTTCACTATTATAAGACTCTTATGGGCAACAATACTATAAAGCATACCAAAATAGTCCACGCGCTCCTAACCGGCCCTTTATTTCTTTCCCACCATCTTTTCTATCCAAGTGGGACGGATTTCACCAGTATCGTCCTATAAGTAGAAGAATCGGTGTTTGTGCATGATTCCTTCACAGTTATAAGACTCCAATGGACAACAATACTATAAAGCATACCAAAATAGTCCACACGGTCATAAATGACCCTTTGGTTTCTCTCCAACCCCATATTCTTTTTAAGTGGGACGGATTTCACTCGAATCCTCCAATAAGTTGAATCGGTATATGTACTTCATTCCTTCACTGTAATAAGACTCTTATGGGCAACAATACTATAAAGCATACCAAAATAGTCCACGCGCTCCTAAGCGGCCCTTTCTTTCTTTCCAACCATCTTTTCTATCCAAGTGGGACGGATTTCACCCGTATCGTCCTATAAGTAAAAGAATCGGTGTTTGTGCATGATTCCTTCGCAGTTATAAGACTCCAATGGACAACAATGCTATAAAGCATACCAAAATAGTCCAGACGGTCCTAAATGACCCTGTGGTTTCTCTCCAACCCCATATTTTTTTTAAGTGGGACGGATTTCACTCGAATCGTCCAATAAGTTTAATCGGTATATGTACTTCATTCCTTCTATATTATAAGACTCTAATGGGCAACAATAATATAAAGCATACAAAAATAGTCCAAGCGCTCCTAACCGGCCATTTCTTTCTTTCCAACCTTCTTTTCTATCGAACTGGGACGGATTTCACCCGTATCGTCCAATAAGTAGAATCGGTGTTTGTGCATCATTCCTTCACAGTTACAAGACTCTTATGGAAAACAATACCATAAAGAATACCAAAATAGTCCACACAATCCTAAATGACCCTTTGATTTCTCTCCAACCACATATTCTTAATAAGTGGGACGGATTTCAGTCGGATCGTCCAATAAGTTGAATCGGTATATATACTTCATTCCTTCACTATTATAAGACTCTTATGGGCAACAATACTATAAAGCATACCAAAATAGTCCACGCGCTCCTAACCGGCCCTTTCTTTCTTTCCAACCATCTTTTCTATCCAAGTGGGACGGATTTCACCAGTATCGTCCTATAAGTAGAAGAATCGGTGTTTGTGCATGATTCCTTCACAGTTATAAGACTCCAATGGACAACAATACTATAAAGCATACCAAAATAGTCCACACGGTCATAAATGACCCTTTGGTTTCTCTCCAACCCCATATTCTTTTTAAGTGGGACGGATTTCACTCGAATCGTCCAATAAGTTGAATCGGTATATGTACTTCATTCCTTCTGTATTACAAGACTCTTATGGGCAAGAATACTATAAGGCATACCAAAATAGTCCACGCGCTCCTAACCGGCCCTTTCCTTCTTTCCAACCTTCTTTTCTATCGAAATGGGACGGATTTCACCCGTATCGTCCAATAAGTAGAATCGGTGTTTGTGCATCATTCCTTCACAGTTACAAGACTCTTATGGAAAACATGCTATAAAGCATACCAAAATAGTCCACACAATCCTAAATGACCCTTTGGTTTCTCTCCAACCACATATTCTTTATAAGTGGGACGGATTTCAGTCGGATCGTCCAATAAGTTGAATCGGTATATATACTTCATTCCTTCACTATTATAAGACTCTTATGGGCAACAATACTATAAAGCATACCAAAATAGTCCACGCGCTCCTAACCGGCCCTTTATTTCTTTCCAACCATCTTTTCTATCCAAGTGGGACGGATTTCACCAGTATCGTCCTATAAGTAGAAGAATCGGTGTTTGTGCATGATTCCTTCACAGTTATAAGACTCCAATGGACAACAATACTATAAAGCATACCAAAATAGTCCACACGGTCATAAATGACCCTTTGGTTTCTCTCCAACCCCATATTCTTTTTAAGTGGGACGGATTTCACTCGAATCCTCCAATAAGTTGAATCGGTATATGTACTTCATTCCTTCTGTATTACAAGACTCTTATGGGCAAGAATACTATAAGGCATACCAAAATAGTCCACGCGCTCCTAACCGGCCCTTTCCTTCTTTCCAACCTTCTTTTCTATCGAAATGGGACGGATTTCACCCGTATCGTCCAATAAGTAGAATCGGTGTTTGTGCATCATTCCTTCACAGTTACAAGACTCTTATGGAAAACATGCTATAAAGCATACCAAAATAGTCCACACAATCCTAAATGACCCTTTGGTTTCTCTCCAACCACATATTCTTTATAAGTGGGACGGATTTCAGTCGGATCGTCCAATAAGTTGAATCGGTATATATACTTCATTCCTTCACTATTATAAGACTCTTATGGGCAACAATACTATAAAGCATACCAAAATAGTCCACGCGCTCCTAACCGGCCCTTTATTTCTTTCCAACCATCTTTTCTATCCAAGTGGGACGGATTTCACCAGTATCGTCCTATAAGTAGAAGAATCGGTGTTTGTGCATGATTCCTTCACAGTTATAAGACTCCAATGGACAACAATACTATAAAGCATACCAAAATAGTCCACACGGTCATAAATGACCCTTTGGTTTCTCTCCAACCCCATATTCTTTTTAAGTGGGACGGATTTCACTCGAATCCTCCAATAAGTTGAATCGGTATATGTACTTCATTCCTTCACTGTAATAAGACTCTTATGGGCAACAATACTATAAAGCATACCAAAATAGTCCACGCGCTCCTAACCGGCCCTTTCTTTCTTTCCAACCATCTTTTCTATCCAAGTGGGACGGATTTCACCCGTATCGTCCTATAAGTAAAAGAATCGGTGTTTGTGCATGATTCCTTCACAATTATAAGACTCCAATGGACAACAATGCTATAAAGCATACCAAAATAGTCCAGACGGTCCTAAATGACCCTGTGGTTTCTCTCCATCCCCATATTCTTTTTAAGTGGGACGGATTTCACTCGAATCGTCCAATAAGTTTAATCGGTATATGTACTTCATTCCTTCTATATTATAAGACTCTAATGGGCAACAATAATATAAAGCATACAAAAATAGTCCAAGCGCTCCTAACCGGCCATTTCTTTCTTTCCAACCTTCTTTTCTATCGAACTGGGACGGATTTCACCCGTATCGTCCAATAAGTAGAATCGGTGTTTGTGCATCATTCCTTCACAGTTACAAGACTCTAATGGAAAACAATACCATAAAGCATACCAAAATAGTCCACACAATCCTAAATGACCCTTTGATTTCTCTCCAACCACATATTCTTTATAAGTGGGACGGATTTCAGTCGGATCGTCCAATAAGTTGAATCGGTATATATACTTCATTCCTTCACTATTATAAGACTCTTATGGGCAACAATACTATAAAGCATACCAAAATAGTCCACGCGCTCCTAACCGGCCCTTTCTTTCTTTCCAACCATCTTTTCTATCCAAGTGGGACGGATTTCACCAGTATCGTCCTATAAGTAGAAGAATCGGTGTTTGTGCATGATTCCTTCACAGTTATAAGACTCCAATGGACAACAATACTATAAAGCATACCAAAATAGTCCACACGGTCATAAATGACCCTTTGGTTTCTCTCCAACCCCATATTCTTTTTAAGTGGGACGGATTTCACTCGAATCGTCCAATAAGTTGAATCGGTATATGTACTTCATTCCTTCTGTATTACAAGACTCTTATGGGCAAGAATACTATAAGGCATACCAAAATACTCCACGCGCTCCTAACCGGCCCTTTCTTTCTCTCCAACCATCTTTTCTATCTAAGTGGGACGGATTTCACCCGTATCGTCCTATAAGTAAAAGAATCGGTGTTTGTGCATGATTCCTTCACAGTTATAAGACTCCAATGGACAACAATGCTATAAAGCATACCAAAATAGTCCAGACGGTCCTAAATGACCCTGTGGTTTCTCTCCAACCCCATATTCTTTTTAAGTGGGACGGATTTCACTCGAATCGTCCAATAAGTTTAATCGGTATATGTACTTCATTCCTTCTATATTATAAGACTCTAATGGGCAACAATAATATAAAGCATACAAAAATAGTCCAAGCGCTCCTAACCGGCCATTTCTTTCTTTCCAACCTTCTTTTCTATCGAACTGGGACGGATTTCACCCGTATCGTCCAATAAGTAGAATCGGTGTTTGTGCATCATTCCTTCACAGTTACAAGACTCTTATGGAAAACAATACCATAAAGCATACCAAAATAGTCCACACAATCCTAAATGACCCTTTGATTTCTCTCCAACCACATATTCTTTATAAGTGGGACGGATTTCAGTCGGATCGTCCAATAAGTTGAATCGGTATATATACTTCATTCCTTCACTATTATAAGACTCTTATGGGCAACAATACTATAAAGCATACCAAAATAGTCCACGCGCTCCTAACCGGCCCTTTCTTTCTTTCCAACCATCTTTTCTATCCAAGTGGGACGGATTTCACCAGTATCGTCCTATAAGTAGAAGAATCGGTGTTTGTGCATGATTCCTTCAAAGTTATAAGACTCCAATGGACAACAATACTATAAAGCATACCAAAATAGTCCACACGGTCATAAATGACCCTTTGGTTTCTCTCCAACCCCATATTCTTTTTAAGTGGGACGGATTTCACTCGAATCGTCCAATAAGTTGAATCGGTATATGTACTTCATTCCTTCTGTATTACAAGACTCTTATGGGCAAGAATACTATAAGGCATACCAAAATACTCCACGCGCTCCTAACCGGCCCTTTCTTTCTCTCCAACCATCTTTTCTATCTAAGTGGGACGGATTTCACCCGTATCGTCCTATAAGTAGAAGAATCGGTGTTTGTGCATGATTCCTTCACAGTTATAAGACTCCAATGGACAACAATACTATAAAGCATACCAAAATAGTCCAGACGGTCCTAAATGACCCTTTGGTTTCTCTCCAACCCCATATTCTTTTTAAGTGGGACGGATTTCACTCGAATCGTCCAATAAGTTTAATCGGTATATGTACTTCATTCCTTCTATATTATAAGACTCTAATGGGCAACAATACAATAAAGCATACAAAAATAGTCCACGCGCTCCTAACCGGCCCTTTCCTTCTTTCCAACCTTCTTTTCTATCGAAATGGGACGGATTTCACCCGTATCGTCCAATAAGTAGAATCGGTGTTTGTGCATCATTCCTTCACAGTTACAAGACTCTTATGGAAAACATGCTATAAAGCATACCAAAATAGTCCACACAATCCTAAATGACCCTTTGGTTTCTCTCCAACCACATATTCTTTATAAGTGGGACGGATTTCAGTCGGATCGTCCAATAAGTTGAATCGGTATATATACTTCATTCCTTCACTATTATAAGACTCTTATGGGCAACAATACTATAAAGCATACCAAAATAGTCCACGCGCTCCTAACCGGCCCTTTCTTTCTTTCCAACCATCTTTTCTATCCAAGTGGGACGGATTTCACCAGTATCGTCCTATAAGTAGAAGAATCGGTGTTTGTGCATGATTCCTTCACAGTTATAAGACTCCAATGGACAACAATACTATAAAGCATACCAAAACAGTCCACACGGTCATAAATGACCCTTTGGTTTCTCTCCAACCACATATTCTTTTTAAGTGGGACGGATTTCACTCGAATCGTCCAATAAGTTGAATCGGTATATGTACTTCATTCCTTCTGTATTACAAGACTCTTATGGGCAAGAATACTATAAGGCATACCAAAATACTCCACGCGCTCCTAACCGGCCCTTTCTTTCTCTCCAACCATCTTTTCTATCTAAGTGGGACGGATTTCACCCGTATCGTCCTATAAGTAAAAGAATCGGTGTTTGTGCATGATTCCTTCACAGTTATAAGACTCCAATGGACAACAATGCTATAAAGCATACCAAAATAGTCCAGACGGTCCTAAATGACCCTGTGGTTTCTCTCCAACCCCATATTCTTTTTAAGTGGGACGGATTTCACTCGAATCATCCAATAAGTTTAATCGGTATATGTACTACATTCCTTCTATATTATAAGACTCTAATGGGCAACAATACTATAAAGCATACAAAAATAGTCCACGCGCTCCTAACCGGCCCTTTCCTTCTTTCCAACCTTCTTTTCTATCGCAATGGGACGGATTTCACCCGTATCGTCCAATAAGTAGAATCGGTGTTTGTGCATCATTCCTTCACAGTTACAAGACTCTTATGGAAAACATGCTATAAAGCATACCAAAATAGTCCACACAATCCTAAATGACCCTTTGGTTTCTCTCCAACCACATATTCTTTATAAGTGGGACGGATTTCAGTCGGATCATCCAATAAGTTGAATCGGTATATATACTTCATTCCTTCACTATTATAAGACTCTTATGGGCAACAATACTATAAAGCATACCAAAATAGTCCACGCGCTCCTAACCGGCCCTTTCTTTCTTTCCAACCATCTTTTCTATCCAAGTGGGACGGATTTCACCAGTATCGTCCTATAAGTAGAAGAATCGGTGTTTGTGCATGATTCCTTCACAGTTACAAGACTCTTATGGAAAAGAATACCATAAAGCATACCAAAATAGTCCACACAATCCTAAATGACCCTTTGATTTCTCTCCAACCACATATTCTTTGTAAGTGGGACGGATTTCAGTCGGATCGTCCAATAAGTTGAATCGGTATATATACTTCATTCCTTCACTATTATAAGACTCTTATGGGCAACAATACTATAAAGCATACCAAAATAGTCCACGCGCTCCTAACCGGCCCTTTCTTTTTTCCAACCATCTTTTCTATCCAAGTGGGACGGATTTCACCAGTATCGTCCTATAAGTAGAAGAATCGGTGTTTGTGCATGATTCCTTCACAGTTATAAGACTCCAATGGACAACAATACTATAAAGCATACCAAAATAGTCCACACGGTCATAAATGACCCTTTGGTTTCTCTCCAACCCCATATTCTTTTTAAGTGGGACGGATTTCACTCGAATCGTCCAATAAGTTGAATCGGTATATGTACTTCATTCCTTCTGTATTACAAGACTCTTATGGGCAAGAATACTATAAGGCATACCAAAATACTCCACGCGCTCCTAACCGGCCCTTTCTTTCTCTCCAACCATCTTTTCTATCTAAGTGGGACGGATTTCACCCGTATCGTCCTATAAGTAAATGAATCGGTGTTTGTGCATGATTCCTTCACAGTTATAAGACTCCAATGGACAACAATGCTATAAAGCATACCAAAATAGTCCAGACGGTCCTAAATGACCCTGTGGTTTCTCTCCAACCCCATATTCTTTTTAAGTGGGACGGATTTCACTCGAATCGTCCAATAAGTTTAATCGGTATATGTACTTCATTCCTTCTATATTATAAGACTCTAATGGGCAACAATAATATAAAGCATACAAAAATAGTCCAAGCGCTCCTAACCGGCCATTTCTTTCTTTCCAACCTTCTTTTCTATCGAACTGGGACGGATTTCACCCGTATCGTCCAATAAGTAGAATCGGTGTTTGTGCATCATTCCTTCACAGTTACAAGACTCTTATGGAAAACAATACCATAAAGCATACCAAAATAGTCCACACAATCCTAAATGACCCTTTGGTTTCTCTCCAACCACATATTCTTTATAAGTGGGACGGATTTCAGTCGGATCGTCCAATAAGTTGAATCGGTATATATACTTCATTCCTTCACTATTATAAGACTCTTATGGGCAACAATACTATAAAGCATACCAAAATAGTCCACGCGCTCCTAACCGGCCCTTTCTTTCTTTCCAACCATCTTTTCTATCCAAGTGGGACGGATTTCACCAGTATCGTCCTATAAGTAGAAGAATCGGTGTTTGTGCATGATTCCTTCACAGTTACAAGACTCTTATGGAAAACAATACCATAAAGCATACCAAAATAGTCCACACAATCCTAAATGACCCTTTGATTTCTCTCCAACCACATATTCTTTATAAGTGGGACGGATTTCAGTCGGATCGTCCAATAAGTTGAATCGGTATATATACTTCATTCCTTCACTATTATAAGACTCTTATGGGCAACAATACTATAAAGCATACCAAAATAGTCCACGCGCTCCTAACCGGCCCTTTCTTTCTTTCCAACCATCTTTTCTATCCAAGTGGGACGGATTTCACCAGTATCGTCCTATAAGTAGAAGAATCGGTGTTTGTGCATGATTCCTTCACAGTTATAAGACTCCAATGGACAACAATACTATAAAGCATACCAAAATAGTCCACACGGTCATAAATGACCCTTTGGTTTCTCTCCAACCCCATATTCTTTTTAAGTTGGACGGATTTCACTCGAATCGTCCAATAAGTTGAATCGGTATATGTACTTCATTCCTTCTGTATTACAAGACTCTTATGGGCAAGAATACTATAAGGCATACCAAAATACTCCACGCGCTCCTAACCGGCCCTTTCTTTCTCTCCAACCATCTTTTCTATCTAAGTGGGACGGATTTCACCCGTATCGTCCTATAAGTAAAAGAATCGGTGTTTGTGCATGATTCCTTCACAGTTATAAGACTCCAATGGACAACAATGCTATAAAGCATACCAAAATAGTCCAGACGGTCCTAAATGACCCTGTGGTTTCTCTCCAACCCCATATTCTTTTTAAGTGGGACGGATTTCACTCGAATCGTCCAATAAGTTTAATCGGTATATGTACTTCATTCCTTCTATATTATAAGACTCTGATGGGCAACAATACTATAAAGCATACAAAAATAGTCCACGCGCTCCTAACCGGCCCTTTCCTTCTTTCCAACCTTCTTTTCTATCGAAATGGGACGGATTTCACCCGTATCGTCCAATAAGTAGAATCGGTGTTTGTGCATCATTCCTTCACAGTTACAAGACTCTTATGGAAAACATGATATAAAGCATACCAAAATAGTCCACACAATCCTAAATGACCCTTTGGTTTCTCTCCAACCACATATTCTTTATAAGTGGGACGGATTTCAGTCGGATCGTCCAATAAGTTGAATCGGTATATATACTTCATTCCTTCACTATTATAAGACTCTTATGGGCAACAATACTATAAAGCATACCAAAATAGTCCACGCGCTCCTAACCGGCCCTTTCTTTCTTTCCAACCATCTTTTCTATCCAAGTGGGACGGATTTCACCAGTATCGTCCTATAAGTAGAAGAATCGGTGTTTGTGCATGATTCCTTCACAGTTATAAGACTCCAATGGACAACAATACTATAAAGCATACCAAAATAGTCCACACGGTCATAAATGACCCTTTGGTTTCTCTCCAACCCCATATTCTTTTTAAGTGGGACGGATTTCACTCGAATCCTCCAATAAGTTGAATCGGTATATGTACTTCATTCCTTCACTGTAATAAGACTCTTATGGGCAACAATACTATAAAGCATACCAAAATAGTCCACGCGCTCCTAACCGGCCTTTTCTTTCTTTCCAACCATCTTTTCTATCCAAGTGGGACGGATTTCACCAGTATCGTCCTATAAGTAGAAGAATCGGTGTTTGTGCATGATTCCTTCACAGTTACAAGACTCTTATGGAAAACAATACCATAAAGCATACCAAAATAGTCCACACAATCCTAAATGACCCTTTGATTTCTCTCCAACCACATATTCTTTATAAGTGGGACGGATTTCAGTCGGATCGTCCAATAAGTTGAATCGGTATATATACTTCATTCCTTCACTATTATAAGACTCTTATGGGCAACAATACTATAAAGCATACCAAAATAGTCCACGCGCTCCTAACCGGCCCTTTCTTTCTTTCCAACCATCTTTTCTATCCAAGTGGGACGGATTTCACCAGTATCGTCCTATAAGTAGAAGAATCGGTGTTTGTGCATGATTCCTTCACAGTTACAAGACTCTTATGGAAAACAATACCATAAAGCATACCAAAATAGTCCACACAATCCTAAATGACCCTTTGATTTCTCTCCAACCACATATTCTTTATAAGTGGGACGGATTTCAGTCGGATCGTCCAATAAGTTGAATCGGTATATATACTTCATTCCTTCACTATTATAAGACTCTTATGGGCAACAATACTATAAAGCATACCAAAATAGTCCACGCGCTCCTAACCGGCCCTTTCTTTCTTTCCAACCATCTTTTCTATCCAAGTGGGACGGATTTCACCAGTATCGTCCTATAAGTAGAAGAATCGGTGTTTGTGCATGATTCCTTCACAGTTATAAGACTCCAATGGACAACAATACTATAAAGCATACCAAAATAGTCCACACGGTCATAAATGACCCTTTGGTTTCTCTCCAACCCCATATTCTTTTTAAGTGGGACGGATTTCACTCGAATCCTCCAATAAGTTGAATCGGTATATGTACTTCATTCCTTCACTGTAATAAGACTCTTATGGGCAACAATACTATAAAGCATACCAAAATAGTCCACGCGCTCCTAACCGGCCTTTTCTTTCTTTCCAACCATCTTTTCTATCCAAGTGGGACGGATTTCACCAGTATCGTCCTATAAGTAGAAGAATCGGTGTTTGTGCATGATTCCTTCACAGTTACAAGACTCTTATGGAAAACAATACCATAAAGCATACCAAAATAGTCCACACAATCCTAAATGACCCTTTGATTTCTCTCCAACCACATATTCTTTATAAGTGGGACGGATTTCAGTCGGATCGTCCAATAAGTTGAATCGGTATATATACTTCATTCCTTCACTATTATAAGACTCTTATGGGCAACAATACTATAAAGCATACCAAAATAGTCCACGCGCTCCTAACCGGCCCTTTCTTTCTTTCCAACCATCTTTTCTATCCAAGTGGGACGGATTTCACCAGTATCGTCCTATAAGTAGAAGAATCGGTGTTTGTGCATGATTCCTTCACAGTTACAAGACTCTTATGGAAAACAATACCATAAAGCATACCAAAATAGTCCACACAATCCTAAATGACCCTTTGATTTCTCTCCAACCACATATTCTTTATAAGTGGGACGGATTTCAGTCGGATCGTCCAATAAGTTGAATCGGTATATATACTTCATTCCTTCACTATTATAAGACTCTTATGGGCAACAATACTATAAAGCATACCAAAATAGTCCACGCGCTCCTAACCGGCCCTTTCTTTCTTTCCAACCATCTTTTCTATCCAAGTGGGACGGATTTCACCAGTATCGTCCTATAAGTAGAAGAATCGGTGTTTGTGCATGATTCCTTCACAGTTATAAGACTCCAATGGACAACAATACTATAAAGCATACCAAAATAGTCCACACGGTCATAAATGACCCTTTGGTTTCTCTCCAACCCCATATTCTTTTTAAGTTGGACGGATTTCACTCGAATCGTCCAATAAGTTGAATCGGTATATGTACTTCATTCCTTCTGTATTACAAGACTCTTATGGGCAAGAATACTATAAGGCATACCAAAATACTCCACGCGCTCCTAACCGGCCCTTTCTTTCTCTCCAACCATCTTTTCTATCTAAGTGGGACGGATTTCACCCGTATCGTCCTATAAGTAAAAGAATCGGTGTTTGTGCATGATTCCTTCACAGTTATAAGACTCCAATGGACAACAATGCTATAAAGCATACCAAAATAGTCCAGACGGTCCTAAATGACCCTGTGGTTTCTCTCCAACCCCATATTCTTTTTAAGTGGGACGGATTTCACTCGAATCGTCCAATAAGTTTAATCGGTATATGTACTTCATTCCTTCTATATTATAAGACTCTGATGGGCAACAATACTATAAAGCATACAAAAATAGTCCACGCGCTCCTAACCGGCCCTTTCCTTCTTTCCAACCTTCTTTTCTATCGAAATGGGACGGATTTCACCCGTATCGTCCAATAAGTAGAATCGGTGTTTGTGCATCATTCCTTCACAGTTACAAGACTCTTATGGAAAACATGATATAAAGCATACCAAAATAGTCCACACAATCCTAAATGACCCTTTGGTTTCTCTCCAACCACATATTCTTTATAAGTGGGACGGATTTCAGTCGGATCGTCCAATAAGTTGAATCGGTATATATACTTCATTCCTTCACTATTATAAGACTCTTATGGGCAACAATACTATAAAGCATACCAAAATAGTCCACGCGCTCCTAACCGGCCCTTTCTTTCTTTCCAACCATCTTTTCTATCCAAGTGGGACGGATTTCACCAGTATCGTCCTATAAGTAGAAGAATCGGTGTTTGTGCATGATTCCTTCACAGTTATAAGACTCCAATGGACAACAATACTATAAAGCATACCAAAATAGTCCACACGGTCATAAATGACCCTTTGGTTTCTCTCCAACCCCATATTCTTTTTAAGTGGGACGGATTTCACTCGAATCCTCCAATAAGTTGAATCGGTATATGTACTTCATTCCTTCACTGTAATAAGACTCTTATGGGCAACAATACTATAAAGCATACCAAAATAGTCCACGCGCTCCTAACCGGCCCTTTCTTTCTTTCCAACCATCTTTTCTATCCAAGTGGGACGGATTTCACCAGTATCGTCCTATAAGTAGAAGAATCGGTGTTTGTGCATGATTCCTTCACAGTTACAAGACTCTTATGGAAAACAATACCATAAAGCATACCAAAATAGTCCACACAATCCTAAATGACCCTTTGATTTCTCTCCAACCACATATTCTTTATAAGTGGGACGGATTTCAGTCGGATCGTCCAATAAGTTGAATCGGTATATATACTTCATTCCTTCACTATTATAAGACTCTTATGGGCAACAATACTATAAAGCATACCAAAATAGTCCACGCGCTCCTAACCGGCCCTTTCTTTCTTTCCAACCATCTTTTCTATCCAAGTGGGACGGATTTCACCAGTATCGTCCTATAAGTAGAAGAATCGGTGTTTGTGCATGATTCCTTCACAGTTACAAGACTCTTATGGAAAACAATACCATAAAGCATACCAAAATAGTCCACACAATCCTAAATGACCCTTTGATTTCTCTCCAACCACATATTCTTTATAAGTGGGACGGATTTCAGTCGGATCGTCCAATAAGTTGAATCGGTATATATACTTCATTCCTTCACTATTATAAGACTCTTATGGGCAACAATACTATAAAGCATACCAAAATAGTCCACGCGCTCCTAACCGGCCCTTTCTTTCTTTCCAACCATCTTTTCTATCCAAGTGGGACGGATTTCACCAGTATCGTCCTATAAGTAGAAGAATCGGTGTTTGTGCATGATTCCTTCACAGTTATAAGACTCCAATGGACAACAATACTATAAAGCATACCAAAATAGTCCACACGGTCATAAATGACCCTTTGGTTTCTCTCCAACCCCATATTCTTTTTAAGTTGGACGGATTTCACTCGAATCGTCCAATAAGTTGAATCGGTATATGTACTTCATTCCTTCTGTATTACAAGACTCTTATGGGCAAGAATACTATAAGGCATACCAAAATACTCCACGCGCTCCTAACCGGCCCTTTCTTTCTCTCCAACCATCTTTTCTATCTAAGTGGGACGGATTTCACCCGTATCGTCCTATAAGTAAAAGAATCGGTGTTTGTGCATGATTCCTTCACAGTTATAAGACTCCAATGGACAACAATGCTATAAAGCATACCAAAATAGTCCAGACGGTCCTAAATGACCCTGTGGTTTCTCTCCAACCCCATATTCTTTTTAAGTGGGACGGATTTCACTCGAATCGTCCAATAAGTTTAATCGGTATATGTACTTCATTCCTTCTATATTATAAGACTCTGATGGGCAACAATACTATAAAGCATACAAAAATAGTCCACGCGCTCCTAACCGGCCCTTTCCTTCTTTCCAACCTTCTTTTCTATCGAAATGGGACGGATTTCACCCGTATCGTCCAATAAGTAGAATCGGTGTTTGTGCATCATTCCTTCACAGTTACAAGACTCTTATGGAAAACATGATATAAAGCATACCAAAATAGTCCACACAATCCTAAATGACCCTTTGGTTTCTCTCCAACCACATATTCTTTATAAGTGGGACGGATTTCAGTCGGATCGTCCAATAAGTTGAATCGGTATATATACTTCATTCCTTCACTATTATAAGACTCTTATGGGCAACAATACTATAAAGCATACCAAAATAGTCCACGCGCTCCTAACCGGCCCTTTCTTTCTTTCCAACCATCTTTTCTATCCAAGTGGGACGGATTTCACCAGTATCGTCCTATAAGTAGAAGAATCGGTGTTTGTGCATGATTCCTTCACAGTTATAAGACTCCAATGGACAACAATACTATAAAGCATACCAAAATAGTCCACACGGTCATAAATGACCCTTTGGTTTCTCTCCAACCCCATATTCTTTTTAAGTGGGACGGATTTCACTCGAATCCTCCAATAAGTTGAATCGGTATATGTACTTCATTCCTTCACTGTAATAAGACTCTTATGGGCAACAATACTATAAAGCATACCAAAATAGTCCACGCGCTCCTAACCGGCCCTTTCTTTCTTTCCAACCATCTTTTCTATCCAAGTGGGACGGATTTCACCAGTATCGTCCTATAAGTAGAAGAATCGGTGTTTGTGCATGATTCCTTCACAGTTACAAGACTCTTATGGAAAACAATACCATAAAGCATACCAAAATAGTCCACACAATCCTAAATGACCCTTTGATTTCTCTCCAACCACATATTCTTTATAAGTGGGACGGATTTCAGTCGGATCGTCCAATAAGTTGAATCGGTATATATACTTCATTCCTTCACTATTATAAGACTCTTATGGGCAACAATACTATAAAGCATACCAAAATAGTCCACGCGCTCCTAACCGGCCCTTTCTTTCTTTCCAACCATCTTTTCTATCCAAGTGGGACGGATTTCACCAGTATCGTCCTATAAGTAGAAGAATCGGTGTTTGTGCATGATTCCTTCACAGTTATAAGACTCCAATAGACAACAATACTATAAAGCATACCAAAATAGTCCACACGGTCATAAATGAACTCTCTCCAACCCCATATTCTTTTTAAGTGGGACGGATTTCACTCGAATCCTCCAATAAGTTGAATCGGTATATGTACTTCATTCCTTCACTGTAATAAGACTCTTATGGGCAACAATACTATAAAGCATACCAAAATAGTCCACGCGCTCCTAACCGGCCCTTTCTTTCTTTCCAACCATCTTTTCTATCCAAGTGGGACGGATTTCACCCGTATCGTCCTATAAGTAAAAGAATCGGTGTTTGTGCATGATTCCTTCACAGTTATAAGACTCCAATGGACAACAATGCTATAAAGCATACCAAAATAGTCCAGACGGTCCTAAATGACCCTGTGGTTTCTCTCCTACCCCATATTCTTTTTAAGTGGGACGGATTTCACTCGAATCGTCCAATAAGTTTAATCGGTATATGTACTTCATTCCTTCTATATTATAAGACTCTAATGGGCAACAATAATATAAAGCATACAAAAATAGTCCAAGCGCTCCTAACCGGCCATTTCTTTCTTTCCAACCTTCTTTTCTATCGAACTGGGACGGATTTCACCCGTATCGTCCAATAAGTAGAATCGGTGTTTGTGCATCATTCCTTCACAGTTACAAGACTCTTATGGAAAACAATACCATAAAGCATACCAAAATAGTCCACACAATCCTAAATGACCCTTTGATTTCTCTCCAACCACATATTCTTTATAAGTGGGACGGATTTCAGTCGGATCGTCCAATAAGTTGAATCGGTATATATACTTCATTCCTTCACTATTATAAGACTCTTATGGGCAACAATACTATAAAGCATACCAAAATAGTCCACGCGCTCCTAACCGGCCCTTTCTTTCTTTCCAACCATCTTTTCTATCCAAGTGGGACGGATTTCACCAGTATCGTCCTATAAGTAGAAGAATCGGTGTTTGTGCATGATTCCTTCACAGTTACAAGACTCTTATGGAAAACAATACCATAAAGCATACCAAAATAGTCCACACAATCCTAAATGACCCTTTGATTTCTCTCCAACCACATATTCTTTATAAGTGGGACGGATTTCAGTCGGATCGTCCAATAAGTTGAATCGGTATATATACTTCATTCCTTCACTATTATAAGACTCTTATGGGCAACAATACTATAAAGCATACCAAAATAGTCCACGCGCTCCTAACCGGCCCTTTCTTTCTTTCCAACCATCTTTTCTATCCAAGTGGGACGGATTTCACCAGTATCGTCCTATAAGTAGAAGAATCGGTGTTTGTGCATGATTCCTTCACAGTTATAAGACTCCAATGGACAACAATACTATAAAGCATACCAAAATAGTCCACACGGTCATAAATGACCCTTTGGTTTCTCTCCAACCCCATATTCTTTTTAAGTGGGACGGATTTCACTCGAATCCTCCAATAAGTTGAATCGGTATATGTACTTCATTCCTTCACTGTAATAAGACTCTTATGGGCAACAATACTATAAAGCATACCAAAATAGTCCACGCGCTCCTAACCGGCCCTTTCTTTCTTTCCAACCATCTTTTCTATCCAAGTGGGACGGATTTCACCAGTATCGTCCTATAAGTAGAAGAATCGGTGTTTGTGCATGATTCCTTCACAGTTATAAGACTCCAATGGACAACAATACTATAAAGCATACCAAAATAGTCCACACGGTCATAAATGACCCTTTGGTTTCTCTCCAACCCCATATTCTTTTTAAGTGGGACGGATTTCACTCGAATCCTCCAATAAGTTGAATCGGTATATGTACTTCATTCCTTCACTGTAATAAGACTCTTATGGGCAACAATACTATAAAGCATACCAAAATAGTCCACGCGCTCCTAACCGGCCCTTTCTTTCTTTCCAACCATCTTTTCTATCCAAGTGGGACGGATTTCACCAGTATCGTCCTATAAGTAGAAGAATCGGTGTTTGTGCATGATTCCTTCACAGTTATAAGACTCCAATGGACAACAATACTATAAAGCATACCAAAATAGTCCACACGGTCATAAATGAACTCTCTCCAACCCCATATTCTTTTTAAGTGGGACGGATTTCACTCGAATCCTCCAATAAGTTGAATCGGTATATGTACTTCATTCCTTCACTGTAATAAGACTCTTATGGGCAACAATACTATAAAGCATACCAAAATAGTCCACGCGCTCCTAACCGGCCCTTTCTTTCTTTCCAACCATCTTTTCTATCCAAGTGGGACGGATTTCACCCGTATCGTCCTATAAGTAAAAGAATCGGTGTTTGTGCATGATTCCTTCACAGTTATAAGACTCCAATGGACAACAATGCTATAAAGCATACCAAAATAGTCCAGACGGTCCTAAATGACCCTGTGGTTTCTCTCCTACCCCATATTCTTTTTAAGTGGGACGGATTTCACTCGAATCGTCCAATAAGTTTAATCGGTATATGTACTTCATTCCTTCTATATTATAAGACTCTAATGGGCAACAATAATATAAAGCATTCAAAAATAGTCCAAGCGCTCCTAACCGGCCATTTCTTTCTTTCCAACCTTCTTTTCTATCGAACTGGGACGGATTTCACCCGTATCGTCCAATAAGTAGAATCGGTGTTTGTGCATCATTCCTTCACAGTTACAAGACTCTTATGGAAAACAATACCATAAAGCATACCAAAATAGTCCACACAATCCTAAATGACCCTTTGATTTCTCTCCAACCACATATTCTTTATAAGTGGGACGGATTTCAGTCGGATCGTCCAATAAGTTGAATCGGTATATATACTTCATTCCTTCACTATTATAAGACTCTTATGGGCAACAATACTATAAAGCATACCAAAATAGTCCACGCGCTCCTAACCGGCCCTTTCTTTCTTTCCAACCATCTTTTCTATCCAAGTGGGACGGATTTCACCAGTATCGTCCTATAAGTAGAAGAATCGGTGTTTGTGCATGATTCCTTCACAGTTATAAGACTCCAATGGACAACAATACTATAAAGCATACCAAAATAGTCCACACGGTCATAAATGACCCTTTGGTTTCTCTCCAACCCCATATTCTTTTTAAGTGGGACGGATTTCACTCGAATCCTCCAATAAGTTGAATCGGTATATGTACTTCATTCCTTCACTGTAATAAGACTCTTATGGGCAACAATACTATAAAGCATACCAAAATAGTCCACGCGCTCCTAACCGGCCCTTTCTTTCTTTCCAACCATCTTTTCTATCCAAGTGGGACGGATTTCACCAGTATCGTCCTATAAGTAGAAGAATCGGTGTTTTTGCATGATTCCTTCACAGTTATAAGACTCCAATGGACAACAATACTATAAAGCATACCAAAATAGTCCACACGGTCATAAATGACCCTTTGGTTTCTCTCCAACCCCATATTCTTTTTAAGTGGGACGGATTTCACTCGAATCCTCCAATAAGTTGAATCGGTATATGTACTTCATTCCTTCACTGTAATAAGACTCTTATGGGCAACAATACTATAAAGCATACCAAAATAGTCCACGCGCTCCTAACCGGCCCTTTCTTTCTTTCCAACCATCTTTTCTATCCAAGTGGGACGGATTTCACCAGTATCGTCCTATAAGTAGAAGAATCGGTGTTTGTGCATGATTCCTTCACAGTTATAAGACTCCAATGGACAACAATACTATAAAGCATACCAAAATAGTCCACACGGTCATAAATGAACTCTCTCCAACCCCATATTCTTTTTAAGTGGGACGGATTTCACTCGAATCCTCCAATAAGTTGAATCGGTATATGTACTTCATTCCTTCACTGTAATAAGACTCTTATGGGCAACAATACTATAAAGCATACCAAAATAGTCCACGCGCTCCTAACCGGCCCTTTCTTTCTTTCCAACCATCTTTTCTATCCAAGTGGGACGGATTTCACCCGTATCGTCCTATAAGTAAAAGAATCGGTGTTTGTGCATGATTCCTTCACAGTTATAAGACTCCAATGGACAACAATGCTATAAAGCATACCAAAATAGTCCAGACGGTCCTAAATGACCCTGTGGTTTCTCTCCTACCCCATATTCTTTTTAAGTGGGACGGATTTCACTCGAATCGTCCAATAAGTTTAATCGGTATATGTACTTCATTCCTTCTATATTATAAGACTCTAATGGGCAACAATAATATAAAGCATACAAAAATAGTCCAAGCGCTCCTAACCGGCCATTTCTTTCTTTCCAACCTTCTTTTCTATCGAACTGGGACGGATTTCACCCGTATCGTCCAATAAGTAGAATCGGTGTTTGTGCATCATTCCTTCACAGTTACAAGACTCTTATGGAAAACAATACCATTAAGCATACCAAAATAGTCCACACAATCCTAAATGACCCTTTGATTTCTCTCCAACCACATATTCTTTATAAGTGGGACGGATTTCAGTCGGATCGTCCAATAAGTTGAATCGGTATATATACTTCATTCCTTCACTATTATAAGACTCTTATGGGCAACAATACTATAAAGCATACCAAAATAGTCCACGCGCTCCTAACCGGCCCTTTCTTTCTTTCCAACCATCTTTTCTATCCAAGTGGGACGGATTTCACCAGTATCGTCCTATAAGTAGAAGAATCGGTGTTTGTGCATGATTCCTTCACAGTTATAAGACTCCAATGGACAACAATACTATAAAGCATACCAAAATAGTCCACACGGTCATAAATGACCCTTTGGTTTCTCTCCAACCCCATATTCTTTTTAAGTGGGACGGATTTCACTCGAATCCTCCAATAAGTTGAATCGGTATATGTACTTCATTCCTTCACTGTAATAAGACTCTTATGGGCAACAATACTATAAAGCATACCAAAATAGTCCACGCGCTCCTAACCGGCCCTTTCTTTCTTTCCAACCATCTTTTCTATCCAAGTGGGACGGATTTCACCAGTATCGTCCTATAAGTAGAAGAATCGGTGTTTGTGCATGATTCCTTCACAGTTACAAGACTCTTATGGAAAACAATACCATAAAGCATACCAAAATAGTCCACACAATCCTAAATGACCCTTTGATTTCTCTCCAACCACATATTCTTTATAAGTGGGACGGATTTCAGTCGGATCGTCCAATAAGTTGAATCGGTATATATACTTCATTCCTTCACTATTATAAGACTCTTATGGGCAACAATACTATAAAGCATACCAAAATAGTCCACGCGCTCCTAACCGGCCCTTTCTTTCTTTCCAACCATCTTTTCTATCCAAGTGGGACGGATTTCACCAGTATCGTCCTATAAGTAGAAGAATCGGTGTTTGTGCATGATTCCTTCACAGTTATAAGACTCCAATGGACAACAATACTATAAAGCATACCAAAATAGTCCACACGGTCATAAATGACCCTTTGGTTTCTCTCCAACCCCATATTCTTTTTAAGTGGGACGGATTTCACTCGAATCCTCCAATAAGTTGAATCGGTATATGTACTTCATTCCTTCACTGTAATAAGACTCTTATGGGCAACAATACTATAAAGCATACCAAAATAGTCCACGCGCTCCTAACCGGCCCTTTCTTTCTTTCCAACCATCTTTTCTATCCAAGTGGGACGGATTTCACCAGTATCGTCCTATAAGTAGAAGAATCGGTGTTTTTGCATGATTCCTTCACAGTTATAAGACTCCAATGGACAACAATACTATAAAGCATACCAAAATAGTCCACACGGTCATAAATGAACTCTCTCCAACCCCATATTCTTTTTAAGTGGGACGGATTTCACTCGAATCCTCCAATAAGTTGAATCGGTATATGTACTTCATTCCTTCACTGTAATAAGACTCTTATGGGCAACAATACTATAAAGCATACCAAAATAGTCCACGCGCTCCTAACCGGCCCTTTCTTTCTTTCCAACCATCTTTTCTATCCAAGTGGGACGGATTTCACCAGTATCGTCCTATAAGTAAAAGAATCGGTGTTTGTGCATGATTCCTTCACAGTTATAAGACTCCAATGGACAACAATGCTATAAAGCATACCAAAATAGTCCAGACAGTCCTAAATGACCCTGTGGTTTCTCTCCAACCCCATATTCTTTTTAAGTGGGACGGATTTCACTCGAATCGTCCAATAAGTTTAATCGGTATATGTACTTCATTCCTTCTATATTATAAGACTCTAATGGGCAACAATAATATAAAGCATACAAAAATAGTCCAAGCGCTCCTAACCGGCCATTTCTTTCTTTCCAACCTTCTTTTCTATCGAACTGGGACGGATTTCACCCGTATCGTCCAATAAGTAGAATCGGTGTTTGTGCATCATTCCTTCACAGTTACAAGACTCTTATGGAAAACAATACCATAAAGCATACCAAAATAGTCCACACAATCCTAAATGACCCTTTGATTTCTCTCCAACCACATATTCTTTATAAGTGGGACGGATTTCAGTCGGATCGTCCAATAAGTTGAATCGGTATATATACTTCATTCCTTCACTATTATAAGACTCTTATGGGCAACAATACTATAAAGCATACCAAAATAGTCCACGCGCTCCTAACCGGCCATTTCTTTCTTTCCAACCATCTTTTCTATCCAAGTGGGACGGATTTCACCAGTATCGTCCTATAAGTAGAAGAATCGGTGTTTGTGCATGATTCCTTCACAGTTACAAGACTCTTATGGAAAACAATACCATAAAGCATACCAAAATAGTCCACACAATCCTAAATGACCCTTTGATTTCTCTCCAACCACATATTCTTTATAAGTGGGACGGATTTCAGTCGGATCGTCCAATAAGTTGAATCGGTATATATACTTCATTCCTTCACTATTATAAGACTCTTATGGGCAACAATACTATAAAGCATACCAAAATAGTCCACGCGCTCCTAACCGGCCCTTTCTTTCTTTCCAACCATCTTTTCTATCCAAGTGGGACGGATTTCACCAGTATCGTCCTATAAGTAGAAGAATCGGTGTTTGTGCATGATTCCTTCACAGTTATAAGACTCCAATGGACAACAATACTATAAAGCATACCAAAATAGTCCACACGGTCATAAATGACCCTTTGGTTTCTCTCCAACCCCATATTCTTTTTAAGTGGGACGGATTTCACTCGAATCCTCCAATAAGTTGAATCGGTATATGTACTTCATTCCTTCACTGTAATAAGACTCTTATGGGCAACAATACTATAAAGCATACCAAAATAGTCCACGCGCTCCTAACCGGCCCTTTCTTTCTTTCCAACCATCTTTTCTATCCAAGTGGGACGGATTTCACCAGTATCGTCCTATAAGTAGAAGAATCGGTGTTTGTGCATGATTCCTTCACAGTTATAAGACTCCAATGGACAACAATACTATAAAGCATACCAAAATAGTCCACACGGTCATAAATGACCCTTTGGTTTCTCTCCAACCCCATATTCTTTTTAAGTGGGACGGATTTCACTCGAATCCTCCAATAAGTTGAATCGGTATATGTACTTCATTCCTTCACTGTAATAAGACTCTTATGGGCAACAATACTATAAAGCATACCAAAATAGTCCACGCGCTCCTAACCGGCCCTTTCTTTCTTTCCAACCATCTTTTCTATCCAAGTGGGACGGATTTCACCAGTATCGTCCTATAAGTAGAAGAATCGGTGTTTGTGCATGATTCCTTCACAGTTATAAGACTCCAATGGACAACAATACTATAAAGCATACCAAAATAGTCCACACGGTCATAAATGAACTCTCTCCAACCCCATATTCTTTTTAAGTGGGACGGATTTCACTCGAATCCTCCAATAAGTTGAATCGGTATATGTACTTCATTCCTTCACTGTAATAAGACTCTTATGGGCAACAATACTATAAAGCATACCAAAATAGTCCACGCGCTCCTAACCGGCCCTTTCTTTCTTTCCAACCATCTTTTCTATCCAAGTGGGACGGATTTCACCCGTATCGTCCTATAAGTAAAAGAATCGGTGTTTGTGCATGATTCCTTCACAGTTATAAGACTCCAATGGACAACAATGCTATAAAGCATACCAAAATAGTCCAGACGGTCCTAAATGACCCTGTGGTTTCTCTCCTACCCCATATTCTTTTTAAGTGGGACGGATTTCACTCGAATCGTCCAATAAGTTTAATCGGTATATGTACTTCATTCCTTCTATATTATAAGACTCTAATGGGCAACAATAATATAAAGCATACAAAAATAGTCCAAGCGCTCCTAACCGGCCATTTCTCTCTTTCCAACCTTCTTTTCTATCGAACTGGGACGGATTTCACCCGTATCGTCCAATAAGTAGAATCGGTGTTTGTGCATCATTCCTTCACAGTTACAAGACTCTTATGGAAAACAATACCATAAAGCATACCAAAATAGTCCACACAATCCTAAATGACCCTTTGATTTCTCTCCAACCACATATTCTTTATAAGTGGGACGGATTTCAGTCGGATCGTCCAATAAGTTGAATCGGTATATATACTTCATTCCTTCACTATTATAAGACTCTTATGGGCAACAATACTATAAAGCATACCAAAATAGTCCACGCGCTCCTAACCGGCCCTTTCTTTCTTTCCAACCATCTTTTCTATCCAAGTGGGACGGATTTCACCAGTATCGTCCTATAAGTAGAAGAATCGGTGTTTGTGCATGATTCCTTCACAGTTACAAGACTCTTATGGAAAACAATACCATAAAGCATACCAAAATAGTCCACACAATCCTAAATGACCCTTTGATTTCTCTCCAACCACATATTCTTTATAAGTGGGACGGATTTCAGTCGGATCGTCCAATAAGTTGAATCGGTATATATACTTCATTCCTTCACTATTATAAGACTCTTATGGGCAACAATACTATAAAGCATACCAAAATAGTCCACGCGCTCCTAACCGGCCCTTTCTTTCTTTCCAACCATCTTTTCTATCCAAGTGGGACGGATTTCACCAGTATCGTCCTATAAGTAGAAGAATCGGTGTTTGTGCATGATTCTTTCACAGTTATAAGACTCCAATGGACAACAATGCTATAAAGCATACCAAAATAGTCCAGACGGTCCTAAATGACCCTGTGGTTTCTCTCCAACCCCATATTCTTTTTAAGTGGGACGGATTTCACTCGAATCGTCCAATAAGTTTAATCGGTATATGTACTTCATTCCTTCTATATTATAAGACTCTAATGGGCAACAATAATATAAAGCATACAAAAATAGTCCAAGCGCTCCTAACCGGCCATTTCTTTCTTTCCAATCTTCTTTTCTATCGAACTGGGACGGATTTCACCCGTATCGTCCAATAAGTAGAATCGGTGTTTGTGCATCATTCCTTCACAGTTACAAGACTCTTATGGAAAACAATACCATAAAGCATACCAAAATAGTCCACACAATCCTAAATGACCCTTTGATTTCTCTCCAACCACATATTCTTTATAAGTGGGACGGATTTCTGTCGGATCGTCCAATAAGTTGAATCGGTATATATACTTCATTCCTTCACTATTATAAGACTCTTATGGGCAACAATACTATAAAGCATACCAAAATAGTCCACGCGCTCCTAACCGGCCCTTTCTTTCTTTCCAACCATCTTTTCTATCCAAGTGGGACGGATTTCACCAGTATCGTCCTATAAGTAGAAGAATCGGTGTTTGTGCATGATTCCTTCACAGTTATAAGACTCCAATGGACAACAATACTATAAAGCATACCAAAATAGTCCACACGGTCATAAATGACCCTTTGGTTTCTCTCCAACCCCATATTCTTTTTAAGTGGGACGGATTTCACTCGAATCGTCCAATAAGTTGAATCGGTATATGTACTTCATTCCTTCTGTATTACAAGACTCTTATGGGCAAGAATACTATAAGGCATACCAAAATACTCCACGCGCTCCGAACCGGCCCTTTCTTTCTCTCCAACCATCTTTTCTATCTAAGTGGGACGGATTTCACCCGTATCGTCCTATAAGTAAATGAATCGGTGTTTGTGCATGATTCCTTCACAGTTATAAGACTCCAATGGACAACAATGATATAAAGCATACCAAAATAGTCCAGACGGTCCTAAATGACCCTGTGGTTTCTCTCCAACCCCATATTCTTTTTAAGTGGGACGGATTTCACTCGAATCGTCCAATAAGTTTAATCGGTATATGTACTTCATTCCTTCTATATTATAAGACTCTAATGGGCAACAATACTATAAAGCATACAAAAATAGTCCACGCGCTCCTAACCGGCCCTTTCCTTCTTTCCAACCTTCTTTTCTATCGAAATGGGACGGATTTCACCCGTATCGTCCAATAAGTAGAATCGGTGTTTGTGCATCATTCCTTCACAGTTACAAGACTCTTATGGAAAACATGCTATAAAGCATACCAAAATAGTCCACACAATCCTAAATGACCCTTTGGTTTCTCTCCAACCACATATTCTTTATAAGTGGGACGGATTTCAGTCGGATCGTCCAATAAGTTGAATCGGTATATATACTTCATTCCTTCACTATTATAAGACTCTTATGGGCAACAATACTATAAAGCATACCAAAATAGTCCACGCGCTCCTAACCGGCCCTTTCTTTCTTTCCAACCATCTTTTCTATCCAAGTGGGACGGATTTCACCAGTATCGTCCTATAAGTAGAAGAATCGGTGTTTGTGCATGATTCCTTCACAGTTATAAGACTCCAATGGACAACAATACTATAAAGCATACCAAAATAGTCCAGACGGTCCTAAATGACACTTTGGTTTCTCTCCAACCCCATATTCTTTTTAAGTGGGACGGATTTCACTCGAATCCTCCAATAAGTTGAATCGGTATATGTACTTCATTCCTTCACTGTAATAAGACTCTTATGGGCAACAATACTATAAAGCATACCAAAAATAGTCCACGCGCTCCTAACCGGCCCTTTCTTTCTTTCCAACCATCTTTTCTATCCAAGTGGGACGGATTTCACCAGTATCGTCCTATAAGTAGAAGAATCGGTGTTTGTGCATGATTCCTTCACAGTTACAAGACTCTTATGGAAAACAATACCATAAAGCATACCAAAATAGTCCACACAATCCTAAATGACCCTTTGATTTCTCTCCAACCACATATTCTTTATAAGTGGGACGGATTTCAGTCGGATCGTCCAATAAGTTGAATCGGTATATATACTTCATTCCTTCACTATTATAAGACTCTTATGGGCAACAATACTATAAAGCATACCAAAATAGTCCACGCGCTCCTAACCGGCCCTTTCTTTCTTTCCAACCATCTTTTCTATCCAAGTGGGACGGATTTCACCAGTATCGTCCTATAAGTAGAAGAATCGGTGTTTGTGCATGATTCTTTCACAGTTATAAGACTCCAATGGACAACAATGCTATAAAGCATACCAAAATAGTCCAGACGGTCCTAAATGACCCTGTGGTTTCTCTCCAACCCCATATTCTTTTTAAGTGGGACGGATTTCACTCGAATCGTCCAATAAGTTTAATCGGTATATGTACTTCATTCCTTCTATATTATAAGACTCTAATGGGCAACAATAATATAAAGCATACAAAAATAGTCCAAGCGCTCCTAACCGGCCATTTCTTTCTTTCCAATCTTCTTTTCTATCGAACTGGGACGGATTTCACCCGTATCGTCCAATAAGTAGAATCGGTGTTTGTGCATCATTCCTTCACAGTTACAAGACTCTTATGGAAAACAATACCATAAAGCATACCAAAATAGTCCACACAATCCTAAATGACCCTTTGATTTCTCTCCAACCACATATTCTTTATAAGTGGGACGGATTTCTGTCGGATCGTCCAATAAGTTGAATCGGTATATATACTTCATTCCTTCACTATTATAAGACTCTTATGGGCAACAATACTATAAAGCATACCAAAATAGTCCACGCGCTCCTAACCGGCCCTTTCTTTCTTTCCAACCATCTTTTCTATCCAAGTGGGACGGATTTCACCAGTATCGTCCTATAAGTAGAAGAATCGGTGTTTGTGCATGATTCCTTCACAGTTATAAGACTCCAATGGACAACAATACTATAAAGCATACCAAAATAGTCCACACGGTCATAAATGACCCTTTGGTTTCTCTCCAACCCCATATTCTTTTTAAGTGGGACGGATTTCACTCGAATCGTCCAATAAGTTGAATCGGTATATGTACTTCATTCCTTCTGTATTACAAGACTCTTATGGGCAAGAATACTATAAGGCATACCAAAATACTCCACGCGCTCCGAACCGGCCCTTTCTTTCTCTCCAACCATCTTTTCTATCTAAGTGGGACGGATTTCACCCGTATCGTCCTATAAGTAAATGAATCGGTGTTTGTGCATGATTCCTTCACAGTTATAAGACTCCAATGGACAACAATGATATAAAGCATACCAAAATAGTCCAGACGGTCCTAAATGACCCTGTGGTTTCTCTCCAACCCCATATTCTTTTTAAGTGGGACGGATTTCACTCGAATCGTCCAATAAGTTTAATCGGTATATGTACTTCATTCCTTCTATATTATAAGACTCTAATGGGCAACAATACTATAAAGCATACAAAAATAGTCCACGCGCTCCTAACCGGCCCTTTCCTTCTTTCCAACCTTCTTTTCTATCGAAATGGGACGGATTTCACCCGTATCGTCCAATAAGTAGAATCGGTGTTTGTGCATCATTCCTTCACAGTTACAAGACTCTTATGGAAAACATGCTATAAAGCATACCAAAATAGTCCACACAATCCTAAATGACCCTTTGGTTTCTCTCCAACCACATATTCTTTATAAGTGGGACGGATTTCAGTCGGATCGTCCAATAAGTTGAATCGGTATATATACTTCATTCCTTCACTATTATAAGACTCTTATGGGCAACAATACTATAAAGCATACCAAAATAGTCCACGCGCTCCTAACCGGCCCTTTCTTTCTTTCCAACCATCTTTTCTATCCAAGTGGGACGGATTTCACCAGTATCGTCCTATAAGTAGAAGAATCGGTGTTTGTGCATGATTCCTTCACAGTTATAAGACTCCAATGGACAACAATACTATAAAGCATACCAAAATAGTCCAGACGGTCCTAAATGACACTTTGGTTTCTCTCCAACCCCATATTCTTTTTAAGTGGGACGGATTTCACTCGAATCCTCCAATAAGTTGAATCGGTATATGTACTTCATTCCTTCACTGTAATAAGACTCTTATGGGCAACAATACTATAAAGCATACCAAAATAGTCCACGCGCTCCTAACCGGCCCTTTCTTTCTTTCCAACCATCTTTTCTATCCAAGTGGGACGGATTTCACCAGTATCGTCCTATAAGTAGAAGAATCGGTGTTTGTGCATGATTCCTTCACAGTTATAAGACTCCAATGGACAACAATACTATAAAGCATACCAAAATAGTCCACACGGTCATAAATGATCCTTTGGTTTCTCTCCAACCCCATATTCTTTTTAAGTGGGACGGATTTTACTCGAATCCTCCAATAAGTTGAATCGGTATATGTACTTCATTCCTTCACTGTAATAAGACTCTTATGGGCAACAATACTATAAAGCATACCAAAATAGTCCACGCGCTCCTAACCGGCCCTTTCTTTCTTTCCAACCATCTTTTCTATCCAAGTGGGACGGATTTCACCCGTATCGTCCTATAAGTTAAAGAACGGTGTTTGTGCATGATTCCTTCACAGTTATAAGACTCCAATGGACAACAATGCTATAAAGCATACCAAAATAGTCCAGACGGTCCTAAATGACCCTGTGGTTTCTCTCCAACCCCATATTCTTTTTAAGTGGGACGGATTTCACTCGAATCGTCCAATAATTTTAATCGGTATATGTACTTCATTCCTTCTATATTATAAGACTCTAATGGGCAACAATAATATAAAGCATACAAAAATAGTCCAAGCGCTCCTAACCGGCCATTTCTTTCTTTCCAACCTTCTTTTCTATCGAACTGGGACGGATTTCACCCGTATCGTCCAATAAGTAGAATCGGTGTTTGTGCATCATTCCTTCACAGTTACAAGACTCTTATGGAAAACAATACCATAAAGCATACCAAAATAGTCCACACAATCCTAAATGACCCTTTGATTTCTCTCCAACCACATATTCTTTATAAGTGGGACGGATTTCAGTCGGATCGTCCAATAAGTTGAATCGGTATATATACTTCATTCCTTCACTATTATAAGACTCTTATGGGCAACAATACTATAAAGCATACCAAAATAGTCCACGCGCTCCTAACCGGCCCTTTCTTTCTTTCCAACCATCTTTTCTATCCAAGTGGGACGGATTTCACCTGTATCGTCCTATAAGTAGAAGAATCGGTGTTTGTGCATGATTCCTTCACAGTTACAAGACTCTTATGGAAAACAATACCATAAAGCATACCAAAATAGTCCACACAATCCTAAATGACCCTTTGATTTCTCTCCAACCACATATTCTTTATAAGTGGGACGGATTTCAGTCGGATCGTCCAATAAGTTGAATCGGTATATATACTTCATTCCTTCACTATTACAAGACTCTTATGGGCAACAATACTATAAAGCATACCAAAATAGTCCACGCGCTCCTAACCGGCCCTTTCTTTCTTTCCAACCATCTTTTCTATCCAAGTGGGACGGATTTCACCAGTATCGTCCTATAAGTAGAAGAATCGGTGTTTGTGCATGATTCCTTCACAGTTATAAGACTCCAATGGACAACAATACTATAAAGCATACCAAAATAGTCCAGACGGTCCTAAATGACCCTTTGGTTTCTCTCCAACCCCATATTCTTTTTAAGTGGGACGGATTTCACTCGAATCGTCCAATAAGTTTAATCGGTATATGTACTTCATTCCTTCTATATTATAAGACTCTAATGGGCAACAATACTATAAAGCATACAAAAATAGTCCACGCGCTCCTAACCGGCCCTTTCCTTCTTTCCAACCTTCTTTTCTATCGAAATGGGACGGATTTCACCCGTATCGTCCAATAAGTAGAATCGGTGTTTGTGCATCATTCCTTCACAGTTACAAGACTCTTATGGAAAACAATACCATAAAGCATACCAAAATAGTCCACACAATCCTAAATGACCCTTTGATTTCTCTCCAACCACATATTCTTTATAAGTGGGACGGATTTCAGTCGGATCGTCCAATAAGTTGAATCGGTATATATACTTCATTCCTTCACTATTATAAGACTCTTATGGGCAACAATACTATAAAGCATACCAAAATAGTCCACGCGCTCCTAACCGGCCCTTTCTTTCTTTCCAACCATCTTTTCTATCCAAGTGGGACGGATTTCACCAGTATCGTCCTATAAGTAGAAGAATCGGTGTTTGTGCATGATTCCTTCACAGTTACAAGACTCCAATGGAAAACAATACCATAAAGCATACCAAAATAGTCCACACAATCCTAAATGACCCTTTGATTTCTCTCCAACCACATATTCTTTTTAAGTGGGACGGATTTCAGTCGGATCGTCCAATAAGTTGAATCGGTATATGTACTTCATTCCTTCACTGTAATAAGACTCTTATGGGCAACAATACTATAAAGCATACCAAAATAGTCCACGCGCTCCTAACCGGCCCTTTCTTTCTTTCCAACCATCTTTTCTATCCAAGTGGGACGGATTTCACCAGTATCGTCCTATAAGTAGAAGAATCGGTGTTTGTGCATGATTCCTTCACAGTTATAAGACTCCAATGGACAACAATACTATAAAGCATACCAAAATAGTCCACACGGTCATAAATGATCCTTTGGTTTCTCTCCAACCCCATATTCTTTTTAAGTGGGACGGATTTTACTCGAATCCTCCAATAAGTTGAATCGGTATATGTACTTCATTCCTTCACTGTAATAAGACTCTTATGGGCAACAATACTATAAAGCATACCAAAATAGTCCACGCGCTCCTAACCGGCCCTTTCTTTCTTTCCAACCATCTTTTCTATCCAAGTGGGACGGATTTCACCCGTATCGTCCTATAAGTAAAAGAATCGGTGTTTGTGCATGATTCCTTCACAGTTATAAGACTCCAATGGACAACAATGCTATAAAGCATACCAAAATAGTCCAGACGGTCCTAAATGACCCTGTGGTTTCTCTCCAACCCCATATTCTTTTTAAGTGGGACGGATTTCACTCGAATCGTCCAATAATTTTAATCGGTATATGTACTTCATTCCTTCTATATTATAAGACTCTAATGGGCAACAATAATATAAAGCATACAAAAATAGTCCAAGCGCTCCTAACCGGCCATTTCTTTCTTTCCAACCTTCTTTTCTATCGAACTGGGACGGATTTCACCCGTATCGTCCAATAAGTAGAATCGGTGTTTGTGCATCATTCCTTCACAGTTACAAGACTCTTATGGAAAACAATACCATAAAGCATACCAAAATAGTCCACACAATCCTAAATGACCCTTTGATTTCTCTCCAACCACATATTCTTTATAAGTGGGACGGATTTCAGTCGGATCGTCCAATAAGTTGAATCGGTATATATACTTCATTCCTTCACTATTATAAGACTCTTATGGGCAACAATACTATAAAGCATACCAAAATAGTCCACGCGCTCCTAACCGGCCCTTTCTTTCTTTCCAACCATCTTTTCTATCCAAGTGGGACGGATTTCACCTGTATCGTCCTATAAGTAGAAGAATCGGTGTTTGTGCATGATTCCTTCACAGTTACAAGACTCTTATGGAAAACAATACCATAAAGCATACCAAAATAGTCCACACAATCCTAAATGACCCTTTGATTTCTCTCCAACCACATATTCTTTATAAGTGGGACGGATTTCAGTCGGATCGTCCAATAAGTTGAATCGGTATATATACTTCATTCCTTCACTATTATAAGACTCTTATGGGCAACAATACTATAAAGCATACCAAAATAGTCCACGCGCTCCTAACCGGCCCTTTCTTTCTTTCCAACCATCTTTTCTATCCAAGTGGGACGGATTTCACCAGTATCGTCCTATAAGTAGAAGAATCGGTGTTTGTGCATGATTCCTTCACAGTTATTAGACTCCAATGGACAACAATACTATAAAGCATACCAAAATAGTCCAGACGGTCCTAAATGACCCTTTGGTTTCTCTCCAACCCCATATTCTTTTTAAGTGGGACGGATTTCACTCGAATCGTCCAATAAGTTTAATCGGTATATGTACTTCATTCCTTCTATATTATAAGACTCTAATGGGCAACAATACTATAAAGCATACAAAAATAGTCCACGCGCTCCTAACCGGCCCTTTCCTTCTTTCCAACCTTCTTTTCTATCGAAATGGGACGGATTTCACCCGTATCGTCCAATAAGTAGAATCGGTGTTTGTGCATCATTCCTTCACAGTTACAAGACTCTTATGGAAAACAATACCATAAAGCATACCAAAATAGTCCACACAATCCTAAATGACCCTTTGATTTCTCTCCAACCACATATTCTTTATAAGTGGGACGGATTTCAGTCGGATCGTCCAATAAGTTGAATCGGTATATATACTTCATTCCTTCACTATTATAAGACTCTTATGGGCAACAATACTATAAAGCATACCAAAATAGTCCACGCGCTCCTAACCGGCCCTTTCTTTCTTTCCAACCATCTTTTCTATCCAAGTGGGACGGATTTCACCAGTATCGTCCTATAAGTAGAAGAATCGGTGTTTGTGCATGATTCCTTCACAGTTACAAGACTCTAATGGAAAACAATACCATAAAGCATACCAAAATAGTCCACACAATCCTAAATGACCCTTTGATTTCTCTCCAACCACATATTCTTTATAAGTGGGACGGATTTCAGTCGGATCGTCCAATAAGTTGAATCGGTATATATACTTCATTCCTTCACTATTATAAGACTCTTATGGGCAACAATACTATAAAGCATACCAAAATAGTCCACGCGCTCCTAACCGGCCCTTTCTTTCTTTCCAACCATCTTTTCTATCCAAGTGGGACGGATTTCACCAGTATCGTCCTATAAGTAGAAGAATCGGTGTTTGTGCATGATTCCTTCACAGTTATAAGACTCCAATGGACAACAATACTATAAAGCATACCAAAATAGTCCACACGGTCATAAATGACCCTTTGGTTTCTCTCCAACCCCATATTCTTTTTAAGTGGGACGGATTTCACTCGAATCCTCCAATAAGTTGAATCGGTATATGTACTTCATTCCTTCACTGTAATAAGACTCTTATGGGCAACAATACTATAAAGCATACCAAAATAGTCCACGCGCTCCTAACCGGCCCTTTCTTTCTTTCCAACCATCTTTTCTATCCAAGTGGGACGGATTTCACCAGTATCGTCCTATAAGTAGAAGAATCGGTGTTTGTGCATGATTCCTTCACAGTTATAAGACTCCAATGGACAACAATACTATAAAGCATACCAAAATAGTCCACACGGTCATAAATGACCCTTTGGTTTCTCTCCAACCCCATATTCTTTTTAAGTGGGACGGATTTCACTCGAATCCTCCAATAAGTTGAATCGGTATATGTACTTCATTCCTTCACTGTAATAAGACTCTTATGGGCAACAATACTATAAAGCATACCAAAATAGTCCACGCGCTCCTAACCGGCCCTTTCTTTCTTTCCAACCATCTTTTCTATCCAAGTGGGACGGATTTCACCAGTATCGTCCTATAAGTAGAAGAATCGGTGTTTGTGCATGATTCCTTCACAGTTATAAGACTCCAATGGACAACAATGCTATAAAGCATAACAAAATAGTCCAGACGGTCCTAAATGACCCTGTGGTTTCTCTCCAACCCCATATTCTTTTTAAGTGGGACGGATTTCACTCGAATCGTCCAATAAGTTTAATCGGTATATGTACTTCATTCCTTCTATATTATAAGACTCTAATGGGCAACAATAATATAAAGCATACAAAAATAGTCCAAGCGCTCCTAACCGGCCATTTCTTTCTTTCCAATCTTCTTTTCTATCGAACTGGGACGGATTTCACCCGCATCGTCCAATAAGTAGAATCGGTGTTTGTGCATCATTCCTTCACAATTACAAGACTCTTATGGAAAACAATACCATAAAGCATACCAAAATAGTCCACACAATCCTAAATGACCCTTTGATTTCTCTCCAACCACATATTCTTTATAAGTGGGACGGATTTCTGTCGGATCGTCCAATAAGTTGAATCGGTATATATACTTCATTCCTTCACTATTATAAGACTCTTATGGGCAACAATACTATAAAGCATACCAAAATAGTCCACGCGCTCCTAACCGGCCCTTTCTTTCTTTCCAACCATCTTTTCTATCCAAGTGGGACGGATTTCACCAGTATCGTCCTATAAGTAGAAGAATCGGTGTTTGTGCATGATTCCTTCACAGTTATAAGACTCCAATGGACAACAATACTATAAAGCATACCAAAATAGTCCACACGGTCATAAATGACCCTTTGGTTTCTCTCCAACCCCATATTCTTTTTAAGTGGGACGGATTTCACTCGAATCGTCCAATAAGTTGAATCGGTATATGTACTTCATTCCTTCTGTATTACAAGACTCTTATGGGCAAGAATACTATAAGGCATACCAAAATACTCCACGCGCTCCTAACCGGCCCTTTCTTTCTCTCCAACCATCTTTTCTATCTAAGTGGGACGGATTTCACCCGTATCGTCCTATAAGTAAATGAATCGGTGTTTGTGCATGATTCCTTCACAGTTATAAGACTCCAATGGACAACAATGCTATAAAGCATACCAAAATAGTCCAGACGGTCCTAAATGACCCTGTGGTTTCTCTCCAACCCCATATTCTTTTTAAGTGGGACGGATTTCACTCGAATCGTCCAATTAGTTTAATCGGTATATGTACTTCATTCCTTCTATATTATAAGACTCTAATGGGCAACAATACTATAAAGCATACAAAAATAGTCCACGCGCTCCTAACCGGCCCTTTCCTTCTTTCCAACCTTCTTTTCTATCGAAATGGGACGGATTTCACCCGTATCGTCCAATAAGTAGAATCGGTGTTTGTGCATCATTCCTTCACAGTTACAAGACTCTTATGGAAAACATGCTATAAAGCATACCAAAATAGTCCACACAATCCTAAATGACCCTTTGGTTTCTCTCCAACCACATATTCTTTATAAGTGGGACGGATTTCAGTCGGATCGTCCAATAAGTTGAATCGGTATATATACTTCATTCCTTCACTATTATAAGACTCTTATGGGCAACAATACTATAAAGCATACCAAAATAGTCCACGCGCTCCTAACCGGCCCTTTCTTTCTTTCCAACCATCTTTTCTATCCAAGTGGGACGGATTTCACCAGTATCGTCCTATAAGTAGAAGAATCGGTGTTTGTGCATGATTCCTTCACAGTTATAAGACTCCAATGGACAACAATACTATAAAGCATACCAAAATAGTCCACACGGTCATAAATGACCCTTTGGTTTCTCTCCAACCCCATATTCTTTTTAAGTGGGACGGATTTCACTCGAATCCTCCAATAAGTTGAATCGGTATATGTACTTCATTCCTTCACTGTAATAAGACTCTTATGGGCAACAATACTATAAAGCATACCAAAATAGTCCACGCGCTCCTAACCGGCCCTTTCTTTCTTTCCAACCATCTTTTCTATCCAAGTGGGACGGATTTCACCAGTATCGTCCTATAAGTAGAAGAATCGGTGTTTGTGCATGATTCCTTCACAGTTATAAGACTCCAATGGACAACAATACTATAAAGCATACCAAAATAGTCCACACGGTCATAAATGACCCTTTGGTTTCTCTCCAACCCCATATTCTTTTTAAGTGGGACGGATTTTACTCGAATCCTCCAATAAGTTGAATCGGTATATGTACTTCATTCCTTCACTGTAATAAGACTCTTATGGGCAACAATACTATAAAGCATACCAAAATAGTCCACGCGCTCCTAACCGGCCCTTTCTTTCTTTCCAACCATCTTTTCTATCCAAGTGGGACGGATTTCACCCGTATCGTCCTATAAGTAAAAGAATCGGTGTTTGTGCATGATTCCTTCACAGTTATAAGACTCCAATGGACAACAATGCTATAAAGCATACCAAAATAGTCCAGACGGTCCTAAATGACCCTGTGGTTTCTCTCCAACCCCATATTCTTTTTAAGTGGGACGGATTTCACTCGAATAGTCCAATAAGTTTAATCGGTATATGTACTTCATTCCTTCTATATTATAAGACTCTAATGGGCAACAATACTATAAAGCATACAAAAATAGTCCACGCGCTCCTAACCGGCCCTTTCCTTCTTTCCAACCTTCTTTTCTATCGAAATGGGACGGATTTCACCCGTATCGTCCAATAAGTAGAATCGGTGTTTGTGCATCATTCCTTCACAGTTACAAGACTCTTATGGAAAACATGCTATAAAGCATACCAAAATAGTCCACACAATCCTAAATGACCCTTTGGTTTCTCTCCAACCACATATTCTTTATAAGTGGGACGGATTTCAGTCGGATCGTCCAATAAGTTGAATCGGTATATATACTTCATTCCTTCACTATTATAAGACTCTTATGGGCAACAATACTATAAAGCATACCAAAATAGTCCACGCGCTCCTAACCGGCCCTTTCTTTCTTTCCAACCATCTTTTCTATCCAAGTGGGACGGATTTCACCAGTATCGTCCTATAAGTAGAAGAATCGGTGTTTGTGCATGATTCCTTCACAGTTATAAGACTCCAATGGACAACAATACTATAAAGCATACCAAAATAGTCCACACGGTCATAAATGACCCTTTGGTTTCTCTCCAACCCCATATTCTTTTTAAGTGGGACGGATTTCACTCGAATCGTCCAATAAGTTGAATCGGTATATGTACTTCATTCCTTCTGTATTACAAGACTCTTATGGGCAAGAATACTATAAGGCATACCAAAATACTCCACGCGCTCCTAACCGGCCCTTTCTTTCTCTCCAACCATCTTTTCTATCTAAGTGGGACGGATTTCACCCGTATCGTCCTATAAGTAAATGAATCGGTGTTTGTGCATGATTCCTTCACAGTTATAAGACTCCAATGGACAACAATGCTATAAAGCATACCAAAATAGTCCAGACGGTCCTAAATGACCCTGTGGTTTCTCTCCAACCCCATATTCTTTTTAAGTGGGACGGATTTCACTCGAATCGTCCAATTAGTTTAATCGGTATATGTACTTCATTCCTTCTATATTATAAGACTCTAATGGGCAACAATACTATAAAGCATACAAAAATAGTCCACGCGCTCCTAACCGGCCCTTTCCTTCTTTCCAACCTTCTTTTCTATCGAAATGGGACGGATTTCACCCGTATCGTCCAATAAGTAGAATCGGTGTTTGTGCATCATTCCTTCACAGTTACAAGACTCTTATGGAAAACATGCTATAAAGCATACCAAAATAGTCCACACAATCCTAAATGACCCTTTGGTTTCTCTCCAACCACATATTCTTTATAAGTGGGACGGATTTCAGTCGGATCGTCCAATAAGTTGAATCGGTATATATACTTCATTCCTTCACTATTATAAGACTCTTATGGGCAACAATACTATAAAGCATACCAAAATAGTCCACGCGCTCCTAACCGGCCCTTTCTTTCTTTCCAACCATCTTTTCTATCCAAGTGGGACGGATTTCACCAGTATCGTCCTATAAGTAGAAGAATCGGTGTTTGTGCATGATTCCTTCACAGTTATAAGACTCCAATGGACAACAATACTATAAAGCATACCAAAATAGTCCACACGGTCATAAATGACCCTTTGGTTTCTCTCCAACCCCATATTCTTTTTAAGTGGGACGGATTTCACTCGAATCCTCCAATAAGTTGAATCGGTATATGTACTTCATTCCTTCACTGTAATAAGACTCTTATGGGCAACAATACTATAAAGCATACCAAAATAGTCCACGCGCTCCTAACCGGCCCTTTCTTTCTTTCCAACCATCTTTTCTATCCAAGTGGGACGGATTTCACCAGTATCGTCCTATAAGTAGAAGAATCGGTGTTTGTGCATGATTCCTTCACAGTTATAAGACTCCAATGGACAACAATACTATAAAGCATACCAAAATAGTCCACACGGTCATAAATGACCCTTTGGTTTCTCTCCAACCCCATATTCTTTTTAAGTGGGACGGATTTTACTCGAATCCTCCAATAAGTTGAATCGGTATATGTACTTCATTCCTTCACTGTAATAAGACTCTTATGGGCAACAATACTATAAAGCATACCAAAATAGTCCACGCGCTCCTAACCGGCCCTTTCTTTCTTTCCAACCATCTTTTCTATCCAAGTGGGACGGATTTCACCCGTATCGTCCTATAAGTAAAAGAATCGGTGTTTGTGCATGATTCCTTCACAGTTATAAGACTCCAATGGACAACAATGCTATAAAGCATACCAAAATAGTCCAGACGGTCCTAAATGACCCTGTGGTTTCTCTCCAACCCCATATTCTTTTTAAGTGGGAAGGATTTCACTCGAATAGTCCAATAAGTTTAATCGGTATATGTACTTCATTCCTTCTATATTATAAGACTCTAATGGGCAACAATACTATAAAGCATACAAAAATAGTCCACGCGCTCCTAACCGGCCCTTTCCTTCTTTCCAACCTTCTTTTCTATCGAAATGGGACGGATTTCACCCGTATCGTCCAATAAGTAGAATCGGTGTTTGTGCATCATTCCTTCACAGTTACAAGACTCTTATGGAAAACATGCTATAAAGCATACCAAAATAGTCCACACAATCCTAAATGACCCTTTGGTTTCTCTCCAACCACATATTCTTTATAAGTGGGACGGATTTCAGTCGGATCGTCCAATAAGTTGAATCGGTATATATACTTCATTCCTTCACTATTATAAGACTCTTATGGGCAACAATACTATAAAGCATACCAAAATAGTCCACGCGCTCCTAACCGGCCCTTTCTTTCTTTCCAACCATCTTTTCTATCCAAGTGGGACGGATTTCACCAGTATCGTCCTATAAGTAGAAGAATCGGTGTTTGTGCATGATTCCTTCACAGTTATAAGACTCCAATGGACAACAATACTATAAAGCATACCAAAATAGTCCACACGGTCATAAATGACCCTTTGGTTTCTCTCCAACCACATATTCTTTATAAGTGGGACGGATTTCAGTCGGATCGTCCAATAAGTTGAATCGGTATATATACTTCATTCCTTCACTATTATAAGACTCTTATGGGCAACAATACTATAAAGCATACCAAAATAGTCCACGCGCTCCTAACCGGCCCTTTCTTTCTTTCCAACCATCTTTTCTATCCAAGTGGGACGGATTTCACCAGTATCGTCCTATAAGTAGAAGAATCGGTGTTTGTGCATGATTCCTTCACAGTTATAAGACTCCAATGGACAACAATACTATAAAGCATACCAAAATAGTCCACACGGTCATAAATGACCCTTTGGTTTCTCTCCAACCCCATATTCTTTTTAAGTGGGACGGATTTTACTCGAATCCTCCAATAAGTTGAATCGGTATATGTACTTCATTCCTTCACTGTAATAAGACTCTTATGGGCAACAATACTATAAAGCATACCAAAATAGTCCACGCGCTCCTAACCGGCCCTTTCTTTCTTTCCAACCATCTTTTCTATCCAAGTGGGACGGATTTCACCCGTATCGTCCTATAAGTAAAAGAATCGGTGTTTGTGCATGATTCCTTCACAGTTATAAGACTCCAATGGACAACAATGCTATAAAGCATACCAAAATAGTCCAGACGGTCCTAAATGACCCTGTGGTTTCTCTCCAACCCCATATTCTTTTTAAGTGGGACGGATTTCACTCGAATAGTCCAATAAGTTTAATCGGTATATGTACTTCATTCCTTCTATATTATAAGACTCTAATGGGCAACAATACTATAAAGCATACAAAAATAGTCCACGCGCTCCTAACCGGCCCTTTCCTTCTTTCCAACCTTCTTTTCTATCGAAATGGGACGGATTTCACCCGTATCGTCCAATAAGTAGAATCGGTGTTTGTGCATCATTCCTTCACAGTTACAAGACTCTTATGGAAAACATGCTATAAAGCATACCAAAATAGTCCACACAATCCTAAATGACCCTTTGGTTTCTCTCCAACCACATATTCTTTATAAGTGGGACGGATTTCAGTCGGATCGTCCAATAAGTTGAATCGGTATATATACTTCATTCCTTCACTATTATAAGACTCTTATGGGCAACAATACTATAAAGCATACCAAAATAGTCCACGCGCTCCTAACCGGCCCTTTCTTTCTTTCCAACCATCTTTTCTATCCAAGTGGGACGGATTTCACCAGTATCGTCCTATAAGTAGAAGAATCGGTGTTTGTGCATGATTCCTTCACAGTTATAAGACTCCAATGGACAACAATACTATAAAGCATACCAAAATAGTCCACACGGTCATAAATGACCCTTTGGTTTCTCTCCAACCACATATTCTTTATAAGTGGGACGGATTTCAGTCGGATCGTCCAATAAGTTGAATCGGTATATATACTTCATTCCTTCACTATTATAAGACTCTTATGGGCAACAATACTATAAAGCATACCAAAATAGTCCACGCGCTCCTAACCGGCCCTTTCTTTCTTTCCAACCATCTTTTCTATCCAAGTGGGACGGATTTCACCAGTATCGTCCTATAAGTAGAAGAATCGGTGTTTGTGCATGATTCCTTCACAGTTATAAGACTCCAATGGACAACAATACTATAAAGCATACCAAAATAGTCCACACGGTCATAAATGACCCTTTGGTTTCTCTCCAACCCCATATTCTTTTTAAGTGGGACGGATTTCACTCGAATCCTCCAATAAGTTGAATCGGTATATGTACTTCATTCCTTCACTGTAAGAAGACTCTTATGGGCAACAATACTATAAAGCATACCAAAATAGTCCACGCGCTCCTAACCGGCCCTTTCTTTCTTTCCAACCATCTTTTCTATCCAAGTGGGACGGATTTCACCCGTGTCGTCCTATAAGTAAAAGAATCGGTGTTTGTGCATGATTCCTTCACAGTTATAAGACTCCAATGGACAACAATACTAT